>JASJFT010000131.1:0-126026 GCA_030770425.1 Darksidea phi
AATATAAGAATTATATAAAGAACTTAGTATATAGATAGTATATAGAAATCTTATAATAGTTAAAATAGTAAATAAAAGAAGACTTAAGAGACTAATTCTTAAAAGAGAAAATAAAGTTTTTCTTTTATAATAAAATCTAAAAACTAAATAACTATACGATAAACTAAATAATTTATAAATTAGATTATTTAAAATTAAAAAAAAATAGAACTAGTTAACTATAGACTAAAGCTAGTTAAAGATATAAGAATATATTTAGTATTCTATATATTATTACTAGAATTAGTATTAGAAGATATCGAAGTAGTTACTAATATTAAGCTTAAAGATAAGGAGTATAAAGTCGAGAAAATCTAAGAATTATAAAAATTTAATTATTAGTAGAAGTATTTAGTTAAATAGATAGAATAGTCTACTAGCTAGAATATATAGAAACTAATTAAGAACCTATAAGACTACTAAAGATTAATTAAATAGTATTACTAAAAGTATCTAAAGATAGAAGCTTTTAATTATCTAAAAAGAAGAAATTAATAGACTTATATAATAAGAATTACTATAATAATATAGATAGACTAGAAGAAGTAGACTAAGTAGCTTCTATTTATTTTAACTTTTCTAGCTTAAAGATTAAAGCTAGCTTATAATCGAGAAACTTATACTAATAAATATTATATTAAACTAGTTATATATAGATATATTATTTATAAGTTTAAATAATTAACTCTTTATCTTTAGTAAACTCTAGTTTAAATAGGAGCTAAGAGTACTCCTTCTTAGTATAAATAAAAGACTTATTAGTTACTACTAAACTATAAAAAATATTTTAAGAAAGATATTTACTATAATAAGCTAAGAATAATAATATTTTATATTTATAGTTAGTAAATTAATAGTTTAAATATAATCGAGCTAGTAGTATTATATAACTAGAATAAAGAATATAGTAGATAAGACGAAGACGACGAGCTATAGAAGTCTTAAGATCTTTAGATATTATTAGAACCTAAAAGAAAAATAAAGAGTAGAACCTAAATATCTATAGAATAGAATATTATCTACTCTTATACCTAGATAAGAGATAGAATAACTAGGATATTAGATTAAGAAAAGAATTACTAGTATATATATACGAGTTATAGTATAGTATAAAAAGAATTACTAAAGTAATTAAACTACTACTAAATAGAATTATAATAAAAGAAATATAACTTTAAGAATAAAGTTTTAAAAAAGGGAGTAAGTATTATAATTCTATATAAATTATAAAATATAGAATATTTTAAGAAGGTTAAAAGCTAAGATAAAAGCTTAATTAGTAATTTAATATTATATAATAATAATCTACTTAATCTATATCTTAGTAAGTAGAGTAAATAAAGTATAATTAATAATAATCTACTTAATCTATATTTTAGTAAATAGAGTAAGTAGAGTAAAGTAAAAAAGAATAAATATAAAAGAATAAAGAATCTTCTAGACTTTCTATTTTAATTTCTTATAGTTAATTCTCTTTAGTTTATCTAATACTTACGAATAAGATTAAATCCTTTTTCTAAGTAGTTATTCTAATAATAGAATTTATTAACTTAATCTTAATCTATTAAAATCTAATAGTATAATAAACGTACTATTAACTCTAATCTAAATCCTATATTAAAGTATATATAATATATAATACTTAACTAGTTTATAATAATATATCTTAATAATATTCTAATCTACTCTAAAATAGAAGAAGAATATAAAGAATATATAAAAAAGTTTTATAAGTACTTAATAAAGTATAACTATACCTTTATCTATAAAAATATAAATTCTATATATAAGAAATAGAGTTTTTAGAATTTATTATTAAACTAGAAGAAATTAAAGTAGATCTAAAATAAATTAAGAAAGTTAAAGAATAGTCTATATCTAAGAATCTTAAGGAACTATAGTTATTTCTAGAATTCTATAACTTTTATTAAAAACTAATATTATAATAGAATATAATAATAGTACTACTTATATAACTTATAAGAAAAGACTAATCTTTTAAATAAAAGAAAGAGTACTAATAAGTCTTTAAAAAGATTAAGAAATAGTTTATTAAGAAATCTATAATTAAGATATATAATCTTAAAGAACTATTAATTATTAAGATAGATATATTAGACTATATAATAGAAGTAGTATTACTATAGAAAGATAATAAAGGTAATCTTAGACTAGTATACTACTTTTTATAAAAGATATTATTAGTTAAACTTAACTATAATATTTATAATAAAGAGTTATTAGTAATTCTTAAAGTTTTAAAGAAATAGAGATTTAACCTATAAGAATCTAATAGAATTTTTAATAAATAAATCTCTAATTAGAAGATAAATATAATAGGTATAAACCCTTATAATCTATAATATTAAGATTATATATACTAAAGAATTAAAAAATAAATAAGTAGATATACTTAGTAGAAGATCTAACTACTAAGAAATAGAGAAATCTAGTATAGTAATTCTTAAGCTATAATTAAATAGAATAATTATATATAATCGTCTAAAGTTAGTAGAAATATAAGAAATAATACTCGAATTAGAAGAAAATAAATAGACTTAATAAATTCGTATAGCTATTATAAAAGTAATAGATAAATAAAATAAAATTTAAAAAGTAATCTAAGAAAAGAACGAAATTATTTATATATTCTAAAAAGTCTATATATCTAAGATAATATAGAAAGAATTTATTAGATAATATTACGAGATATTAGTATATAAATACTAAGAAGTAGAAAAGACTCTTAAATAATTAATAAAAACGTATTATTTTTTATATATAAGATAATTAATAATATAAGTTCTTATAGAATATATAGACTATTATTATAATAAATATACTAAATATATATCCTATAGAATACTATAATTAATAGAAAATATAGAAGGCTTATAGAAGATTATAATAATAGAGATATTCTATAATACTATACTAGTAGTAGTAGATAAGTTTATTAAATATATATACTTTATCCTATATATAGATAAGAGAAATATTATAGAATAACTAGTCTATATCTTACTAAGATATATATTTAGTAAATATAGAATACTAGATAAGATTATTTTAAATAGAGATATTAAGTTTATAATAAAGTTTTAGTAAACCCTTATAGTTAAATTAGAAACTAAATATAGTATATTAACTATATACTATTATTATACCTACTTCTATTAGAGGACTTCTAGATTATTATCGGCTTGGCTATAGTTATATACCGGACCCTATATAGTCCTACGTCCTACTATTATATCTCCTTAAGGATTTATCTTATCTCTATCCGAATATAACCCTTTTACTACCTTAGTATTTCTATACCTATCTATCTATATATATCTTATAATTCGAATTCTTCCTACTCCTTTTTAAGGATTAGTAGTACGGCGTCGATACTAAAAGCCGATACTTTAAAAGTTCTTATTAATTATACTATACGATATTTATTTAGAGTTATTAGTATACCTCTTTATACTATCTACTTAAAGAAGAATATCTACTCTAGTACCTATCTATCTAGTAGACGAAATAACCCCGATACGTAGCTAGTCGACGAAGTATATTAGTAGCGCCCTAAGTTTAGTAAGTAATAAGTTTAAGAACTAGAATTAGATAATAAGGATAACTATTAGCTAGAGGACCTATTTAACTCTAAAAATATTTAGAAGGATTAATATATCTTCGAAACCTCTATAACCTATACGTAGTACGACGACGGAAATACCTTAGAGGTATTTAATAAATTACTATCTTTTAGTAAGGCCCTAATAATAGTTATAATTAATAGGGACTACTAACCTATATAAGGAAATAATAGAATATCTAGTTACGAAAATATAGCTTATATAAGTAGATTCTAACTATATTAACCTTTAGCTTCTACTATACTATCTATATTAGAAGTTAATAATACTCTAATAGATAGTAATTACCTAGGTATAGTTTATACTATATCTATCTATACTCCGATCTTAAGTAAAGTACTCTTAGTTAAGGTAGTATAAATACTACTCGACCTTTAATACTAGGGCGTACTAGTTAATTAGATCGAGGCTATATAAATAGATTTTACTATAGTCTAAGTAGCCTTTAGACTAGCTATAGTAATCTCTTAGACTATAACTAGTCTACCTCTAACGAACGATACTCGTTAGGAGCTATCTAATCTAACTAAGGTTAGGGACCCTCCTATACTAAATTTATTAAAGAAAACTCTAATAACCTAAGCTATAGACTATTAGATTAGAGATATTAATAGTCTCTTTTAAATTAACTTCGCTATTACTAATATTCTTAAATATACTATATAGATTATAATACTTATTAAGAATAATATATATCGTAACCTACTAGTCTAAGCTATCGATAATAATAAAATTATTATATAGCTCTAGTTATAGACGAAGCTTAAGAGTCTTATAAAGAATCTTGTTCTAATAAAGTTTAATAACTACTTTAAATTTTAAAATATTAAATAACGCTAAAATAATAGCTTTAACTTCTTCTTTAACTATTTTACGACTTATAAAGTTACTCTAAAGGTAAAGCCTTTTAATAGTAATATAAGCCCTAATATATTAAAGATATCTATAGTATAAAGTAAGTATCTAGAACCCTTACGTCGTAAGATATAAAGAGATAGTTAATTTAAGAATATATAAACTTAGTTATAGTTTAAATATATCTTATAGAATATAGAGATAATAGTATACTCTATCCCTATATTAGCTACTCTCCCGAAGGTTTCCGGCCCTAATTTAACTATAAGTAAAAAGTATACTACGTCTTTAGTAGCTTTAAGTAATTCTAGCTAGAAAAAATAGAATTAGAAGCTCTCTTAGTAGGATAATACTAGATAGTCTTTATTAAGGACCCTATTACGCTTCGAAAGTATAGTATTAATATCCCGATCTAAGACTAACTAGAAGAAGAACTATTAGAAGTATTACTCTAAAGATAATAATAAATTAGATAAAATTTATAAAAAGAAAGCTAACTTATTCTTAAAAAAAGATAAGCCCTAGTTACTAATATTACTATAATACTACTAAGACTAGATACTAATAGTAAATTCTTATAGATTACTAGTAATATAAGAATATACCTCTTTATAGATATTCTAATATAAGCCTAGGACCTTTTTAATATAGAATTAGACTTAAATATTATTAGGAAGGATTTTATATTATAGTAGAATCTTTTTAAGATATTATTATATATAAAGCTATAAATATATTAAGTCTTTAGTATACTACTATATCTAGAAGAGCTATATATTATTATAATAATAACGTAGAATTCTTAAGATATAATAAGAATAATAGGTTCTTAGGTATTTTAGACTACCCCTATAAATAGCTATAATCTTATTCTTAGCTAGCTATAGCTATATAAGATAGACCTTTAAGTAGATTACTAAAAGGGATCTTTTAAGTAGTAAGATAGGAGTATAGTAGCTAAGTATATTAAAGTTAAGATAATACCCGACGACTTAATATAATAGCTATAACCTAAGGAGAAAGTATATATACTATACCTAGAAAGCTTTTATACTTAATTACTTATAAGTAAGAAAAAGTATTAACTCTAATTCCTTAATATAGTAGAGGTTATAGAATATTTATAGATATCTATTAGTAAAATATAAACCTTAAAGGGTAATAAGTCTTAGAATACTTAATACTAGAATAAGTAGGGTCTACTCTAGTTAAAAAACTAGATCCTATAACTCTATAATTACCTTATCTATTATATAAAGTAATATCCTAAACTAATATAGCTACCTAAGGCTATAGTCTCCTAAGTTATAGTATTAGTAATAAATATCTCTTTATAAAGAGTCGCGGCTCTTTATTAAAAGGGGTAATAAAAGTCTAAGAACTATTTAAATACCTTTTATAATAATTTCGATAAGGAAATTAACTTTAAGAAAGTTATAAAGATACTAAAATATCTTTATAATTAACTTTAGTACTTTAATTCTAAGCTTACTAGTAGAATTACTTCTAACTTAGAGTATAACTATACTATTAATCTTAAAAAGAAAAAGATACTATTAAATCTACCTATTTATAATCTCTCTAAAAGAGAACTTAAAATTCTAAGAGAATACCTCGATAACTCTCTAAAGAAGAGGTAGATTCGGCCTAGTAAGTCTTTGATAGAAGTCCTAATACTTTTCGTATCTAAAGCTAATAATATACTTTAATTATATATTAATTATAGGGGTTTAAATAAGGTAATAATTAAAAATTATTACCTTATACCCCTTATAAGTAAGATACTAGACTAGTTATCTAGGGCTAAGATCTTTATAAAACTTAATCTCTACGAGGTATATTATTAATTATATATTAAGAAGAGTAATAAGTAGAAGATAGTATTTAAAATATATTATAACTATTTTAAATATTTAGTAATACTATTCAGTCTTATAAATACGTCTATTATATTTTAGTTATATATCTATAAAGCTTTAGATAGTTTATTAGATAAAATATACGTCGTCTATTTAGACGATATTCTTATATACTTTAAAGAAAAGAAGAATTATAAATAATATATTTATAAAGTCCTTAAGAGATTATATAATTAGGAACTCTATTATAAAGTCTTAAAGTATATCTTCTTTATAAAGTTAGTAAAGTTTTTTAGCTTTATAGTAACCCCTTATAGGATAGTTATAGACCCGATATAGGTCTAAATAATTAAAGAGTAGTCGGAGTCTAAGGGTTATTAGAATATCTAAGTATTTCTTAGATTTATAAACTTTTACTAATAGTTTATATATAACTACTTAGATATAGTTTATTTACTTCTAGAATATATAACCTCTATATAAAATCTAATACCGGTTTAATAAGATTCTAGTAAAGACGCGTTAATAGAAAAGTTAAAGAAAATTAAGAAGAGTTCTATAAAGTAGTATATTTCTTAGTTTTAGCTAGAGAATATATATAATATATTTCTTATACTCTATAAGCTCTTTATAAGAGTCTTCGTTCTCTAGTACTTTAACCTAGTAAAATCTATAATAGTTATTACTAATACCTCTAAGTTTATTATAGTAGCTATCCTATTATAGCTATAAATAATAGTACTCTTAATAGAAAAATATTAGAAACTAGTTACGTTCTTTAGTCGTAAGTTTACTAAATTATAGATTTAGTAGAATACTTATAATAAGGAGTTATTCGCTATTATAGAAATCTTTAAATAGTAGTAATACTATTTTAAATATACTCTAGATACTATTTATATACTATATAACTATAATAATCTAAGGTATTTTATAACTACGAAGATACTCTTATCTAAGTAAGTATATTAAACTAAAGAGTTAGCTTATTTTAACTTTAAGATCGAATATAAGCCTAGTATAGAGAATCTAACTAATATACTATTATAATAACCTAATTATATTAAAGGCTTTTAGCTTAAAAAGAAGAGGGTATTAAGAAATATTATACTTCCTATACTCTAAAATAAACTCTAGATATAGATACTTTAGAAGCCTATAGCTCTATATACTAAAGATTAGATAGTATATAAATCTAATCTTACTAATAAGAATTTATAAGTAATCTATTAGGAATCTAAAGATAATATAAACTATTCTACTATAGAATCCCTTAATATAGTACTAGTTTTTAATAATATATTATCTATTAACCTTAATCTATCTATAGGTGGGGACGATAAATCTAAAGAGTAATTAGAAGACTCGGACCTAGCTTTGATATTTCTTTAATATTATAAAGCGTTTTCTATCTCTATATTATATAAGTCTTTACTAGAAGCTATAAACGATAACTTATCCTTTAGCTAGGAAACCTCCGGGTTACTATTAGACTATATCCGAAAAGTATAGGAATATAATATAATCTATTATAAGAATATATAGTATATATAAAAGTCTGAGAGTAGAAAAGAGTAAAAGAATATATCTTTATAGATTATAAATCTAAAGGACGTCCTTTAAAGAGTAGAGAAAGTATAGATTCCTAATAATAAAGCTCTTTATTAAGCTATTCTTATAAGGAATTATAATAACCCCCTAGGGGGTTATTATAGAGTAGATAAGACTATTAAACTTTTATAAAAGAAGTATTATTAGTTAAAACTTTAAGTAGAGGTTAATATATATATATAAGACTATATAGTATACTAAATAAATAAAGTATAAAGATATAAGCTATAAGAATTACTAGAACTAATTTCTTTACTATAGAAGCTATAGTATAATTACTTCCTAGACTTTATTACTAATCTACTAAAATCTAAGAATTCTAAGGGTAATATCTATAATATAATACTAGTACTTATCGACTACTTTTTAAAGCTAGTCTAGTACCTATCTATAATAAAGAATATTACTATAAGTATATTAGCTAATCTATTATTTATAAAAGTATTTATAAAGGTCGGACCCCTATTATTATTAATCTCGAATCGGGACTTTATCTTTACTAATAAATTCTAGTTAGACGTATATTTTTATTTTAATATTAAATAATAAATAAGTATAGTCTTTTATCTATAAATAGATAGCTAAACTAAATACTAGAATTAGAAGCTTAAAGTATACCTACGGATATATCTAAACTATTAATAAAATAACTAATATTAGTTACTTTTAATAGTAAAATATATATATAACTCTAAAATTTATTTAAGTTATAATATATACCCTATTAAGGTTATAATAAATGTTAAACCTAAGAATTTTAACGATATAGAAGACGAGTATTAGCTCTATTAACTACCTAGCGACTAGAGTATAGACGGAAAGACTTTAAGTATATATTAAAGAGTCGTTAACTTTCTAATTAATCGGGTATAATAGTTTTCTAATACTTAGAAAGTATTAACCTATACTTAAGAAAGCTAGTAACGCTAGTATAACTTAAAAAGAATAAGTAAGTATTTTACTATTAGTAAAAAGGTAATATTAAAGACTACTAATATTAAGACTAAGTACCCTTTAAAAAAGTTAGACGCGAAGTACTTAGAACCCTTTACTATTTAAACTAAGTATAGAAAGCTAAGCTACTAGCTTAAGTTACTTTTATTAATATTTTAACTATATCCTATCTTCTATATATTACTCCTAAAGAAGTAGATTAAGTTAAGAGAAGGTTTAAACTTTAGACCTAGTCTTATATAGTATTTAAAGCTTAATAATAGTAATTAATATAAAGTTAAAGCTATCCTCGCCTATAAGATAGTATATAATAAAAAGCTCTTTCTTATAAAATAGCTAGATTAGCCGTATAAGAATAGTATATAGAAGTTTAAGATCTCTCTTAATAATTATAAAGAGGTCCTTATAAAATATTAGATAAATCTAGATAATTAAATATTAGGTCGTCTAAAATAGAAAGTTATTAGAGAAGTATTATAAACTTTATAGAGAAGTAATAACGCGTATAAGAAGTCCTAAAGGGGTAGACTATATAAGTAATATTAATATAAAGGAAGAATTAAGAGATCTAGTTAAGAGGTATCTTTAGGCCTCTATTTAAAGGTTACTATATAAGTAAAATAATTAGTTAAAAAAAGAATACTGTCTACTTTAGTAACGAGTTATAGCTTAAAGAATTTAGTAAAGCTAGTCTTTATATATTATAGTAATAGATAGATAATTAAAAAGTAATTAGTAAGACTAAACTTTTAATATAAGTATTTATTCTATTTATATATCCTAGTAACTAGGAATCTTAGCCGAGCGCTATATAGTCTATAGGCGACCTAAATAAGCTATATATACTAGATAAGAAGTTTCTAAAGAAGCTTTATAGCGCCTCCTTCTAAGGGGTAATAGATATTATACCTCTACTAATAATATTTCTATTAGAAATATTAGGGCTATAATAGTACTAATAATACTTATAATTAGTAGCTCTAAGGAGTATATTAGTTAAGAAGTTATACTTAATAAAGTAAGCCTTATAGGTAGTAAAGACTATAAAGTTAGTAGATACTAGATAGCTAATACTATCTAGCCTATACTAGAGGAATTAGTATAGGAAGCTATCGAAAAGATAGTAAAATATATCTAATAGTACTAGAAGTTAAGCTTATACGCCGTAACTATAGCCTAGCGTAATTCTATCTTACTACTAGTATTCTTAATTAAATACTTCTACTTAGTCTTATACTAGTTCTAACTAATATTAATATTAAAAGTATAGGATTATATATTCCGCTAAACCTTCTTAAGTATATTAGAATCTATATTCTCGTTATTATAAGTAGCTTAGGCGTTATAATACTAAATATACTTAATAGTAAAGATAAGAAGATTAAAGTAATAGTAGAAAGTAGGCTTAACCTATACGAATTATTAATAGAACTACGTTAGTAGAAAAGAGAGAAGACTAATATATACTACTAAGTAGATCTAATAGTAAGCTTTATACCTATTATAGGTAGTATAGATATTAGTCTTCTAGTATTAGTCGTTTAAAGTAATCTAATAGAGCTTAGTTATATTAAACTCTTATATAAACTAGAGGAGGTAGTTTATATACTAATAGTATACGAAGGGAGATTAAGACTCTAGATAGATAGGAAGAGTATAGATATACTTAAGAAGAATAGTATTACTATACTAGCTAGTAGAGGTAATTATAATAAGGAGTAGAATTTTAAGAATATTAAGAAATAAAATAGAAAAATCTAGAAGTAGATATATCTTCTTATACTTATATTAAGAAAGATCGTTTTATATCTAAGCTAATAGCGCTCTAAATACTTACTAGTAAGAGTCTAAAATATAAAAATAAAGATATTTAAAGAGATATAATATATAATAATTTATTACCTCTTAGATAAATACCTATAAAGATATAAACGGGATTTCTCTTATTAGAAGAACTATAGGTAAATAAGTAATTTAATATAATTATAAGTTATAATAGACGGTAGTTAATAATAACTAAGTACTACTAGGTTATACTATTATAATAGATATTAAGACTAAATTAAATAGATTCCGGACTAGTCCCGAAGCCTTTACGAAGATATTATAAGTAAATAAAGTAACTATAAAAATTATACTTAATAAATAGCTCTTATATAAAGATAGTAAGTATTTACTAGATAAAAGTTACTAAAAATTACCTATAAGGGGAGTAGTAATACTATTACTACTAGTATAAGAACCTATAAGGATATATATAGACTATAAGCTATAATAGTAATAGATAAAAGTTATAAATATATATTAATAATAGACTAATACTTAAGTTATATATACTTTTTAATTAAACTAACTATATATTATAAAACTAGGGTTAAGAGCTATAAGGCCGAAAAGATTATAGAAACCCCCTATTAAGATAGTAGGGTATAACGTAGATACTAAATATCTAAAAGATCTTCTCTATAAAATTATTTTTTCCTTAGAAATAGGGTTTTTTAAAAGTATAGATACTTAGGTAAACTTTTTTAAAGAAAGTAAGGGGACTAATAGAATATATTATAGTAAATAACTCTCTATAAGAGCCGGGACGGCCTTTAGAAAAGAAAGAGGCTATATTATATCTACTTCTATTAGAGAACTCCTAGATTATTATCGGTCTAGCTATGGTTACGTACTAGACCCTATATAGTCCTACATTCTACTATTATATCTTCTTAAGAATTTATCTTATCTCTATCCGAATATAACCCTTTTACTACCTTAGTATTTCTATATCTACCTACCTATACGTACCTTATAACTATCTATAAATAAATAAATTAATAAAATAAATAAATTAAATAGTAGAATAGTATCTTAGATATTATCTAAACTACTACTAGAATAATTAGATTATACTTTTACCTATAATATAATTTATATATAATAACTTATAATATAACTTAATAAAGATAATACCTTTCTTTATAAACTATAAAATTAAACTAGAAATATATAAAGAATCTAGATAACTTTAATCTTATAGCTAGAATAGAGAAGAGATAATAAAAATTATTCTATAAATATACTAATAGCTTAAAGAAGATATAGATTTTCTTTAAAATAGAATAAGTAAGTATTATAATAAGAAGTAAAAGAAAGTACCTACTTTTAAAGAGGGAGAAAAGATATAGTTATTATAAAAGAATATTAAAAGTAAACGATCTAATAGTAAACTAGACTATACTAAAATCGGTTCTTATAAAATTAAAAAATAAGTCTTACTTATAAATTACTAATTAAGACTACTCCTATAAATAAAAATTTATCTTATATTCTATATTAGTTTACTAAAAAAAGTATTATAAAATATTAGACTAGTAGTATATAAAGTAGATATATATAAAGAAGATAATAAAGAATAAAAAGTAGAAGAAATTCTAAATAATAATATTAGAAATAGAAAAAACTACTATCTAATTAAATAATAAGGGATAGATAAAAAAGAAAATCTATAGGAATAAATCTAGAAATCTAAAGATAATCTTAATTATTTTAAGAAGCTTACGGAGTACTAAAATTATAATTCTAAAGAAAATCTAGAGATAAGATAAATTCGTCTTATAATAAGTTAAGAAGACTAGTACTACCTCTAGTATAATAAAAAATATTTAATAAATTAAAAGAAGTAATATTATCTATAACGTTATAATTAGTATTTAATATAATTAAAGAGATCTTTAGATTCTTCTACTATTCTAGTTAATAGAGTTCTATCTTCTTAATATTAAGTTTAGCCTTAAGAGCGTAAGATTATCTAGCTATCTTCTTATTAAGAAACTCTTTCTATTTTTTTAAATATTAAACCTTTATTTATATATTAGATAATTCTTAACTAAACTTAATTATATAATAAAGTAACTTCTTATAATATTCTTTAATCTCTTATAGCTAAGCTTAAAGTTTCTCTTATAAATAATTAATAGATTACTCTAATATATATAAGCCTATATATATAAATTATAATTAAAAATAGATACTTAGCTATAAAAATTCTAGATAATTAATAAGAATTTTATATATTTATACGAATATAAGCCTTATAATATTTACTTTTACTTAAAGAAATAATATAGGATACCCCTAGTCTACTATACTAAGAATAGGGAAATATTTTAGAACTATTATAACTAATATAGTTAATAAGTATAAGATATTCTTTAGTTTTATAAAAAATTATAGAGGAAGAGAGGTATAATTTAAGAAGATTCTAAGCTAATACTAATATAGCTAAATACTAGATCTAAAATAACCTCTAAGTTAAAGATTTGGAGAAGAGAGATAGTATTATAAATTATATACGAACTATAAAATAATAGTTAATAAAAATATTAAAGATAGAATCTATTACTAGTTCTAATAAAGAATACGATATAGACCTTATAATTAGAGAAGAAGAAGTTATATAATAGATTTATAAATCTATAAGTCTTAGTAAATATAGATTCTATAGATTTATAAATTTATAGATTAGTAAATCTATAAGAGTATAAAGTTATAGATTCTATAGATCTAAGAAAACCAAATTAATATATAATAATTACGAATCTTCTAGATAGTTTTCTTCTTATAGTTAATTTAAATCTAGATTAATCCTTATTTATTAACGTAATTAAACTATTATCTACTTATTTCTACTCCTTCTTTTCTATCTTAAGTATAAACCCTAAATAAGACTAAATAACCTATCGGGCCCGGACCCTATTTAATATATTAATTAGAAATTAGCTTAATAATATACTATTATAAAGAGTATAACTAAAGTAAAGCTATTTACTTTAAATCTTACTAGCTTAAAGATAGCTAAGTAGTTAAGGTTATTTAAAGAACTTAACCTTAAACTTAATAAAATACCTATTATTTAGTATAATAACTAGTAAATAATTAATATTACTATAAAGTAAAAGAAAAAGCTTAATATTAAGCTTAAATATATTAATATCTATTAAAGCTAGATTTAATAGAAGGTTATCTATAGCTATTTTAATATATAATAGCTATCTACTACTAAGATACTTACTAATAAACTTACTAAGATTCTTTTAAAGTAAAAGTATATATAATTTATAAAGTAATTAGATCTTATTAATATTAAAAGTCTAATTAAATAGATTAGCTTAAAGGACTATAAGTATCTTTAAGCTAAGGGGGTATATCGTAAAGCTAATAGCTTAGGAATAAAGCTTAATTAGAGATTTTACTAAATATAAGAATTAGCCTAGTACTAATAACTATTTACTAAATCTCGTAATCTAATAGAGTCTAATAGTATTAGTATTAAGGTATAGTTAGAAGTCCTTTCTATATATAAAATACCGTCTTTTTTAACTTATAGAAATTAGAGCTTTTACCTTTAGAGACTACGCCCTATAGTAATTCATACTAAAATTACTATAACACAATAGGATCCATACCCTTGTCGTAGATGTTACAGACCTACTACAATTCTTCGTCTCCGGAACTAGTCTGGCGTACGTATTCCCTTAGGGCTTCCGCACGATGTTGTCCAGCCATAAGTTCAGCCATTCCTCCATTTACAGAAACCTAGTCGTTGAACGAAGGCCATTCTGATAACGCTAAGCCTGCTCCGACCACGCTAAAGCTGTCCGGATTCGACCCCTCTGCTTTAAGGTAGCTTATCATCCTCTCCACCTCTTGTCGTGTATATTGGACGAGAAGGCGGTTATCCCATAATTTACGTTTAACCCCTCCGTTTTGCTTAAATATGCGACATAACTTTTGTACATACTTGTAGTCTACAGGTCGATTCTTACTAATGCTCTAGGTAGGCGTAAGCGCGTTAATAGGAAATCGTACCGTTGCTAATCGATATAGCTCGGTTTAAGTACGCGCGGATTCGATATCTTTAAAGGTAGATAATAATATAAAGAAAAAGGTATAGGCCCCGACGTTAAATCTTAGTTAAGCTAACCTAGCTCTTAGGTATAACTAATAGGCTACCGTACGCTACTCTATAGTACCGCTAATATTTTACTAGTATATATTTATACTACCCTCTAGTAATAATAGAAATATAAAAACGGAACGAGATTAGAAAGGTCGTATAGAGGGGTTAAGGCTATTAGATAGTCTCCTATACCCTTATATAGGTAAATTAACGATAAATAATTATTAATTTTAGTCTAGTATATGATAATTATTCTCTACTAAACGATTATGCCTCTACTCTATATTGTCCCGTAGCGATACCTTTAAAATAACGTGGTGTTGTCTCTATAGATATAGTCGTTGATGTTTTGGTCCCCCGTCCTATCCACGCCTACTAAAGAAATATCGAAGTCGTTGAAATCGAAATAAAACCCTTAGTCTATAAGGAGATATATTGGGGCGTTACTGTGGACGGCGAATGGTGTAAAGCTATGATGGGGCTTAGAAGCTATAGGGTAAAAGGTCGAGGCTTCGAGCTGACCTGTTGGGTTTGGTAAGAGAGTGTTGCGCCGGTCTATAGTAATAGTACTATACGTAAGTCCTATGGGAGTCGTGATTTCCTCTATTTGGTTTGACGCAGCGGTATAAGAAGGAACTGGTAGGACAACGATAGGTGTGTTGGCGTATAGATATATCTTCCGCGAATATTCCCTTATCTTGTCGGCTCGATTAAAAGGCTTGCCGGGAATAACGGCTCCGTTGCTCTGTACGACGCCTTCTTGGCTGCGACTGCAGCCAGCAACCGGGTGCCAATAGGCCGTCGGGTTGTGGATGGTTCTAGTGTGGCGCTGAAGATCTGCAGGGTGTTTGCAACGAACACCGCAAATTTCGCATCGTGCGTCGTCTCGAAAGGGACCGTCGTCCTTTAACGTTCGGCGGACCTATAATAATCAGCATATCGAAACGATTAGTAGCAGAAGAACACGTACCTCCTTCATGTATTTCCCCGTATTCTCTAACACTTTGTTCGGAGGGCTCCAAGGACTTGCTTGGATCATAGCGTCGATCGATTGGGTGGGGACGGCGGGCATATCGCGTACGTCACCGAGTATCCACTCCACACCTTCGTCTACATGCCGGGCCTTCATCAACTCCACGACGACGGAGGAGAAATCGATACATATTTGATTCCTATAGCCGCGCTTGTAAAGGTCGTAGGGTATTGTCTACTAAAGGTTAATTATAAGAAATTATCGCAACCGATTTAACCTCCCCGCCAGGTAACTTACACTATCTCCACTCCCAAGATAGAGTATTAGGGGATTCGTGTCCGGACTCCGTGATGAGAACCGTTGTCTGGTTTGGAGTAGCGTTCATCCTAATATTCCGCTTGACCGAGCGCGTCGCCTTCTTCTATTAATGCCATTGTGAGCACGAGGTTCGGCTACGTGGGCTAGCAATAGGATGACAAGTATCGCGTACACAAGGAATTTGGCGATACCGTCTTGTTCGTGACCCCGAACAAGAATTGGATATACCTGCGTAACGTAGACTCAATCCACGAGGTGATCCGTGGCGAGCGACAAGGCATGTTCGCTCGATCGGTGGAGTTGCTCGTTATGCTTGACGTCTTTGGACCCAATATCTCCACAGTGAGTTCTTGAGTAAACACGGTGTCAGGTTGGACCAAGACAAGCTAAACAAGAATAATGTGCAAGGAAGGGAGAGTACCGTGAGGTTTGAGATGATAAAGCTCTACTAGCGTTCCTGCCTTCACTTACGCACACGCGCAAGCGTTGATAGCCCAGCAACGCTTCTTTCTACCAGCGGCTCAACAGCCTTTGCTGCCTGAATTGTTATTTGATTTGGATTTGCATAGTGGGAGTCTCTTTAGAAGGTCCGCACGAGTAAGGGTAAATTCGTGCCATACGCGACTGTTCTCCAAGTAGCGATCAATCAGATCAGACTGAAGTTTGGCCGGGAATCCACAAACAATTCCGTAGCGTTTGCGTTGAATCAAACCGATATCCTCACCTCTAGTACTAGTACTAGTGCACAACTTTCCAAAGACGGAAGGCTTGAAAAAGAAAAAGTAGGACGCAGCCGGTCTTGCCGCCTCTTAAACAAACAATTAGGCTGGCGAGACTCGGCATTTAGTAGCACGCGAGCGAGGTTGATCAGCATTTTACTCAGCCGGGAACTAGCGAATCGGAGGGTTTGGCGTCGGCTGGTGTGGGGAAGAAAAACAGGGCAACCTTGGGGGCCTCATGGCGAGAATAGTGCGTATCGTTTGAATAGGAACGAGTGGTTTCCGGAAATGAGTAGAGGGAATGCGGTGTAGAACGAATATGGACGGGTATAATTGTCGGTGTACTAGTGCTTTACATTAACGTGAAAAGAAAGGGATATCATGTATACGACACACAAAAGGCCTATCCAGCTTTAAACCCTAAAATCGTCTCCGCTTTCCACATTTTCAAAAGACCTTCCATATGATTTTTTTTTTTTGGCCATATCATACCTACTTCTTAATAGCTGCCTCCGGATCCTTAGCAAACGCCTTACACCACGTCACCCACTCCGCTGCCCCCTTCCTCACATATCTCTTCAAATCATCCCTCGCCTCCGAAAACTGATACAACTCATCCTCATCGCTCGTCATCTTCTCCACATGATCCTTGTATTCAACCTCTAGATCCTTTCCTTGGCGTCGAACGGGCTTCCATCCAATGGCATTCAGCACAGTACCCTCGCCGATATCGCCAGTAGCTTCCTCGATATGCGGAAACATGTGGAAGTCTTTCTTCAGACAGGCGAGATCGAGGTAGCGACGCAGGATCTCGAGGTGAGTTGATTGTTGGAGGTGGAGATTGATGCCTTTTTTCTTTTTGGAGGGCTTTTGGATGGTTTCGGGCGCACCGTAGGTGTGTTCGTGGTGTCCGCATGTGCAACCCTGCGTTTCTGTTTCGCAGTCGGAGAGCTCGGGGTGCTCTTGTTTCTCTAGTGCGTATTCTTCGCCGCGGGCGAGGCCTTTAGTCATCTTGTGGCTAGTCATGGCGCCACGGGTAGATGTGTAGGCCCAGATGCCGGAGACTTGGGTGAGGCCGCCTAGAGTGAATATAAGGGAGGCGTCAAGGGCGGCGGCGAAAGGGAGCAGGGTGGAGGCTACAACAGCATCTTTGCGGGACTGTTGGCGCGTGCGTAGGAGGGTGTCGATGAATTCTGCGCGGATTTTGTCCGGCGAGAGTTGTAGGCTGGGTGGGTAGATGAGGGTTAGTTCTTCGAGGGCTTTGGGCTTGGTATCCTTCTCGAGTGAGGCGGTTGTTGAGGTTCGGCTAACTCGTGGTGATGGGAGCGATGCTTCTGAAGGGCAGTTTATAGATGCGGGCTCTGCGGATAATTCACCCTCCGAGATCTTGTCTCGCGCCTCTTGCGCTTCCATCTCCTCGGTCGTCGCTGTTATAGCACCTCCCGACACTCGGTCCAGAAATTCTACGTTTGCGGACCTCGTCATATTCACCCCCTTGTGGATGAGGCTCGTTGTTCTGGCCTTCATACCCTTCCACGTCGCTGCGGAAGCCTTGCTCATCGTCGCTTTCCGCACATCTTCTTGCCATTGCCTTTGCGTTTTGTGCCAGTGGGTTTCCTTTTCGCCCGCCGCGGGCTTAGAAAGTGGCGGTAGAATTGGTGTGTAGACGAGGAAGCGCTCTGGGATATCTTCCGGCTTGACACCTTTTATACGAGGCTTCGGGAATGGAATGAGATATGCTGTCGCTCTTCCCGCTTCCCGTATATGCGTCAGAGGCTCAGTGGGAGAGAGAACAGTCACGCTAGGAATGCTACTACTCGAACCGGTTCGTCCTGGGGATTGTGGAGACTCTAGATCGAATCCAGCCTCGCGGGCTTTAGCGGAGGAAAAGGTAGTTGCTGATTGTGAAATCTGCGAAGGAGCTGGCCGATATGGAACACTTCCAGTTGAAGAAACTGGTCGAATATGAAGGGGTGCCGGCACTAACGATGCATCGTCTAATGCGGGGCTTCCTGGTGACTGTACTGGACTGAGCTCCGGAGCCTGCGCGCTCACTAGATTTGAGCTGCGCGAAGCTACATCCATAAACTCAAGTTCAGAACGAACCGCTAATTGGGGGCTATTATCGATACTGTACTCGATGGGCGCAATCTGCGGGGCGTCGGCCGGGCTGCCTTCCTCCAACTCTTGATACGGTGGTGGCGGCTCATCCGTCTCGTTTCTTACCTGGACAAGACCCAGCGGATTTTGGCTTCGCATTATGGGCGGCGCTGCCTGTATCGACGATGATGATGGCGCAACCTCCAAAGGATTCTCTTCGTGCTGCGGGGTGAAGTCATTTTCGTCTGTTGAGTGGACGGAAGTACCGGAGCGCGCCACAACGGGCCTTTGAAGTGTAGTCATTCCGAAGTGTGTGAGGAATAAGCAGCAAAGGCAGCAAGCACCGAGACAGCTCCTATCTTGTCTTATATCTGTCAAGCTCCGTAGCCCCAGATAATAGCCCTATGCGGACTTAAACCAACACCCGTGCATGTTCCCAGGCCCAAGCCTCCACCGGCAGTCCATTCAAACTCCCTCTAGGACGCATACGGGAAAAACCGAGCAGCTCCCGTATTTTCTGCCTGATCATGTCAAGCGAGCGGTCCAGTAAGAATGCAGGCTACTGCCATAGTCCTCAGGCGAAGCCCCAAGGATGCGCAAGCTCCGCCGTAATCTCAGGCTGAGCCATGCAAGACCGCGAATCCCTCGTTTCAACTAGTGCAGGCTGCGACTTCGTCTTATAGCGAACCTAGACTTGCGGCCGTATGATGATAAGACAGCCCGTGTCCGTGCCATTAAAGCGCCAATTTGCATCAACTTGGGGGCTGTTCGAGAAAGCGGGTTGGGAGATGGGGCAGAAAGGGCGGTGATTGTGTAAGCAATACGCTCATCACGGAGTAGGTGGTTCGTGCGGATGGCTTCGCATCATGATATGTTTTACGGCACATGCAGGCGCGCTTCGTGATGGCTCTTACGAACGAAACGTTTAGTCGTCATAGATGCTTGCTAGGATTCGGTGAGGCTCATGTAGCAAAGGGTAGACCGTGATGGCTCTACCCGTTCGCTTACTCTTACCAGAATCTTACACCAAGGTCTTCCATCTGTGAAGAATCTTTCCACCTTGCATGAAATAATATTTGCTTTACCGGCATCAACACCTTCGACTGCCGGCTCCACCACTACTCCGAATATCTACATAAGCTTCAACCACCAGATATCCCCTTACTCGCATTTCTGCATCGGCCCGCATGTTTGTTCCCTCCCGTAAACCTGACTGTGTGTCTCGCGGTTTCAGTAAAGGCTATACCGACCTCAGATCTCAAGGGGTGGTTCAAAATACCTTATCAAGTGTTCATGCACTGCCGTATATATTCATTATGTAGCTCAATCACCAGTCGTCCTTGTCGCTCTCATCATCTGAAGCACATTAGCACGTTAGCAGTCTGTTAGGAAGAGCGTCGACTTACCACTATGACTAACTTTAGCCTTCCTCGCTGCAAGCGCACTAGCCAATGCACCAGCCAAGCCAGCATCTGAACCAGCTGCTGCAGCTCCACCACCACCAGGCGGGCTCGATGTAG
Organism: Darksidea phi; assembly: GCA_030770425.1. Classification (NCBI taxonomy): domain Eukaryota; kingdom Fungi; phylum Ascomycota; class Dothideomycetes; order Pleosporales; family Lentitheciaceae; genus Darksidea; species Darksidea phi. The sequence continues at coordinate 20,543 of JASJFT010000131.1, forward strand.
GCTCCTGGCCTGGAATAATAGCTCCACTGCGATCCTTCTTTTCGGCATCTGATACTTTCTTCAGTCTTGCTCCGCCACGAATATCCGCCAGCAGACCGTCTCTTCCAGCTGGGGCCTTTGGAAGTCCCGCATTCGGCATCGGTGGGGGCGGAGGTGGCCCAGAGCCTGAAGGCATCGGCGGAGGTGGAGGAGGGCCCGAACCTGGTGGCATAGGAGGAGGTGGTACTGCATTCGTGGGCATCGGAGGTGGAGGAGGAACAGCACTGTTTGGCATCGGAGGTGGAGGAGGAACAGCACTGTTTGGCATCGGAGGCGGAGGCGGAACACCGTTCGAGGGCAATGGAGGTGGGGGAGGGGCATTGTTTGATGGCGGTGGAGGCGGTGGAGGCGGTGGAAGAGCAGATACTGAAGGTAATGGCGGGGGTGGAGGAGCTGCGTTCGTGGGCGCGGCGGGAACAGGGCGCGATGTTGATGGGGGCAATGGGGGTGGTGCCGGAGGCGCGTTGTTCGCGGGCGGCAGAGGAGGTGGTGGAGGCGCGTTGTTCGTGGGCGGCAGAGGTGGTGGTGGAGGCGCACTGTTTACGGGAGGCAGAGGAGGAGGTGATGGAGCTGCCGCATTCTTCGGAGGTGGTGGCGGTGCCATATGGACTGGAGCCGAAGGTATATCTCGCGCTGGCGGCGGCGGAGGCACCGGTCCACGACTTGGTGGAGGTGGTGGCCCCGAGGGTACACGGTTCCCTGTAAACGCGGGAGGCACGGCGAACCTTGACCCTGCCGCCTTCTCATTGTCTTCTGCTGGCGTTTTCGGGGGTCGCGGAGGAGGTGGAGGTCCTGCATTGACCACATTGTTAGACGCGGCTCGTGCTCTCGCAGGCGGCGCGGGTGGTTGGCCGACGAACTTCCCAGCGTCAGGCAGCGGAGGAGGAGCGGGAAATCTTGATCGGGGAGGACCAGCCGTTGGAGGAGGTGATGCTTGTCGTGGGGGAGAGGGTGGTGGGGCAGGGCTTGATGACGAGTTTCGGTTGATGCCAGATGCATCAGTGCGCGTCCTTCGAGCTGGCGGGGGCGCCGGCGGAGGACCCCTCTTTGATGCACCCGTGTGTTGGGGGCTGATAGCTGCCGCAGTTGGAGGAGCACTAGGAGGCGGTGGAGGCGGAGCCCTGGCTTTCTTCTCGTTGTTTTCTTCCTTTATCCTCTCTTCGATTTTGCGCTGCTCAATGTACAACTTGATGAAATCAGCGTTTTCTTCGATCTGGTCTTCGGTAATGCCCATGGCCAGCAGTTCCTTCAGCAGGGGTTGCCATGACGGATCGGTAGTATCAATGGCAGAGCTCCGCGAGCTAGATACGGTGGAATGGGTCGTTTGCGAGGGCGAGGTAACGCCGGGTGGGATGATAGATTGCGGCTGTTGTGCGGGAGTCGAATGCCTATGTCCGAAGAGCCCGCCCAGCAGGCCGTGGCTCTTCTGGCCATTTGGAGCTCCGACTCCGCCCATGGCTGCCCCGAACGGCTTGTTCTTCGTGTTTTTGTGAGCATTCTTCTCCCGGTCGTCCATCTTCTTCTTGAACGTCTTTGCCTCCTTCTCATCGGCGAACGAGAGCGCCGCCAGACAGTCTTCGAGCTCGAACGTGTGGAAGAAGACGCGGTCCTGGTTGTAGCTAAAGGTGTCATATATTTCCTGATCCCATATCACACCGCGGCTGGTTGGCTGCACTCGGTCAACGTCGAGTATTGTCAAATTGGCATGCATTCACCTACCGAGATGTCCACCAGCTTGATCCAGAAGGTGTTGCCCACCAGATCGTTCGCCAGCACGGCGGCGCCCTGTAACCCCGTGTAGGTCCATCGGTGCCTGTCGGGGTAGGCAATGTACAGCTTGGCCACGGCGACAGCATGGATCTTGTTGTTCTGCTTGGGCACATTGCGCTTGACTGTCTGCTTGTCCTCGTCGGACAGAATCGACGGCATGGCGTCAGGCCTCGCGGCGTTGAGCTGAGAGCGGCGTCGAGGTCGGTGAGAATGCGGTCGGGCTTCGAGGAACGCAGCTCAGCGGGGTGGTGCTCTCGAGGTCACTAGGCAGCACAGAAGGCAGCACCCTAGACTGGTGCGGGTAAGAAAGCGGTAACAATATGCGACGCCAGCCTCTATCGCCACGTCTTTGGAACAATGGTGAATCGCACTCAAGGCGAAGGGAGACGTCAGAAGGGAACGCTGCGGCTCACGTACCGAGCCAGCGGGAAGCTTAGCGTCAGGACGCCAAGCCCTGCCCTTCTCGAAACATCGCCCACGCGACGCAAACTCTCCGAGGTCCACCGTGCTATGTCCCTCTACCATCGAGCTGACGAGGCTGAATACATGTTCATTTCGTCTATATATAGAGCTCACGTGGTTCACAAGTGCTGGTAGTGAGTCTAAAGGCTAACGTCGCACATTCACTTGCTGACCGCCTGAGGTGTCACCGCTATGGGGCTTCCCGTAAAACCTTCAGAGCAGCTGAACTTGAAGCTATTGTGATGTTGGATCGCAGACAACCATCATAGTGACTCATCTATTCACCGCTCCATAGAGTGCGCTGGCTACATTAGACGAAAGATCCTCGGAACTTGCTGGACTTCTCGCACCGACCTCAGCTATTGTGCTCACTTCGTGCCCATATTATTCAGTCGCGGTGGTATGCTACACTTTTGGACATAGCGATAACCGTCACGTTTGTTTTCTATTTCGCCTATTACTTTCCTCTTCAGTTTGGGTGGTTGGCCGCTTCTTCTCGTGCTGCCGTACAGAAGGGTACCTCATTGTTGTATTGCGACGGCCAAGGGTACCGCCAAGCGTCGCCTCGTATTCGTACTCCTCGCATCCAGCCGGATCATCCCGACCTCGCACGGGGCCATCACCGCTCTGCGGCTGAGTGGCACCCTAGGCTCCCATTGACTCACTAACCCTCTTGGAAAGCATCAACTGAAAACTGGAAGAAGGCATCTACGACTGTTCGACATGGAGACTCCGCTTGTTCTGGGTTCAGAAAACGACATGCTGGCAGAAGATCTTTTTGAAGGTTGGCTGTCCGTTCCGATGGACGACTTGTTCGGAAGCCAGCCCAATTCTCCACCAAAAAATACATCCATACCCATTATTGGGCCGCCTCCTCAACAAGATGTTGGCACGAATCTAACACGTTTTGCGGGGGCCGACCAAGACTTGGAGTCGTTCGCATCACCACCAGTCGGTGCCGACAGTGGGCATTCACCTTCTGCCAGAACGCCCTCCACGCCAAACAACGCCGCTGCAGCCGATTCTGCTCTTCGCAAAAGACGTGGCCACACAAAGTCGAGATTAGGCTGCATCAACTGCAAGAAAAGGAAAGTCAAGGTACGTTTTGGCTGCATCCAGACGCGCCGACGTTGAAGAGAGTTCTTACAATAATAGTGCCAAGAGACATGGCCATCTTGCGCCAATTGTATTCGACGTGGATGTGAGAGCAAACGCTTTGAAATCATTTTCGGATTCTGATTCGCCGTTGGTAGGCCCTTGCAGATATCCTACCGTCTTCCAGCGCACACAGCACGATCGTATCGTGTCCGAAGTGCTGAGCAGCCCTCACTCGTATGTCCGACTCTCCGACACGCCAAAATCATCGACCTATAATACAAATGACATGCGGCTCTTTCACCACTTTCTCGTGTCCGCGCACCCATGCATCCCCCACGAGTACGAAGTCGTGTGGGTCAGGGACGTACCAACGTTCAGCCACCAGGTATGTATCCCCTTCAGAGAGCTCTTTGAATATGCTTACAATACTAGTATGAGTACCTGATGAATGCTATGCTCGCAATGGCAGGCTCTCATCTTGACCTATTTGTTGATGACCCACAACCAAACAGGGCGCTGTCGCATCGGCAAAAAGCCATCGAAGGGCTTGAAGAAGCTTTCACTCGATGGCCGCCAACGCCATGCGAGGCGCACGTCATGCTGGCGACCTCATATCTGCTCGCTTTTCAGTCCTCATACATGTCGGACGGAATGCTAGACCACGTCCTTAGTCTCCGAGGATGCGCAATGCTCTCACAAATGATCCTCACCAACGGCTTCGAAGGTGCGTTCTCGGTAGATCCGAACTTGCACGGTACATGGTTTGAATGGAAGATGAAGAACTTTCCATCCATGGATCAGCGGCTGGCGCGTGAAGCGCTTCAATCCATGGCAGACTTTGCGCCTCTCCTAGCAGCATCCAAAGAGCATCAGATCGAGCGCGACATCCTCGCACAGCTGGTTGAGTGTATCCATCCACTACTTGTACCTCTGGGGCCATCAGGGACGCCGGAAACATCAACGACATCAACACCAGGACTTACTAACTCACCCACCGATTCAACAACCCCAGAAGAAGAAACTTCAACCATCTCCTCGCCCAGCCAGACGTCCCTTCTTACACTAGCATCAACATGCGAACCGGTCGGACTTCTCAAAAATCCTCTCTTCCCCGGCAAGCTCGAAGCCGACTTTGACTCCATAGACTGGGACACGATAACCGAAGTCGCACCAGACCATACTCCCCAACCGATCCGCTCTTTCAACGCTCTCATGTGCTCTCTCCTCATCCTCACCACCTCGCCCCGTGAACCTGTTCTCAACCTATTTTCTTCCGCCAACAATATAGGGAACATCGTCATGGCGCACTTCTGCTGCGTGAGATTCATTGTGGCACCGCTTTCTGCGCCAGATAGTGCTATGAAGACACCGATAAAGGCTATGGTGGAATGGTGTGAGCAGGTTGCTAATGCAGTGAAAGATGAAGAGGGGGATGGGGTCAAGTGGACGAAATACATTGAGTGGCCGCAGAAGATATTGAAGACTATGCGGTACTGTTTGGATCAGAATAAAGGGCTCACGTTTGGGGATCTGTACAATGTACTAGTTAACGATCCTAGAGCTTTTAGGGAGGGCACGCTCAAACTTCGTTAGACGCAGAAGTGAAGGGGACTGCAGCGAGGCGGAAAGCCCGTTTGAAGGGGACTGGATTGTGTCCGCCTCCCATAGATAGAAATCATCTCACCGCTCTCTATCGTCAACCTCCGCCATAGCACTATCGTCTTTGTTTATTATGTTCAGAGGTCCTTGAACGTTAGGCCTCATATTATGTTCTATGTTAGGTTTATGCCGTAAGTCGATGGGCACCGATTACGCGAAGACGAAGACGCACTTTCTGATAGCAGTCTATTCTCATACGTACCCGCATTGTCCAAGCTACGAGCTCCTTCCTTTCTTCCTTCCCACACCCTCTAAAAATAACAACCAAACGATCCAAAATCGCCGACGCACAACCTCCCCAATCCCCACATGGCATCTCACAATCACGTCCACAGAGCCCAATCTCAGCCCACGTGTACGCAGTAAGCTTACCATCGAATAAGACCTTGGCTTCGAGCCTGACCGGATTCGATATATGCCCTATATTGATGGTGCATGCAAGCGAAGGATGGTTGCATGCAAGCGAGCCTCATCTGTTTGGTTGCACGACATGTGCTATTTTGAACGAGGGGTTTTAATTTGGCGGATGTTTCGAACGCTAGATCTGCCGGGACGTGTCATGTGAAATGGAGTGTGTTGGGCTTATCTATGCAGGGCGAATAGTGAGTAAGATGTAGATGGTGGAGGGGGTTGTATATTGGGACGGATGGATGGTCGCGAGAGTGCGTGGTTATCGGGTTGCGACCCGCATCTGTAAAATAGAGGTTGTACACGGTATATTGTTGGGCCTGAACGGGGCTCTCACCGAGCGCTTACTGCCCGGTCACAACCAAGCGCAGGGCAAAGCTTGAAAGCGTGGCCTTGAAGATGCTCGGCACTTTCCACTCCAACTATCCACTTTCAGACAGTGGCTCGATTCGTCAACTCTACCCCCTCTCCCAGCGCTTCGAACCGTGTCACCACGCTATCTACCCCCCGACCGGCCCCTTAGCGCTCGGCTCCATTCCTCAACTCCTTTCTAGCTGCCGATTATCGAAAGCTGCCGATTATCGAAAGCTGCAGGAACACTTACACGTTCAATTAGAGTTGCAGCCACCTACTCGCATCCGAGCGCGTAAGGCAGTACTGTGCCTGAATGACCCGCAGGGGAGTGGCGATGTGGTGGGTGCGCGAACGTAGGGCTGGCGGGTATGCAGGTAAAGCGGCCTAGAGACGGGTCGCTGGGCGCCTAATCTTTCGTCATCGTTGGAACCATTGTTTGTTAGTCTGATGAACGGAGGCGATGGCGGTGGTCTGGAAGGCCGATTTTGGGACCCCCTGGATGTGATGGTGATGATGGGGTGCAGAGGGGCGGGGGTGGTGGAAAGGACAGGCCGCGAGACAGGCCGCGAGACAGATCGCTCGTGATGTGGAGTGCTTTGCGAACTTTGGGGCGGCATCTAGACCTGCGTGTGTGACACGATACCGTGGTGGCTACAATGTGTTTTCCCAAGCTCATTCGGTGGCCGATACTGCAGCGCCGTATGTCGTGCACAGAGGACGTTGCAACCGTCACTCCATCGTCTGGCTGCGCCGTCGGAAGAGAATGATTCAAACGGAATGTGACACCTCGCGATCTGCCATGCTTTTTCCCCATTCCACCGCATAGGGGTCCGTATTTGACACTGCATGAGAGAAAAGCGAAGGTGGATGAAGCTTTCCACCAACCAAGGCCGCGCATTGACGCCATCAATGCTTGGCCTCCGGCTAAGCCCATCTCGGATAGCTCGGCGCTTACACGACGGCCCCCATCCAGTCGGTGTCTCCTCAACACCATCCAGGAACCCCGCCTGGCTTCGTTTCCCATGCATTGACTGCATGTCCCGCAGCGCGGTGCGACGGTCGCTTGCCTCCCCCCAATTCGCTGCTCGCCCGGAGTCATGCGAACGCGCACAAGGCACAGCTCCACTGATCGTCCTGATTCGACTGCCCAAGCACGCCGTGGCGTATTGTCGAAGCGTGTTGCCGTCTCGCCGAGCCTGCCATCGGGACAGCAGAGGTGCCGACGGCAATCGCTTTCTTCACAGCATCGCTCTGCGATGTCTGACATCAGATGAGCTTCAGCCTAAACAATCCTTACCGCTGGGCCACTCCGCAGCTGTTGAGAGATCTGGGGGTGAGAACGGGGCGCCTGGCGGCTGCGCGGGTGTCAAATCCATCCGCTGCAATCGACGACGCCTCCCGCTTAGCGTAGACGGCCCAGGTCTTGCTGCCCAGGGTCTGGCGTCCGCCCCGGCGTCATTGGCTTTGACCGAAGCTCACCAACCACAGCCGTGCTCCTGCTGAATATTATCCATACGGCGAAGGCTTCCAAGCTTTTAGATTGGGGACCAGGGCCCCCAAAGCGAGCGGGGACTGTGATGTGCGCTCTTTCTCGGCATTCTACTCATTCGCGGGCCCTGCTCAGCAATCCCTATCACATCTTAGCCCAATAGCGTGGAAGTTGTGCGATCTGAGCGGTTGATTCAGAATTGTTGTTGGTTGCGAGGACGGGCACCCTGGACCCGCTACTACCAGCTACCACTTCCGCAAGGGACATAATACTACGGCATCCGCTTCCGTCCGGTATCTAATCAGTCAGGCGCGCCGTTCTCCTCAGTTTCACCATCCCCTCCCCTTCGAATGTCATCGTCGTCAAACATAGTGTCAAAGAAAGAGCTGGACACTGCCATTCGTATTCGGCCGCGAATCACGGAAAGAGATTAGCGAGAACAGTGTGCCCGAATAGAGCCCTGGCTGCAGCTTCACACCGCATGATCAGTGCTCTCGAGCAATCGCACCCGTTTTCCATGTAGAAAAGGCTTCCAACCCGTCTCTTAAGCGTATTGCTTCCCAATTTCCGGCATCTACCGGCCTAGGCCAACCCTCACCTTGGTCGTGCTTCTGCTGGCAGAAGTGTTCCACGAGCTCCGTTCCCCACCGATCACCAGTCCAGAAAACATAGGTATTCAAGATGCCAGCAGTTCCAGAGACATTGATGCAACGGGCGGGAGTGGTGTTGGAGCACTTCGACATGGCAGTATCGCTAGCCGAGCGCGAGATAGCGGGTTCCCTCTCAACTCTCGTGCGCCGGATAAACATACCAGTCAACAGTACGAGTCCACCCGGATTGATCGAAGCCAACACACGGGATCCCTGGAGCAAAAGCGACAAATATGCGCTGGCCTACGTCTACTTCTGCATACCGCTGCTCGTCATCGCAGGCCTCATGCGTTACTACCATCTGTTTACGGACAAGATCCGGACGGCGCTACACCAAGAAGAGGTACGGAAAACTTCGACAACCTCTTCCCCGGACACAGATTACGAGATGTCGGTCCTACATACTGACAAGTCTACGATCAAGTTCTTTCCCCGCGATGGCCCTCTTCCAAGCCAGCCGAAGTCGCAATCGAGTGTGAGCTCGGTTGGACCCATCAACAACTGTGTGGCCTTCTTCCGCTTCGTCTTCTACCGACCGCTTCGGGAGTGCCGGATCAAGAAAGGATGGAGGCCCCTGGTTTTTCCATCCGCGGCGGTGTGTGTCATTGTGCTAGGGGCATTCGCTCTCGGACTTTGCTACTGCTTCATCCCGCAACCGCTTTTCTGGGACAGCCTTGCATACGGATCGCCGCCTCTCGCAATCCGGTCTGGAATGATGGCTGTCGCGCTGCTACCATGGATTGTCGGGCTTTCCATGAAGGCGAACATCATCACATTGATTACGGGGATTGGCCACGAGCGGTTGAACGTGTTACATCGATGGGCAGCGTATCTGTGCTTAGCTTTGAGCATCATCCATACGGTTCCATTCTACATTACTCCTATCTGGGACAAGGGGGCTCGGCATACATTTGAGTCTCTGTTGAAGCAGGAAGGTTTCTATGCCTACGGCACTGGTATGTAATCCTTTCCTTTGCAGACGCTTCCACAGGAGATGCGGAAAAGCATGCCATTACCAGACCCAGACTAACGAGAATTAGGAGTCGCCGCTCTTGTGCCGCTATGTTTCCTCTGCGTCCACTCCCTCGAACCCCTACGCCACTGGATGTACGAACTCTTCGTCGCGCTCCACGTGCCCGTAGCCATCGTCTTCCTCGCCATGATGTTCTGGCATTGCCACAACTACCTCACCTCCTGGAACTACCTGTTCGCGACTACGGGAATATGGCTAGCATCTTACCTTATGCGACTCTTCTACCTCAATTGGACACGTCCGGGGCGGATCTCGTGGCTCATCGGCGACGAAGCCTCCGTAATCATCATGCCCGAGAACGCCATCAAGATCACGATCCCGACCCAGGTGAAGTGGCGACCAGGCCAGTACGTCTACCTCCGGATGCCTGGCATTTCAGTCTTCGAGAACCATCCTTTCACAATCGCATCGCTATGTAGCGATGACTTCCCGTCCGAGTATGGCGAAGGGTATCGGGACATGGTCCTCGTCTTCCGCCCTTTCGGAGGCTTTACTAACAAGGTCCTTCGACGCGCACTTGAACACGGGCCTTGGCACACATATAGGGCCTTCATCGACGGTCCCTATGGCGGCATGCAGCGACGCATCGAAGCCTTCGACGACGTTGTGTTGGTCGCCGGTGGTAGTGGCATCACTGCCATTGTATCACAACTTCTCTCCCTCATCAAGAAAATGCGCGACGGCAAGGCTGTAACGCGCAAAGTCCACGTCATCTGGGCACTGAAGCGGCCCGAGACCATGGAGTGGTTCAAAGAAGAGCTGAGGATATGTCGCGAATTTGCGCCACCTGAAACAGTAGAATGCCAATTTTACATCACAGCCGCAAAGCGCAACGCAGGCGGCACCCTCGTTAGCGCAAAGACGCCCACCCGCCCCGTATCGGTCTTCTTCCACGATAAAGTCAACGACGCCTTCCAGAACATCGCCGATCACCGCATCTCCGGTATTTCGAACAAACGCAATTCGGCACTGATCCACGATGAAGCGCAAGGCGACCTGGAGAAAGAACAGGAACTGCGTCGCGAAAATGAAGACAGCATCACCGCACTGCCACAAGCACACCTTGTCCCTGTGACCCGGAGACCCTCGACCATCTCCAACGACGACACCACAAGCCCCGACCTCATCACTCCTTCCCTGGCAACTCGACGACGGGATCGCAACCTCTCGCTCGACATCAGCACCGCCGTCGCCGCTAACACTTCTGCCTTCGATCCCTCTGTTTCGGGCCCTAGTAATCAAGTCCAAGGATTCGACTTCGGGTTCCCTTCCACGCCCACCGAGTTCCAGAAGAACCTCATGCGCTTCGCCTTTCTACCCGCAGCGGTCAAGAAAAAGGATGGATGGAGTACTGAATACGGACGTCCGGATCTGAAGTACTTATTGAAGGGTATGAGTGAAAACTTTGGCAGGAGGACGTGCGTCTTCGTCTGTGGACCGGCAGGCATGCGGACTGCTGTCTCGGAGACGGTCGCTGAGCTGCAGCGGTCGGTTTGGAACAACTCGGCTAGGGACGAGATTTTCCTTCACGCAGAGAACTATGCGCTATGAGCGCAGTACCTGGGGTGGCGGCTCAACGAGGATCCTAAGTGACACCCTTTTTCTTTTCTGGTCGTTTGTGCATGGCGTAGTTCGGCTCTTTGTATACCCCCTTTTACCTCTCTCTCTTTTTTTGGGTAATACTCACGATGCATGTCGCCGTCATCGGTATGGCTTGTACAAACATTCCTTCTTTCTTTGTCTATAGTTCTTTTTTTGGGGATGGGTGGAGAGGAGGGGGAGTGCGGAGATGAAAAGGAAAGCAAAGGAAAGGATACCCGTGTCGATTATCGACGATAGCTCGCTTTTTGGCTAGAGCTTGACTGCCGTAGACGTAATATATGTCTCAACATTAATTACTGCTCGTCCATCCCAGATTTTGATGTGCCCATATATGCAGAGTCCTAGCTGTCAACCACCAATCGCAGTGCATAAAGAGCAACGATACAGCCCGGGTGGTTGGATGCAAACTGTTAGGTGCGGAGCACCAAAACACCGAGCACACATACTAAAGACATGTACGAAGCTCTGAAGGCAAGAATAGGCGTTTAATACCGCACCTCGTCGTTCCAATACAGCGTCTCATGTTGCACCTCCGGCCCCGTAGCAGCAAGCTCCCATCCAAATTTCAGCCGTATGTATTGTATAACATGGGCCGCGACCTGTAAACATCCTCGATTAGCGTCTGCACCATAACATCCAAACTGATCCAGACCACGCCATATCTACCAAGAAACACAAACATACCTTGATATGGCCCACATCCGTGGGATGCGACCGCGGCCCAATATCATTATGCTGCAAAATCCCGGTACTATTGAAATAATGCACATACCCCTCCCCTTCGTACTTCTTATAGACCGAATAAATCTCATCTACAAAATTCGGACTCTGCGCATACGTATTGCCGACCTGCGAAAAGGTGCCCCAGAGTCCCATGATGATGATTTGCGCGTTCGGATACACGGCGTGGACTTTGGGAATGAAGTCCATGTAGCTCTGTAGGTATTGTGCCGGGGTTACGGGGTTGGCTTTGTTGCGGTCGTTTGTGCCGATGTTGATGAGCACGATGTCGGCGTCTTTTTGCGACTTGAAGTCCCATAGTGGCGGGTTTGTGCCGTAGGCTTCTTGGGCGCGAGGTGACGTGTCCGATGTGCGGTACCACTGGTATTCCTGCCCCCGTGGGTTGCCCCAGCAATTTGCGTCGTGCAGACAAATACCTGGGTATGCTGTTATGCTGAACTCGACGTTGCCGAAGCCAGCGCCTATATTGTATCCGAAGCCGGAGAAGGCTTCGTAGGTAGCCGAGTACCCGCTCGTCAGACTGTCGCCAATGAACTCGATCGTGCGCGCATAGTTTGGAACCTTGATCAGGGAAGAGTTGGAGGAGAGATGGACGGCGGAGATTTGTACGCCGTAGGCCCAGTTTGTGACGCGCAGTTCGAAGGTGAGGGGCAGTTGGGAGGGTTGTGTGGTGTTGAGACCGGGGGAGGAGGGCGAGATTAGATGGTGGGTTGCGCCTGAGGTTATGTTGGAGAGCTGCCAGTCTAGGCCGGCGACCCGGTAGGCGATTAGTACGCCGTTGGTGGTCAGGGGGCCGAAGGTTATGGCTACGTTTTGGCCTGAGAAGGCGAATTTGAGACCGGGGGCTCTGGGGTGCGATTAGTCGGGTACGTCGTTGATGCCTGTCCTGCAAACAGCTATAGTTGGAGAGTGACAAGATGTCTGATTGCTTATTTTGCTTTTCATGTGTGATAGATACTCTGGAGTGACTTCAGACGAAATACTATCCAACTTACGCCCACCATGACACATGCTGGCTATCCCATCGCCCCTTGTATGAAAGCTCAGTCGCATTCGGGCCAAACGTCTTCCATCCGGTCGAATTGGAGGTTATCGAAGCAATCTTGGTCTCCCGGAAGTGTGTCTCGCGCTCATGGCCGTTTTCGAAAATGGTAGATGTGGAAAGCGTAACGAGCGAGGCAAGCCCCCAAAGAGATGAAAAGAACCTCATCTTGGACTCGTATAGAACAGAAAAGACACAATTGACGCGCAAAGACAGTACGGCCGTGGCATTGTCCTTATAGGAATTGAAAAGCAGAGCTGCACCTACCTGTACAGTTATTAACAGCGTCAAAATCCCGGATCTCGGTGCCTGAGAATTAATCAATCGAGCATTAGCTTCTTCCATGTTCGCGACCAATTCCTCCGCGAACAGAACGACTGCTTTTCGTCATGCAGCTGGAGAAAACCGTGCTCGTAATCAGAAGTGTCGGTGCCATTCACAACAGCTAAGTCAGCAGAATCGCACCGCAATGTCACCTTCTCTTTCTGGCGACGACCCCTCTCTGCGAGCTGGAGGGGGAGTCGGTCTCACATGGCAATCTGCGCATGCCGGCCGCTGCCGGTGATGGTGTTGAGAGGGCGGGTAGGCGGAGAGGTTATTCCGCGCCTGAAACAGGGGTCCTTTCTGCCGCGGGTGGAGTGTGGGACAGGGGGGAAAGCAGCTACAGCGGAGGTGGTGTGGGTTCATGAGGAGCAGCTACGCGCTATGCAGCGCGCCGTCCAACGCGTCGAAGCGGATCAGCAAACATGTAGCGGCCTTGGGAGGCGGCGATGTAGGAAGCCGAGAGCATAGGGCTGCATGTGCATGGCGGGCCGTGGTGATTGTCGTTGCTTGTTCGAGGTGTGGTCAAGGGTGCGGCACATTTGTTTTGGGCGGCTTGGCTCGCTATGGCCCTATCTGCGGGCGTCCTCACTGTGCGACATATATCTCGGCCACACTCCCAATCGGTGCCGCATCGACACCGCCAGAGCAGCCAGCAGAGACACGGGTGCGCTCTTCTCGTCGCCGCTGGGTGGCATGCGCATCGTGCTCTGTGTCCGACCATGGTGTGCAGCGTGTTAAGATAGTGTGATGTCCACCTCCATCCCCGACTCTCAACTGGGCCTCACGCAGAGCGAAGTCCGACTCCTCCGCCAACACCAGCAGATTGCCCTGAGCCAGGCCGGCAGCAGCTCGTCTCACGCCGCCTCCCACGCCTCTAGCCAAGGCCGGCTCCTCCTGGATCCCTCTAGCCTGCAGGCGCTCAGCGCCCACTTTGACCGTCTGATGTACTCCATCCAGCAGCGATGGCATGCAGTAAGTGCTCCATCCACCGTGACCGCATTGCGAGATGGTCCTGAAGCGTCACACTGACATTGGCCAGCTCTCCCAGCAGACGCAGACGGCGACCCAACTCCAGTACGACCGCGCCGGTAACGCGATCCAGACGGCCGACGCCGAAATCGCCCGCTTCCGCGCCATCCTGCGCGAAATTGACGAGCTTCAGGTCGAATTCGACAAGGTGCGCCGCATTGGCGAGATAGTCAAGGGTTTCAAGTCCCGCGTCGAGCATCTTGAGCGTCGCATATAGCACATGCGCCTACCCGCTACACCCTACCCGCCGACTTACAACACTGCACCACTACGCTCCTTTGCACCATACGAATCACGAAATACCCATCAGATTACCTTGTCCTCACGGACCCCATCGATACCCTATAAGACTGAAGCCTCGCGGCACAAAACATCACACTGGAAATTGAAAGAGAATCGAGTGCCTCGCGGCTTCCGGCGTTTTGGATTGTTTGTTTTGGATCTTGGGAATACCCTAGTGTTCACAATTCCGTTGTTTCCGTCTCTCTCCCTTGTTACTCCCGCGAGTCCGTCGCACTGGTTTGCTTTTTGGGCACTTCTGCTAGCTTGTACCCAGGTACCCCCGAGCCGGTACACCAGCGACGTCGGAAATGCGCGCTGTCTTGCTTTTTCTCCCTTTCTGCTCAATAATAATCCTTTTGCAAACTCTAAGTTGCTTGCTTTTGCGCGCCCTTGCGCGCCGTCTCGTGGCTTTCCAGCCGCTTACTTCATTTTTAGCTTATCTATCCTTGCACAAGGAGTTCTCTGCATCCTCACCTGACGCTCTGTGCTCGCACACCGCTCACACGACATGCCTTTCAATAGCGCTCAACTTCGTTTTCCTTCTTCCAAGCTTTGGCTTCCCGTAGAGGTGTGTACGGCTCGATGGCAATAGGCAGCCTTCACAACTCCCCGGCATGCCCAACCACCTATCAACTGCACCGTTCCACCTTGTCCTCCCCGACCTCCCTTCGACATGACTATTATTGGAACCTCTCCAAAGGAACCCCTCCAAAGGAACCCAATGGTTTCTGAAACATGCACCCTCCTCAGCCGATCGCATGCATTAGCTACCATATCCAGTATTCCGCAACCCGCACCGCACCCGTCTGTGCTACACATTTTCCTCTAGAGAATCAACTGCGAAGGGTTCCGCTGAAGTGGGATCGAGGGTGGACGGCGTATGCACGTCAGCTGTTTCGGCTTGTAGGGTAGAGGAGTGTGACCCGTTTCACGGCGCGACACTAGGTAATTCGAGCGGACGTCGGTGGAGGTGGGATTAGGAGACAAGGTTTGCAGTGATTCTTTTACGTGGCGGGATTTGAGGGTTTGGGCGTTGGTTTGCTTTTGCTTTTGTTGCTGTGGCTTTCTAAACTGAATGGGTCTAGGAACGAGTAAGTACGAAGCCGAGGCTGATTATCGTTCGAGTATATGCCCTGCCCGTGATTACATGAATTGCGCTCAAGTTTAATTCATCGATGGCTGGAGCTTTACGCGAGGCAGCATTTGGGGCCTCAGTTGATAGTTCTCCGAAGGGCTTGCGACTCCGCAGCCCCCATGTCCCAGCAGGAACAATCTTTCACCATTAGACGACAGAGCGCAATGCAGCCCACGATCGCCTTGAAGTACATACGAGCTCCAGTAGTAGCATTCTCGGGTTATCAGCTCACGCTCTCCAGACAGCCCCACAGTTCCGATGACCGCATAGAAAATTGGAACATTCCATAAAAGATAACTTGATTCTTTCGAACAAACATAGGCTAAGTCGATTGAACCAAACTCCAACAGCCTCAGCCGGTCAAAACATCGTTCAATCCACCATCCACTCCCCCCAAACCATCCCCCTCTATACCTCCCCCTCCGACCCAAGGGTCCATAACCTCCCCTGCCACCCCTTTCTCCTCTTCTAGCACCTCCAAGCCTACCTCTTCTAGCACCCCAACCCAAATTCGCCGCATTAAACCCCGCCGCAGACAAGCCCGCAGCATACCCAGCATCGAACTCACCACCATCTCGTCCATAAGCCCGCACATTGCCATTTCGACCCAAACTCCCCAAACCACACTGTTGCTGCTGTCGACCGGGCAGCATATTCCCACTTCGACCTAAACTCCCAGAATTCTGTCCTTGGACGTGTTGTCGACTTGGTTGAATAGGTGCATTCATGTTCGTGTTCGAATGCACGTCTTCAGATTGGCTTGTGCTATTCGCCCGAGAATACGCTGCTAGAACACCCCCACCGCCGCTCCTCCGTCGAGAGGGCAGACTTGCTGAGTTATACTGCCGCCTCACTGCCTGTGTTGAGGGAATGCTGGAGGAGCTGGGCTGAGTCGGTGCACCACTGATGTATCGTGGTACGCGGCGGAGTTCTGAAGTTGGACGTTGAGGGATTCGCATCGCTCTTGGTTCTGTGGGCGCGTTTCTCACTAATGGGGTAGGTGCTGGCGATGGCATTGCAGGTGGTGGAGAGAGTGGCAGAGGGGAAGGAAGTGGTGGAGAGGAGCGTGGCGATGCTGGGCGTAGGTATGGAGTGCGAGAAGGCGTTGATTTGAAGACTGGTTTGGTGTGCGAAATAGGCGGTGTTGGTGTTTTGGGAGGGGTGGGTGGAGGGAAGGGGAAGGTTGTTAGTTGGGCCTGGGGTGGGGGTGGAGGGGAAGCGGCGGAGCCGTCGGTGTAGGAGAGGAGAACGGAGTTAGGAGTGCTAGCGTCCGTGGTCTGGATGGTTGAAGGTCGCTGGGGCCCTGGGCGAAATGCGACGACAGAGGCTTCTGGAGGGTCTGTAGTTTCAGGCTGAGAGGTGACTGGCTCTGCTTCATCAGCAGAGCCGCTACCCGGGGGTGTCTGTGCCTGAGCTTGAGTTTTCTGTACAGCGGTAGGCTCCTTCGGCGCTGTCGGGATGCTTGAAAGTCTTGCTTGATGTGCCTCCGCTTCTTCGCCCTTCTGCTCTGACGTAGTAACTTTCCCCTTCGTAACCATTGTTTCCACCACAGTTTCCGCTTTCGTAAGCCCACCATGCGTCTTGAACAAAGAACTCAGCGCCCTCTTTACCATCAGCCTATGCCTAGGAGCATCAACAGTACCAGCACTAGTAGCTACTAACGTAGAAGCAGAAGCAGCCCTCTGTTTCTGCTTCTGAAGAATAATCGACGGCTTAGCCACAAGACTGTGTTGCTTTGTGCCACTATATGCCACCGTCTTCTTCGGCATAGAGTATAACCGATCGAATACATTTCGCGTTGATGTCGGCCTAGGCCTTGCTAGACGGTTATCTTTGCGAGACATAGGGAGAGATGGGAAGAGTTTGATAGTTGGTGGAGACTGTTGGGCAGAGAAGCGTGGGACGCGGGTGCGGGTGGGAGGTATTTTCGTAGTTGGTGGCAGTTTGGTGGGAGGAGAAGAGGGAGGAGTTGCGGGTTGCAGCGACTCAGTGGATGGCGTGGTGATGGCCGTTGGGGTTTCTACACTCAAAGTGCCCGTCGGTGCTTCTTTTTCCCCCTCCTTGATAACTTGAAGCGGCTGAAAGATAGCGGCAGTTTGCGTTGTCTCTCCACTTGGCTTCATCCTCATTAACATTTTCTCCACTTTGCACCGAACTCCCGTTACCTCCGCCATCGTTCCATTTCCATTCCTTCCACTCTTTCTCCCACCCTCCGTCTCCGTCTCCAAACCCCCTTTCCTCTTTCCCTCCATTCTTCTGCTCTAACCCACCCCTCCGGCCAACCACCTCTACCAACTCCTCAAAAACCGCCACATCACCCTCCAACCCCTCCACATCCACCCACCCCACCTTCCTCAACTCCCCCTCATGCTCCCGCCAAAACGCCATTTGCACACTACCAACCTGTCTCTGTGCCTCCACCTTCTCCCCCCAAAATCTAACGTCGCCAATCGCCTGTCTGACTAGCACAAGCAATTGCCGTGCAGAGTCTTCCCTGAGACCAGAGGGTAGAGTACCGAACGCGTTTACAGAGCCGCGAAGGGACGTGTACGCTAGTTTCCAGATTTTATGTAGGATGGAAAGATTGGTGGTAGCGAGGATCAGGTTAGTGCAGAGAGCAGAGCGGTGGGTTGATGGGGTTGTATAGTTGTTGATCAGGGCGGGGTAGGAGGTAAGTGGGGCAGGGTTGAAGGATGCGATGAGGGAGTTGAGGGTGTCGACGGAGGTGCGAGGCTGATTTTCTTGCTTGACGTCTGTCTTTGAAGGGTGTTCCGCTGGTTGCGTGGATTCTGCTTCAGACGCACCGTTTGCCCGTGACTCTGAGACAGTTTCTTCGGCGTTCATAGGCGAAGCAATAGCCAGTCCATCTTCCGTGACCGGCTCGACTAGATCCGCATCGGGAACGACTTCGTGAAATACCTCAAGAAGTGGCTTCGGCATCTTCGTTTGCCTCAGGCGCGAACGATGCGGCGACAGCAACTTCCGCATGCATCGAGGGTGAAGAAGTTTCAAAGCCACCAGCCCAAGATACCAGCGATGAGACGAAGAAACCGTCTTCAGCAACCACAGAAGCTTCGTCACCAGCCTTAATTCGTCTCTCATCCAGAACCAGAGGAGAACCGGGAGAGGGGTGGATCATGCGGTCCTGGCCTGGCCAGTTAATTGGATCGGCAAAGGGGTCCGCGAATGTCTTTGTCTGGATGTTATCTTTGCAGTCCGGTGGTATAGAAGGTGGTGTACCGCTAGTATCCAACGACACGAATCCAGATCCAGACCCAGACCCAGCGACAAAGAACTCGCCTGCTAGAGCGAGGAAGCTGATCCGCCGCTGCAGGAATACACTATGCTCCCTTTTCTCTTCGACATATTTCTCTATAGAAGAATTTGGCACGGGATCGACATCTGGCGCCCATGATAGAGGACGGATGGAAGTATCTTTGTAGGGGACGGGGGTGTAGAATGTTAGACCTTGTTCCCAGTCTTTCGCTTTCTTTTCTGTTTCGCTTTCTTCTGCTTTGGATGGGATTTTTGGAGGTGGTGGAGTTAGAGACATTGTGGGGAGCATGGTGGATATGGAGAAGTTTTATAGTGGTAAGTCAATGGATGGACAGAGGGATTGAATAAAATTGCAAACGAATGCAGCGCAGTACAGCAACAAAGCAGGAAATCGCAAAATTCGCTGCACGATGAACAAGTGTGAGGGAATACTCAAGACAGCTCAAAATTTGCCTGTGGCGGTTCATACCTCGAGCGAGTTGTTGCCCGGCGTCAACCATAGAACGTCTAGGGTATCTTGCTCAACAAACCTACCACCCACAACCTATCAGCCGCAATCTACCCACGATTACCACCTCTACCACCTCCTACCCACCTACTTCTTCAGCACGCCCATCGCACCTTGTGTCACCTTCGAGCCCATGTCAGTCGCCTTATTCACAGTATCCTGCGCCGTCTTCACCGTCTTCTGCACAGTGTTCGTCGCATTGCTCACAGTCGACGATACGGTGTTGCCTAGCCCTGAAGTGGTCTTGCCTAGAGTCTCACCAACCTTGCCCACGGTCTTGCCGACCTTGCCTACGCTCTTGCCTACAGCTGAACCAATGTTGGCGAAGGCATCGTCGTCGCAACTACACATGGTTGTGTTAGCATACACGTGGATGTTGGGAGGACATATGGCATGTGATATGTGAGTAAGGAAAGCATGTATGTGTGTGCGGAAGGCGGGTGGTAGCGACGGCTTTTCAGCCCTGTGCCCGTGGAGAACAAGCGAAGTGCGCCGATGGGAAAGAGTAAAAAGAGAGATACGAATAGTGTTAGATAAGACATGCATATCTGACGCGACGTCTTTTCTCTTGATTTGATTATAAAATGCCAGAATGAAATCCCCAACATTTAGAACTCCGAACGCTCGTCAAGTGCCAACTCATACTAGCGAGGTAGTGAAATCGCTGTTCGTCTCAACCCAAACCCTCCACTGGTATCACGCAAGTCATCCGTGGTTGGTACGAGAAAACCCGCTCATGCGCTACTCACTGTTAATCATCACCATAAGCGGTAGTCTCTAAAGGGCCACGAGCCGGGAAAGTAGATAGGAAGCGAGAGGTGATCGGGGTGAATTGGAAGCACTTACTATAATGACAGCGTCAGATCGCCTCTGATAGAGGCCTTGAGCTCAATCTCTACATCTAGGTTCGCCTCGAGCGACAACTTCAACCCGTCTGTGTCCTCCAAGGCACCCTTTTGCTTCTCGGGTTTCGGCATGTAGTAGGGCTGGTTCGGGTCCGAGCCGCGCAGTGGGATCTCGCCACGCATTGCGCGGGCGTGGGTGACGGGGCCGTCCATGGATGTGCTGTCGGGACCGATGCGCTCGAACATTTGCATCTTGTGCAGGTCGCCGTTTGCATCGGCTTCCTCGAGGGCCTCGAGAGAAGAGGTCATCATGTATTTGCCGTCTCGGAGGCCTTCCTGGATGCGCTGTCGACGGGCACGGCGCGACGACGACCGTGAGCGTGCAGTCTGCTCGCCGGCTTCTCGCTTCGCCTGCTTCAATGCATTGATGGCCTTTGCCTGCTGCATCGTGGTGCGCTCGTGGGGCATTCCGTCGTCCTCATTGCCGGTCTTCTGCTTGCCCTTGTCGGCAGCCATGGCGGGGGCACTGTTCCTCGGTGACGTGTGTTGGGTTCCGTGGGTAAGAAGGGTCGACGTTGGCGGGATTTCGTCGACTATGGAGTGAGGGTGACGGGTGAAGAGGGATGAACAGAGGAGCCCCAAGATCCCAAGCCAGGCCAGACCTAAAAACAAGATTGGAGGCATCCGATGCGTCGACTGGGAACGCACGAGTCACGGCGGCGATGGTGGACGCATCCCTGCTCGCCCCGTCGCAGGCTGATCACCACGGCTACGTCATCCACGGCGGGCCAAGGCCCTCAGTCTCACCCACCTTGCGCCGGGGGTCGAGCTGAACACGCGGCGGAAGTTCGCTCCAGCGCGTAACCAAGGATCAGCTGCATGCGGCGTTCTTACCCGTGAGGCGAAAAGCGCGGAAAGTTGGCAGAAAGGTGGAGGTTGGAGTGGGGGAGGGCAGAGGTTGGAGGGTGGCGTTCTATTGCGGGGCCACTGTCATCACCGTCATCGCCGTCATCTCCGCCATAGCTCCTGCAGCTGCTAGCGTCCATGCTGAGGACAGCTCCAGAGAATTAACCATGTTACTTTTTGCTCCAAAAGGGCTTCAGTGTTCACCAGGCATGAAAAGAGCAGTTGGAGGCACATAGATTGGGCTATGCACATGCAGCAAGGTGGTAAATTACATAGCGAGATTCCGCAGCCAAACGCCGTCACATCAAGTGCGCAAAACTCCAATATCATCCCATGGTGCCACGGACGAAGGTCGTGCAAGTACATTATCGATCCATCCCTTAGTTGCTGCGCCACGTTAGCATTGCGTGCAATTGGAACCGGCAGGACACACGTACAGCAAGCCGAGAGTGAGATCACCGTGGATCTTCGCCTTGAGCTGAATTTCGATGTCGAGGTTGAGCTCCAGTCGCAGCCGGAGCTGTTCGCCCTTGCTATCGCCTTCTTCCTCACCGCCGCCCGTCAGGCCTCCGAGAGCCTTGCCAGCCGTGTCACCGACTTGGTTAACAGCGTTGCCGGCCGTGTTCTGCACCATGTCGCCGGCACCGCTGACAAGCTCGCCGCCGGGGACGTTCTCGGTGATGTCGCCCAGGGGGCCTCCGCCGCCTTGCTGCTTCTTCTGGCGCTGGCGATTGCGACGGCCGCCGGCGGCCGAGACGTCGGATCGTGTCGATTCGGCATCCGACTCGACGCCCCTTCGTCCACGGCCTCGCGACTGGCGGCGTCGGGACTGCGACTTCGCCTTTTGGGGTTGCGGCTCGGGTTCGGACTCGTCGGCATCGCCGCTGGTTTCTTTGCGTCCTGCGTCCTCGTGCTCAGCCTCTCCTTCAGCATCACTTTCAGGGGCGGGAGTGGCTTCAGGAGTTGGCTGTTGCTGCTGCTTCTTGTTGCCCAACTTCTTTGGTGCCTTTTTCTCGGTTTTCTTACTCGAACTCTCGGCGCTGCCCTTTCCTCCGAGCGACGCGCCGGCGTTTGCCTGGCCCTCTCCGGCGATGGACTGCTTGGTCTCTTCCACGGTATCCGCCATGATGTTGTGTGTGGTTCAGATGAAAGTGATGGGGTTTGAGCCGAGTGAAGTAGTACAATGAAGATGCGAAAGGCGAAGAAACGCAAGACGAGAACAGTTAAGAGAAAAGCTGCAGAGAACAGGAACCGGTTTGAAGGAAGGTACTTGAACCCCTGCTCACACGCGCCACCTAGCATGCAGTCTGACGCAATGAGTGGCACGTCGAGCGCCACCCCACCAACACTTCCGTCACCAAAACTTGTCCTCATCCTAGCTCATATCGACGTGCTGAATCACGGCTTGGAGACTCCGATCCTTCCCACAATTTGCCTTCTTCATCTGCACGCTTCCAAGTTTGCGGGCGGGCTTGAGTGACGCGGGAGCTGATCATACGCGGCGCCTGTCGGGGCCCATGGAACCTCTGCACGCCCGGCGCGTTGGCGCTTGACATGAGCCAGATTGGGACGCCAGCTGCCAAACTTCTGTCCCATTGGGGCTCATCCATGCAGCCGATCGAGATGATGAAGGGACGCCAGAATGGTCCGTGTGCGTGCCAGCCGTTGCTCGGGCCTGGCGCTGACTAAGTTGACGAAGAGTATTCTTGACTACCCTTTAACAATTAAATACTAACAATTTATGTACACTTAGCTCCCACTAGGTAACTAATCATAACTTTTAAATCCTTCAAAAAAAAAAAAACCCCCTCTTTTTATGAGGTTTTGTATGGGTAGACGTTTTGCTACTGGTAGCCAAGAAAATGCTCATTCTCAAGGTTTCCGGGCCACAAGTGGTATGGAGAAGATAATAATATAAAGACCATAGCCTGCAAAAAGGGGCTCAATGCCCACGGAAACCTAAGCCTTGAGGTATGAATCACTATCTTTGGGAATGTTTGCATATCTTGACAAGACTAACAATACAATGAAAGTTTCCAAACTTGACGTATTTGTACAATTGTGTAAAGACATTTCATTTCGCCATCGAAAAACCGCCAGGAACATCCTCTCCAGAAAAGAAGTGCGACGAGAGTAGATCAGGCATTGACTTCTGCGAAAAGATATATGTCGGCATACATGTGGCTGGTTTTGTCCTCGCACCTCCACCGGTTTCCTCAGTGTACCCCGTCAAAAAAAAACCAACGATGTCGAAAATGAAGACGCCGCGAATAGCGTTCCGGAGAGCAAGTGGAATTCAATTCTTTATCTGCTTGAAAACCAGGCGATGTTAAGGACTTTGTTCGAGAAGCAAGTCCGATTCGGAAAAAGATTAGATCGGTTTTGTCGCTTGCAAAGCATAGTTATACAAGGTTTGTATGCCGTTTCTCGCTTTTTATTTTGGTTATTAGCATTTGCAGCTCTTAGGCAGCCAGATGAGAGATTTTATCTGGAGACACGGGCGCGAAACCCACCGAATGTAACCGCGATTGCACCACCTAATGAAGGGGGAACTCATGGTTTGAATTGGGAAAACGAGAACGTTAAAATTGATGATATCGACTCCGTTCCGTGTTGCTTTCCCTACTGCTTATTGCTGTTATTGACGCTCTCTAAGTATCTACTAAGCTTGAAGATCTTGGAAGGGTTGAATCTGCTTGCGGTTGCCGGATAAGGTATTGGTTGAGGTGTTACAGTGGTGCGTAGCCGGTCTAATGGGTTTTAGAATCGATAGTAATGGGCTGCGTATCTTCAAGTGCTATGAATCTTTGGCCAACTTTTAGTACGGGCTAGAACATTAATGATATTTAATGGATGGAGTCAACGGCATGGCTGAGTGTAACTGGGAAGGCACCGTGGAAATTCATAAACTAGCTATGTATTGCTCTAATATGTAGAGCTAAAAGCTGTGTTTTGGAATATAAGCGCCGAGTACTGTGTATCAATCAATAATAAAATATAAGCGAAGGGGGGAGGCGTGCACGAGCCTCCTCGGCCCTCCCGCCCCGAAGCCAGGTACACCAGCATCAGGGCACCCTCACCTACACGGAAAAACGAGAGAAGCTCGCATCGAATATGGCGGCTCCAGAAGCTCAGGATGCTGCCGCAAGAGAGCGCATCATCAAGCACATGAATGCGGATCACTCCGACTCGGTAAGCTCAGCACCGATACCATAACTGGGACCTGATACTGAACGATAGTAGGTCCGACGATATCTCGAAGCTTTCAAGAAAATGTCATTCTATCAAGTCCGAAATGCCCAGATGACAGATATCACCCCCGATGACATGAAGATCGACTGCAACGGACGGCAATATGTTATCCCCTTCGACCCGCCCATGAAGTCACTCCGCGAAGCACGAGACCGCGTCGTACAGCTAGACAAGGACGCCCTGCGAGCTCTCTATCGTAGCGACGTTAGCATCGCCAACACTAAATACGTCCCGCCATACGCCAACCCCTTCCATCTCTTCAACTTCGCCCAGTGCTTCCTCGTCTACGTCGCCTTCTCTCGAGCAGCAAACTTCCAACCAGGCTCGTTGCTGTACGATAACCTTTTATCGAGCTTCCCTAGATTTGCTAACTTCAACTTGGCGATCCAGCCGTTTTTGTTCCCGTTGATGGTAGGGATTCATGCACTGGAGACCGGTATCATGATCACAATGTTGAACAGACATGGACTTACGCCACTGGACGGCCTATGGTGGGCTTGGGTAGGAAGCTGTTTTGTGGAGGGTAAGCCGAGCTTTTGGAGGTTGGGTGGAGTGATTGAGCGGAGGAGGAAGGAGAAGGAGGCGAAGAAGCATTGAGGAGTGCAGAAGAAGTGGACAATGAGACGAGCCAATTACTACAGGTCTATTTCATAGCGTATAACCTCCTGCGAGCAGTGTTATCTACTTTATTCCAGCGTCTACGGCGCAGGGCCCGGGTGTTCGTGCAAGACTTAGCGTGGAAAGCCGAAGTCGGCCTAGGCCAATCGATAAGGAATTTTTAGCGTTACGGCCGGAGTCACGTCAGTTTTGCCAGTTCTAGCTTTCTACACGATACCCCGGATATAAACTCCAACCCCTTTGTTCCTCTTCGTTTGCTTTCCACAAGTGTACAATGGCTTTGCGACTCCTTTCCAAGCGGCTTCCTGTCGCATTGCGCGACCCACGGGTCAATTGCCCCTCTGCTCGATATGCCTCAACGGCCGCTGCGCTGAGAGGCTCAAACCTCCCACAGGATGTGAAAGACTCAATAGCAGTATGCGCACCTGGTACAAGGACCGAACAGACTAAATGCTAATTTCACACAGCGAGAAACGTCACTCCCAACGCCTGATCCACCATCCTCGTCCAAGACTGCCGGCCTCGTGAGCCAACAACTCCCGTACATGGTCCCGACCTATATCCGTCCACCGCCCATGTTCGAGAAAGGAGAGGGCTGCTATATGTGGGATGTTGAGAATAGGAGGTATCTGGACTTCACAGCGGGGATCGCTGTCAATGCGCTTGGGCACTGCGACGAGGGCGTTGCGCGCGTGCTAGCTGAGCAGGTACGTACAAGATTCTGCGCTGATTCTGGGGGTGGAAGGCATGGAATGTCGCTGACTCGTTGGTCCACAGGCGCAACAGCTCATGCACACCTCGAACCTCTACCACAACCCGCTCACCGGCCTCCTCTCAAAGCAGCTCATCCAGCTCACCCACGCAACCGGCGGTTTCGCTTCCGCTACCCGTACATTCATATGCAACAGTGGCTCAGAGGCCAACGAGGCCGCTATAAAGTTTGCGCGCAAGGTCGGCAAGTCGCTCTCTCCGGACAAGCCTAAGCATGAGTTTGTCTCGTTCCACAACTCGTTCCACGGCCGGACCATGGGCAGCTTGAGTGCAACGCCGAACCCAAAATACCAGAAGCCGTTTTCTCCGATGGTTCCCGGCTTCAGGTATGGCACCTTCAATGATATCGATGCTATCAAAGATCTGGTTACGGAGGAGACTTGTGGTGTTATAATTGAGCCTATTCAAGGCGAGGGCGGGGTAAATGCTGCGACGCCAGAGTTCCTTATTGCTCTACGAAAACGCTGCTCTGAAGTGGGTGCTGTGCTCATCTACGACGAGATTCAGTGCGGACTAGGCAGGACAGGCACATTCTGGGCTCACGCGGGGTACCCCACGGAGTGCCACCCCGATATCGTCACTACGGCAAAGGCTCTAGGTAACGGATTCCCCATCGGCGCGACAATTGTGAACGACTTTGTGTGCGACCACATCAAGACTGGCGACCACGGCACGACGTTTGGCGGTAACCCGCTCGGATGTCGCATTGCTTCTTATATTCTCTCACGGTTGTCGTCGCCTGAGATTCTTGACTCAGTACCAGCAAAATCGGCAGCATTCAAAAGGCATTTTGATACTTTGCGGGAGCGATTCCCAGAGAAGATCAAGGAGGTCAGGGGTCGGGGTTTAATACTTGGACTGCAACTTGACGCCGATCCAACGCCGATTGTGACCGCTGCTAGAGAGAGGGGATTGCTGGTTATCACTTGTGGCACGAATACTCTGAGATTTGTTCCACCGCTAGTCATTACCGAAGCGGAAATTGACGAAGGTATGGCGATATTGGCTGATGCGATGGAGAGCGTATGGACAGGGGGCGAGCGGATGCTAGGCACGAAGGGACAGCAGGAAATGCAATAAGCTGCGGGTGCAATATCTTTTGCATGTTTTCAGCGCGGCGTTTTGGGTCGTCGGGAACTTTGGAATATAGACAAAAGTACGGCGATGTTGCAATTGAAGAACCGCTAATTACAGCAGAAGTTGCCTAAGGCGTTTCACTAAACCCGACGCTAGATAGGCTTATCTCCATATGGCTCGTGCATATCATAAGGCTTGGCGATTGTTGCCTCCTGCCCACAGCTACCTACCCCCTACCTTCACTATTCGACTCGACTTGATTTCCAGTGCCTACGCAATGCTCAACTCTCATCTCTAGCTTTTGAATGACTTGAGAGTGCGCTATGGCTGTAGCGGAGAGCATACACCTAGGGGAAGACAAGCACCTTGCATCACGACGATCGCCAAACAACCAAATACCCACTCACTATTTACGCGATCAAATGTCCTCGACACCAATCTCCAAATTTTCTGAAATTAATGCCAATCTTCAGGATCTAAAGCGGTATATTGCTCTGGGCTGTCTTCGCTTCGATCAATCACTTCCCGTCGACATTACTAAATCGGCTGCAACCGATTGGGCTGAATTACTGCATCCGGACCTGCCCCAGGAAGTAAAAGAAATCATCGGCAATGAGGCGTCAAGGCTACTGGAGGCTCGCTGGATACGGCTCTTCCTCCATCGTCCTATAAGTAGTATCGTCCGAGTCTATCTTCTTCCAGAAGATTGGGGTCGTCGCTTTATCGACCGCAGTAGCAGAAGTCTTAAAGCAGCATTACGACAAGTCCTCCAACAAATCGACGTCTCTCCCGAGGCTTGGGCGGGACAAGAAGCGGAAATCAAGCGTTTTGATCCCTGGGCGAGCGCCGAAAATGTCTCACTCTTTTACTTGTTCAACAAGTTGCCGTCTCCTGCTCCTGCGCCTGAGAGTATCAAGGATCGATTCTCAAGAAGAGCTGTTGAAGATCTTCTTGAATCAACAGTACCGCTGTCATCTGAAGAACTTGAGCAACCGCCGTCATCCGAAGAACTTGAGCAACCACTTGAAGGTCTGAAGACTAGACTCTACCCGTACCAAGCAAGATCCGCGAGTTTGATGATTCAGCGAGAAGCCGCACCTCAATTACAGCTTGATCCGCGTCTAGAAGTCCGTCAGTCACCGAATGGAGAGGAATTCTTTTTTGGTGCCAGAGATGGGTCGTTCCTACAGGAGCCACGCTTTTACGAAGCTAATCGCGGTGGCATCCTTGCCGAGACTATGGGTTTAGGAAAGACGATCATATGCCTATCGGTCATACTAGCGACTAGAGGGCATTCGCCTCAGATCCCAGCTACTTATTTTCCTCCTCCACGCGTTCGTAACCGTGTTGGCTCACTAAAAGAAATGGCAGCTAGCATCATCGGGCGTTATGCGATCCCTGCAAAAGATGCACTTGAACGCTACGAAAAGTACGAAGACATTGACCTGAGCAAACTCAAAGATATCCTCAGGCAGAATGTCGGGCACTACGAGAGCCCACTTGATCTCCCTCGGATGACTAGGAACGTTAGGATACCTCCGCCCCGACAGCTGGCCATGTGCTCGGGTACTATCGTTGTGGTCCCGCGCAATCTGCTCCATCAGTGGCAATCCGAAATCCGCAAGCACCTTGTAAAAGGCAGCCTCAAGGTCCTGGTAGTGGATACGATACCTAAACGCATTAGGCACAAGGCTCTCAAGGCCGAAGATGATCAGATGGACTTCCGAAGTGACCTGCCTGGGCCCACGGAACTCATGGAGTATGACATTGTGCTTTTCACCCGTAATCGCTTTGAGCAAGAGATCCAAGATGGAGCAGATCAGATGGGTCGTCGATTGTGGTCAGGCGCTTCGTTAGCCTGTCGGTGCCCTTACATTGGAAGTACAAGAATCCCGGACTGCTCTTGCAAAGGTTCTATCTATGAGAGCCCGTTGAGGAAGATTCACTGGCTACGGATCATTATCGATGAAGGCCATAGCTTCTCGTCTTCCGTCTCGAATGCCGTCTTGGTTGCTAAACAACTTCAAGCCGAACGACGATGGGTTGTCTCTGGTACACCAGCCAAGAATTTGGTAGGTGTTGAGGTTGACCTTTCCACTCTAGACGAAGAGATAGACGACCCGAAGTTGCTGCGAGATCTCGCTATTGAGAAAAGAAAAGCTTTTAGCTTTGACGACGAGAACACGAAAGCCGCCAAAGCCTTAGGCTCACTAGCCTCAAACTTTTTGATGGTGCGTCCTTGGAGCGAATCAAGCGCCGACGAAGGCCTAGAGTGGGACGACTACATATATCGCCATGAACACCAGTATCACAAGACTCATTCCGCGTTCTCTTCTTGCTTTTTGCGGACTTTGGAAGGCCTTGTAGTGAAGACTAGACCTGATGACGTCGAAAAGGATATCACGCTTCCACCAATGAGGCATCGCGTAGTATACCTCAAACCATGTTGGTTCGACAAGATGACGGCGAACTTGTTCATCCAAGTGCTCAGAGCGAACGCTATCACTAGCGAAAGATCCGACGTCGACTATCTTTTCCACAAGAACAGCGTAAAAGCTCGTCAAAGTCTTCTCCGAAACTTGCGGCAATCGAACTTCACCTGGACTGGGTTTAGCTTGGACGACGTGGTGAGTTCACTAGAAACGAGCAGCAAATACTTGTCTAAGGAGGGCAAAAATTGCTCTCTAGAAGATGCAAACCAACTCTTGGAGAGTAGTCGGATCGTTTCAACACTTACCACGTCGGAAAGTTGGATAGCGCTTAGCAAGGCGCATGAAGTTGGAATGGCAATCGAGGCGTGGCCACAGGAGTCCGAACAGAATTTCTCGCTTGTGTACCCAGAAAAACCTACCATTATCGGTATCACGCAACTACTAGATGGCCAATTACATGTGGATTCGCGTATCCTATCTGGAGTTCCCTCGGAGGGCTTGGACAGGGTGGGGGAGGCCGCCAAGGCAAAGATCGCTGCGATGACAGAAGTCGAGAATAAAACGAAAAAGGCAGATGAAAAGGGAAAGGCGGATGCACAAGTGACGCAAGCCGGAGTACCTTCATCGTGCGTCGGATTGCAGCCTTTGACCAGCCGTCGAGCGTCAACGATGACGACGAAGACTTCGCCGCAGAAGCAGAAGCAGAACCCCAAAGCGCTCGTTGAAAAGCCCCAACCTACGGTGAAGGAAGAAGACCTAACAACCTCTGGAGATTCCAACGAAGTTGCGGAAATGAAGCATGAGGCGCCACCAGCCAGGCCGAAGAAACGCAAGCTCACCCTTTCCGACGAGATGGCCGAGCTGCCCCACGACTCACCCCTGCGAGATACGCGCGTCATTGGGACCACTTCCGCGAAGCTCTCCTACCTGGTTGGGAAAGTCGTGAAACACCAAGCCACCGAAAAGATCATCATCTTTTACGATGGCGACAACGCGGCGTTCTACATTGCGCAGTGCCTCGAGATGTTATATGTCAATCATCGCATCTACGCCCGAACCCTTGACAACACCAAGCGATCTGAATACGTCGCATCGTTCAACCAGGACCCAGATATCCGTGTGCTGCTGATTGATGTCGCATGTGGTGCGCTAGGCTTGAACCTGAATGCAGCAAGCGTGGTGCTGATTGTGAATCCTATCAATCGCCCTGGTATCGAAGCGCAGGCTATCAAACGAGCGCACCGTATCGGCCAAACCAAAGAAGTCCTTGTGGAAACACTGATCCTAGAAGGCACGATTGAAGAAGCCATCTTCAAGCGCGCAAAGAACATGTCCCGCCAGCAGCACCTCGAAGCTAAGGAGCTGGAAGACGACGCTGGCATCATCAATATCATTCAAAATGCGCAGGTGCTTCCTATCGAGCCGGGCGAGAGCGAGGGAGCTGCGAAATTTGCCCCACTCGAGTTACCACAACAGGTATTTGGCAGGCCGCACCGACACAAATATCACCGCTTTGGGCTTGTGGAGGGAAAAGAAAAGGCGAGAAAGAAGGCGAAGACCACGGCAATGGGCGGGAAGAAAGACGTCAAGGTCAAGACCAAGACTGGTGTGGGTGGGGGAAGCACTCCCAGAAGGCCGTCACCGTCGGCCGCTGTCCCTTCAGGACAGCAAGAGCAACAGATGCAGTCTTCTAGCCTCTTCGGCACGGGCAATGTACCCGAAGGCTCGCTCTTTGGATGAAGCTCCTGGGCATTTCGCTGGTGATGTGGCTTTGCCGGTTTCATTTTTGGCTTGATACCATCTCGCTGGGGCTTTTGGTGTTCGCGATAGAGTACAGGGAACTAGCTATTACAAACGGGGGCCTACTTTGGGTTTTATGCAATTGTGAATTGTGCTTGTTGATCCGAGTAGTCGTGCATTGAAGGGCGGTGCCGTCTTGGTGGAACCATCAGCAGGCTATCTCTGCACGCCTACTGTGTAAGACCTGAGCAACCGACTGTTGGAACCAATGAACGGACGAGCAGAAGTCTTTTCATAACTGATACCGACGAGGCGGCTAGCGGCAATCTCTGGGCGGACAGGCCTTCTCTCGTGGCCGGTGATGCGGCTTGGCGCCCCTCGTTCGGTTCTTTTCCTTGCTCGTTGCATCTCATCATAGTCGCGTTTGCCACGGCCTGTTTGACACGCGTGCTTTCGATCCACTTGCCCAGCCCTCTCGAAAATTGCGGACGCAGTTGATGCGTCGGGAATGTGGGACCGCTGCAGCGTCAGCGATCTCCTGTTTCAGCGACAAGGCGGGCAGGCAACATGTGGCGGTGGAAGAAGGCAGAAGCACGCGACAACTTTCCACGCAAAGCAGTCAGTGTCCTGCGCTGCTTATGCCGCCCCAGGCGCTTTGCTCCACGGCGTCGTCATGGTGCTGTTTCGCGGTGCGCGTAGAGCAGTGCTATCTTCGCCCAAGTCGGCTGAGTCGGGACGGTGGGGATGATACGCAGTCTCACCTGTTCACAGACATGTCTTTAGGACGGTTTCGTTGCCTTCTTGCTTGGTACCAAATTTCCTGTACCACATCTCTTTTGCTTTTTGACTGCTGTCGGTCGCGGGTAGCGACATCACTCCCGCCCTTTCTCGTATCGTCTGTTTGCTCTTTTTTCTTTTCAGTCGCCCCTGCTCTCTCCCGTCCTAGCGGACCTTAGATCCAACCGAGAAGTTGGAATCGCAGAACAAGATTACATCGGACGACGTACGCATCGTTTTCTACAATGAGGTTTCTTACGCGACTGCACACGTCCGTCGCGGCTGGCTTCGTCCTGATGCTGTACTTCAGCTGGCTGCGGCCTTCGTTACGCATCCAAAGCAACATGCAAAGAGTGTGGAAAGGCAGTGCACATCGTGTGGTCGTCTTCGGTGACGATTGGTCAGATACCGGGGAGTATCGAGTGGCTCCACCACCTAAGGCGACTACCCGAGACAGAGATCCCTTTCGGGGGGGAATGTGGGTTGAGGCTTTGTGCGAAGCAGTAATTACTCCCTCCCCCCTGATCGGGAACGGAGAACTGGCACTGACACGCGACAGCTGAGCTGCGACTTGATTGACAATTATGCGCGGTCCCTCCCGTCGAACGTGGAAATTGACATGGTTGGATCCATGGTTGACGTGCATGTCTTTGCGAATGCGACTAGGGAGAAGAGAAACGAGACGCTCGCCCTGTTCGACTTTCACACGCAGGTACAACAGTTCATCACCTTTGAAAAGGAAAGGAAGCCGAGACATATACCGGAGCGGCTGCGCAAAATAGACGAGTGGACGGTCTTCACCGTCTTCTTTGGCATATGGGACTTGCTGGAGTACTCAACATTGGAGAAAGAGGCGGCTATCCATGCGATCGACCGCAGTGTCGAAGAGCTGATGCACAACCTGGACGTTTTAGCGGACCATGTGGACGGGTCCGTCAAGGTTGTCATGCCCAGATTGGTGGATGTGACGTTTCTCCCACGTTATTCAAGCAGAAAGGACCATTCGGCTACCATGTTCGCCCAGAACCAGCACCAGGCTGTCTTTTTGTGGACATATTGGAATATGGTCCTGTCTCGGGCTGTAAACGAATGGGGCAACGGCGATCTCTTTATGCCAGATTTGCACGGCATGCTCGTCAACCAGGTCCGCGCGAAACAGCTGTACTCCAAGCAAATCTCGGATGCGGCGGGCTGGGGCAAGCAGACACCTCTCTTCGATGAAGTCGAACAGCCGTGTCTAGCGCCCAAGGCGGATGGTGGCGCGGGCGATCCGCAAGAAGCTGCTGTGGTGGAGAGGTGCTCTAACCCAACTAATCACCTTTTCTGGCAAGTCACATTTCATCACAAACGCATTGTCTTAGTCTAACCAGGCAGCAGGGACGACATGCGCCTCAGTGGTCCAGCCCATCAGCTAATCGGAGAAGAGGCCGCTCACCTGGTGCACAAAAACAATACTGTCAATCGCGACGCCCGCGACCGAGCGGTACAGCAGGGTTCTAGGAAAATTGGACGAAAGCAGCATGCAGGTTTCGATTTGAGATTCCCCCCGGGATATTAATAGACCATTTGGGGCACCCATCCAACACTTGACGGTACTTTGGCCTTCCTCTCGGCCGCCCCGAGCTTCGTCTCAAAGGGGAGGGGTGCACTCTTGTGATGAATGGTAGAGAGGGGTGGTGACTACGATCGCAGAACTATTCGAACTGTGCCATCGTACTCCCCGAAGCATGCATAGCTTGTTTGTGTTGCCATTGTGGAGTGTCGTGGCATTGTCGCTCCCTTGCATAACTGCGCTGGAATGTCTCAACTTGTGCAAGCCTGCTGTCTTGGCCGCTTCTGCTCAAAAACAAAGAATCATGGCTAGCGAGCACCCACGGCTCGATCGCATCTGCCTTGGACAATAAAATTACTGGATCAGGAGCGGGGCGCATCAAAGCGCGAGTGCGGGCTGAGGAGGCTTACTCATAATAAAGACAAAGAACGCACTCATCGTTTTGCGGTTCGTCCGACGTACCAGTCTTTCCTATTCATGGTACGATGAAATTCACCCTCAAAGAATACAACGGAGCTACTACCATCGCCGGCTAGATTCCGTTGCTTATCCACAATGTTGGCAGGTCGTGAGCTGCCGCCAATTCTTCGGGCGCCTCCCCCTCACTCTTCCATCCCTCCTGTGGCGACCTTCTTCCACATTCCAAGGAGATACGTCAAATCAAACATGCAGGTCGGTGAAAATGCCTCTTTGCACTCCCCTACAGAGGACATGAAATCCTCCCGGTCACTGCGTAAAAGCAGTAGGATCCACGAGCTCCGATCTACCTCTGCTACGAACCCTGTCCAGCACACTAAGGACGACCAGCTTCCTTCTCCAGCCCCATCCTCCCCCCGAGCTGGCGAGAAGCGGGTTGCTTCCTTCAAAACTGAGGCCAATGGCGCGGATCTGATGGAATCGGATATTGCTACGGATGCTGGAGCGCTGCCGAGCGCTGCATCGACCGGGCCTGGAGAGCTGTCAGGGCACGTCTGTCTCTGCCAGCCAGAACCCAAGATACCCCGTCCGAGGAATGGTAGGTCCGATTATTCTCTTTATCCCCGATTCCAGTCGTATCCGGATAGGTTTTGATATGGCGAGCGGGTGAACAAAGAATGAGGTCTTTGTTTGCGGCCATGTATTGCTCACACGGGGGCTGACGAACTTCCTTTGTTTGTAGCATTTATTCTTTATCGACAGCATCACCAGCATGCCATCATTGCCCGCAGCCCTGGACTTGCGAACCCCGAGATTTCGAAAATTATTGGAGAGCAGTGGAAGGCTGAAAGTGACGAGTCGAAGAAAGTCTGGCAGGACCTTGCTCTGGTATGTTGAAGCCTGCTACCACTGTTTTGTTGAGTCGAGACTTAACACAGATGCAGGAAGAGAAACTCAGACATCACGAACAATACCCCGATTATCGTTACCAGCCTCGCCGTCTTGGGAAGCCCGGATCACTGCCCTTGAATACTCCAAGTCATACAACGGTGGAAAATTACCGTTGCTCCCGCTGCGGCGGACGTAGCATCAAGACTCCCACCAGTCCTTTTCTCAACACAGCACTCACGCCTACCTTGCCACCGCCTAACATCTCGGAAGGACTCACGTCGACCACTCGTTACCTGCCTATGATGAGCAATCTCAGCCTAGAATCACCCGCTCGCCGCCGCGGTCCCGGCCCCTCAGGTCTGAGCAACCTCCAAGTACCAAATTCAGCCCGTGGGGACGCTGTAATGTACAGTCCTATGACGCCTGATGGAAAACGTCGCCGCTTCAACAACTACCCGCCCAGCAGCAGCAACGGTCGACGTCCAGATGCATCATCCTACAACCAATACAGCCGCCGTGACTCACTTCCACCTATTCAGATGCGCCAATCTCCTCCAAACACTGCGACCATGCCTCCTCCTAGGACGCCTCGCGATGCGCGTCGCGGCTCTCTCGACCTTAACTTGCTGGTTCCGAACCAGCATGATCAGAGCCGTAGTGTTGAAGCTATGGTGATGAGTGTGCCCTACAACGTCAAGATCAAAGTTCTAGGCCGCATAACACCCGCTCTCAAGGATCCTGGCCCGACCAGTCCCGCCATTTCTGTCCGCGGCGCTATCATCGCTGTTGAGGGGGATGATCTATCTGCTATCAAGGAACTCACAGAATGGCTGAAAGACTTCCTCGACAAGGACAAGGAGCTTGCTCCCCGCGTTGAAGAGCCACCCAGAGCACCTGCAGAAGACACGAGCGAAGTCACTTTCGAAGAGTACCTTGATCTTATCAAAGAGTGGCATGCCAAGAGTAAGGAAATGATCAAGTACATCACAACGCATCCCACGTCACCCTCTTCCAACTCCTCTACCTCAGACAGCGAGGAGGACGACAAACACCCTGAAGTGGAAAACGGCAAATCCACTACTCCCCCTAGTACCCACGCAGCCTCCCCATCCGCCTCATCGAAGCCAGTAATCATCCTCCCCACCTACCAACTTCACGCCTCAGATGCATACGCCTCTAGGATCCCTATTCAGGACGTGTACAGTCCGATGGATCATTGGCAGTGGATGGCTACGTTGTGGAGGGGTACAGTGGGCCCTGATCTTACAATCTACGCCAAGGGTGAAGGTAGTGGCGGTAATGGTGCCGCGGCTGGACAAGGGAAATTGGTGGAACTTGACGAAGAAGGCAGGTGTTTGACTGTGGTGAAGGAGAAGGATGGCAAGTTTTCCGAGGCGGCGCTTAGACGTGTGGGGTTCGAGGTTGGTGAGTGGGTTAGGGGGGTTAGTGGGAGGGGGGCGTAGGGTTTCTTCTGTTCGGCTGGGCGATAGGGATCGTCACCCGCTTTTCTCTTGTCGATGACGGGAGATGTTAGGCGTGGTCTTGTATACGGTGTTGTGATCTGGTATATATTGGTATTTGGACTGAGACATAGGGTATTAGCTGGCATGAGTATTATTAGCTAGGGTAATTGGAGTTGGCGTTCCGGATGGTAACTGCTTTCGAGGGGCCTTCTTTTTCTTCCGTGGTACGCATCTGCGTCGGTCTAGTCTCAACTGGCACCTCCCTTGCTGTCATCACCGATGGGCCGGAACCATCACGTATCCACCTCACCCTAGAAGCGACACCATGTGAAGGAATGTGGCTGAAGTGCACCAGCCACACCAAATCGAGCGCCGAGCGCCGAGCTCCGACGATGTCATGGACGGGTCCTTTCACATGCTTCCTCCGGCTCATACACCCGTTTCGTCCACATCACGCGTCACATGCCTGCGCCAGTCACGGCGGGATCAAAGAAAGCGGCTTGCTTGACAGCGCGCTGCTGTAGCCATGGATTATGGCTGAGCCCCGTCTCTTTGCTACTCCACTAAATCTTACACAATCGCTACCGCCGGAGCAAACTTACCGTACATACGGCGCGATATCTTTATGGATACGACGCTACGGGCACACTTCTTGCCGTGATTTGTACTATCAAACGAGGGCTGAAAGAACAGAGTAGTAGGGCTCCTGTGGGAGTTGAGGGATTGAAGGCGCCTGACGGTTTTGAGAATGAT
The DNA here is from genome assembly GCA_030770425.1 of Darksidea phi. Lineage (NCBI taxonomy): Eukaryota > Fungi > Ascomycota > Dothideomycetes > Pleosporales > Lentitheciaceae > Darksidea > Darksidea phi. The sequence continues at coordinate 56,938 of JASJFT010000131.1, forward strand.
CGATCATGTACTGGGCAGGCCGTCGGTGCCGTTCCGGAAAGTCCAAGTGCTGGCAGTAGTGTCTTTCTGGAGCTTCTACCTCTACAGGTACGTCTGTATCCCCCATACACTTCGCTCAGAGCTGATACTTGCATGTAGAGGCAACCGCCATGGCCCACCTCTCCTGCGCCGCATCTCCGCCCTCCTCTCTACCAAGCTCACCACCTGGCAAACCGTCCTTATAACTCTCCTCTACCTCTACGTCGCCCGCAACTTCGGCAAACTCGTCGGCCTCGAATGCCCCGAACCCCTCGCAAACCTCTACACGCGCTCCTACTTCCGCGCCACATGGGTTACGACCGCCCTCGATGCCGGCTTCTGGTCCGCCATGCGTATAAAGCGGAAGGGCGTACGCGACCTTTTGAGCATGGTGTTTGCGGTATATTACCTCGTATGTGCGGAACAGGCGGACGAGAAGGTGCGGAAGGTCAGGAGTACGTTGACCGTGGAGCATATGAGGGTTAGCTGGAACAAGGGAACCACACCGTACTTGAATGCCTTGACGGGGTTGATGAGACCCCGCTTGATGTGGTATCCGCCGCGGAAGATACGGATCCCGAGACCGAGGGAGAGTAGCTACCGGGAGCCGGTTATCGGGTGGCTCTACTTCAATGGCCCGCTTTCTGCGCTGAAGAGGCAGGAGAAGGTTGTCTTGGATATACCGGGCGGCGGGTTCGTTGCGATGGATCCGCGGAATCACGATGACAAGTTGATGGGCTGGGCTGGGAAGACGGGCTTGCCGGTGCTTAGTCTGGATTACAGGAAGGCGCCTGAGTGGCCATATCCATATGCGCTGAACGAGTGCTATGATGTCTATCACACGATTGTCGCTACGAGGGGGAGATGCATGGGGCTCTCGGGAGAGAAGACGCCGAAGATTGTGGTGTCGGGTGATTCCGCTGGCGGGAATTTGGCTGTTGGCCTCGTCTTGATGATCATTCAGGCTGCATCGACGGAGACAAGGAGGTGGCACGGCGAGCGCGAGTTACCGCCTCCGGTGGGCGTAGTTCTCATCTACCCAGCGCTGGATATGAACATCGGCAACTGGATGACGGACGAACAGATGGCGCTTATCCGTGATCGAAAGAGCCGCAAACAGAACAAGCCTATTTTGAAGCAGAAGAGCGAGGACTATCGTCATCTTGCGCCAAATACACCTGGCGCATCAGACCACTCAGACAGCGAGGACGAAAGCTACAGCAAGAGCAAGGCTAAGCTTGCTGATCCGTCTGCTCCACCACCTATGAGCGAGCGCGTGCTCACGTCTCCACGGACCGCTATCCATCTCGCTGCAGCACATACGGGAAGGGATAGTCAATCGATTCCTCCGACTCCTGGATCTACATTCGCAAACATGAACGGAACTATCTCAGGTCCTATGGTACAAACGCCAGATACTCTGGTACCCACCTCGGCACCAGCCGCGCCTCCTACGACCATCAAGACACGCTTAGCAATGTCAAGTATGATATCGTACTTTAACGACCGCATACTTACTCCCGAAATGATGCGCGCCATGATCATCCTCTATATCGGACCCCACCACCGCCCCGATTTCAGCACCGACTTCCTCCTCTCACCCCTTCTCGCCCCGGAGTCACTACTTGCAAAGTTCCCTCGGACGTGGATGCTTACAGGCGAGCGCGACCCCCTCGTCGACGACACTGTCATCTTCGCTGGCCGTCTGCGTCAAGCAAAGCGCGCAGAGTGGGTTTTCGGCAAGGAGATGGGACTCGACTGGGCAAGAGGCGAGTTCCGAGAAGAAGACTGGGTTAATGTCGACCTCATACCTGGTATATCCCATGGCTTCCTGCAGTTTGTGTCTGTGTTCCCCGAGGGCTGGAGGTATATCACGCGGTGCGGCAAGTGGTTTAACGAGGCCTTCGAGTGGGAAGAGAGCAAGGGCGCCATGACGGAAGCAGCAACCCCGATGCCGGGGGACGAGATCGACCGATATTATACGAAGGAACGTGGTGATTACTTTGGTTCTAGCGCAACGCTTGGACTTGCGGAAGCCGTTAACGGCCTCGCCCGGTCGCGCTCCGGACGGCATCATCAGCGATCCGGTACCGCTTCTTCCGCCGACGAAGATAGACCACTTGAGATGACCGTGTTACCGAGGGGCTCGGTATCTAAAGGCAAGGGCAAGGGAGCTTCGCCAAAGGAGAACGGCGTCGCTAAAGAGGGATCCCAGAAGTCGGCAAATGCCGGTCTGAGGGGCCCTGGCAGAGGGAGAGGAAGGGGTAAGAAGGAGAGGGGCTCTAGAAGGAAGAGTCTGGTCAGTCTAGCTAGTGAAGACGATTTGCTTGGGAGGAGGATGAAGGGGTTTACCAGCGGGTTGGGCGGTGGCGAGGAGTGCGTTTAGTATAGATGGGTTTATAGATTGGTCTCGCGACCTAGCGATGCATTTGTTTGTGCATGGGAGTGGTGTTTGTTGCATTGAATAAGTGTGAGTGTAGTGCGTAGTATATGTAGCATTTTTATTTTTCTGATTAACTAGTTTTTCGTCTTTGTTTTCCCCTCCTAGCGACCTATGATGTTGGTTATTAATATGTATGTTATCGTACAACAATGCCTCCCTTGTCCCTAGTTACTTATTATGGTATTCGATGTCTTTTTCTCCTCCTTTCGCTGGGTTCCTGACTATTACTTTTTACAATACTGAGTGAGATTTGTGCCCCGTGTCGTTCGGTGGGTATGGCGGGCCTTGTGGGTTGGTGCAGAGGATGTGGTGCGTTGGACGGCGTTTAGATTAGTGGTGTGAGTGGCTCGTTGTTGTCCGTGTGTTGAGTGGTGCCAGCCTAGCCGATTCCCCACATCACACCCTTCCCTCCCGCTCCCCCATCACCCAATCCACCCCCACTTGTCCTCCTAGCTTATTCTGTCCAACGTATTACTTCCCGTCGTCGCTTTCCACCCATGAAATTACTCCTCCCAACCGCATACCCCCTCTCTTCTCTTCTCTTCTCTTCTCGTCCCTTCTCCTATTTACTAACCTTCTTCCAAAGACAATGATCACACATGCCTTGACTCCTATTCTCCACTTTGTGCTCGCGGTCTGCGGTCGGACAGGGCGCGCCTAAACGCATCGTTTCGGCTGTTTCGCACAGACGGAGGATGGGGCCGTTGCCGGGGGTGGGTTGCGGCACCCAGTGGTTGCAGCTATAGATTGTATAGAGGACTTGGCACATGGTTGTGGGGATGGTTGAGAGTTGCGATGTTACGAGGAGACGGATCGAGGAGCGTGAGGTTTTTGCGGGGTTTGATGTGCGTAGGCGTGTAGATCGGGATATCGTGTGTGGGCGTGGATACTGTTGGCCTGGCTGGCGACCCCAATCCTCCGATATCTTCAAACCTTTTGCTTTTCCTTCTTCTCGTGCTCGGATGCTGGCTCCTGCGGGTACGTGTACACACACTCACACACAACCATCAGCACTGAACGGGTACAGCGCCGGACCACCAGAGCGATTCTTTTGCGTTTTGTTTTAAAGCTAAGTTGCCTGCGAGACGCAGTAGTGGACTTACAGAGAGCGAAGGAGTGTGCGGACGAGGTCTTTCTAGATAGAGAGAGCGGTAATGTGGTAACGGGGCCTCGCGGGACAAAGGTGTAAGCAGTTGCGAAAAGGATACGAAAAGGAACGCTCAACGAAAAAGAAGCACAACCCCCAGCGGAGCAAGAGAGAAAGAGGGGTAACGGAGAAAGGGAGACGCCCTTTCCTCGAAAAACCTGCGACGACAAGAAAAAGCAACGGTGCACACACAGACTCCCATCGCGAAACCACAACAACCATCGTCCACCGGAACGCAGATCCAAGGTTGCACGAGACCACCGCCTCCCCAGCGCCGCAGGCGTCGGCAAGGGAGGCATCGAAGGCTTTTCAAGTTTCCTTTACCATCGTGTGTATGACGCTGTGGAAGTTTTTCGGTTCGGGAGAAAGGTCCGGGAGAAAGGTCCGGGACGAATGACACCGTGCCGCAGGCAGAGGTGGAAGCGAAGAGGCGTGCTGTGTCGCTCATACAGGTTAGCGTGTTGAGGCTTGCCGGACCATGTGAGGCATGCTGCGATACCTACATGTATCAGCTGCACGATCGGATGAAAGTCGATCTGCGGGTTTCCAGCTGCTTGGAAGGGTGCATCGGCGCTAGCCTGTGTCTGATGGCGGAATGGGGCCGATACGTTCCACGGCCCTTTGGCGACGGCACAATGGACCTGGTGCTGGGATGTTCCGTCGACTTGGGTGTTGCATCGTGGGACTTAAATGTACGTAGTGACTCTCCTTGGGTTCTTTCGAAGGGTGCGCTTTGAGGATGGTCGCGTTCGCGTGGTAAGGTAGTAGTTGCGGGCATTTTCTGCGCAAGTATCATCGTCTTCCACTTGCGATAGCAGGGCGAGCGAGCGGGTGCTTGCGATGAGGACGTTGTGCTAGTATTACAAGCGAGTCAGGTCGAGGAGCATGCTTTTGAGTTGATGAACGGTTGCAGAGTCAACTGCGTGTGGATATGGTCCTCGCGCAGTGCACTGGCATCTATTCGCCTTGGTGGAGAAGATGCTGCGAGCAACGCCGGGCTGAGCAATTCCATAGATCGTCGGACGAGGAGATCAATGCTAGTAGTAACATGTACACACGACGGCCGAGAAAGCACCTTCCGTTCGAGGCCTCGAAATATCCACCTCGTCATCCTCTAAGTTCATCACTCCCCGGCATATGGAATCCAATCTCCCAGCGACCAGTCGCATGGCCGGATCTATCAAAAGCAAATATAGATCGGGTGTGCTTACCCCTAATGCCGGATAGTTCGAAAACCTACGTCGTACATATTTGCTTTTTTGCACGTCCTCTGCATAGCTTCTAAAGGCGGGATTGGTGCTCAAGACTAGTTTCCAGAAGTGGTCTGGTTGTAATGATATTTCTTCTTTTTTGGGCCGTCCGTAGAGAGCGGCTGAGCTGACTCTGAGCTCGCCGTGATTGAGTTTGCATGGTTAGTGTTGTTATGATGCTAGGTATCTACGGACATTCCGCCGTGATTCGTTGGGTTGTAGAATTTAAGTTTAGACAATGCCTTGTATGAAAGATTGGACCCCCTTGCGAGAAGGCGGCAAGCGTACGAACACGTTCTGACTCTATTTCTACATATATCCACGGTAACCCAAGAGTCACCACTCGAAAACCTCCTGACTTCTTCCATCGACAACGAACTCACGCATCCAACACGTCGGCATACACCCAGATCACGAACCCTCCACCAAGCTAGCGAAAAAACCTTGCCGTATTTACTTCACGTATATGAGCACAAACACTCATACCGAACAACATGTGCGGTCCAGCGTGCAATCGTTACACCGTCTGCGGCCACTACTATCCAACACAGCTCTGTGCTTCCGGTCAGTCGTTTGGCCCCGACCTTTGTCACCAGTTCCAGCCTTCACCGCAGCATGTGAAAAACTTTATAACGGATACGTGTCCTGGGTGCAAGAGTATCTTTGGGTATGGGTCAAGACATCGATGAAAGCCGGGCTGGAGCAATAAGGAAAATAACGGGAGCTGAGAAGTGATTTGCTGTTTTGGAGGACGTATATGGAAATAACACTGGCGGCTAGGGAATATTTTGGACTAGAATTATCGCTTTTCGGCTTGTTTGGCGAATATATAATGGACGTGTTTTCAGACTCACCAACATCTCTTGCAGCAGTGTTTCTAGATCGAGCCAACACTGCTAGACCTTACTTCAAGATACAAACGAAGGCTGAACAAAATTGCTGAGTTGCGCTGATCTTTCATAACAATACTTCCTGTACAAACAATGACTGCTCATTCTTGGCCAGCAAATGTTCTAGACTTATATTTTGTATAAATGTACCCGAGCTCGAGACCACCAGGACCAAGGCACAGTATCTTTCACAGGCGATTTCGGGCTACAGATTAATTCAAAAAGTCCTCAGAAAACACCAACACCTTCAAAGCCTGAACTAACACCTACAGTACCAAACTATCAAAACCATATCATCCCGAGATGTGCGGTGCCAACTCCACCGCATACACAGTCTGCGGACATGTTAGAAGCAATGCACTCTGCGCATTCTCAATTCCCAGCAACAATGGAATGGTCTGTATATTGACATCGGTAACGCCCAATATCCTTAATGGGATCTTGGACTCTTGTAAGGAATGCCACGATGCGCGTGTTAGGGACTGCGAACGGTGCCGGTGCGAATGTTGTGTGTGTCAGTGGGTCCTCGGTCTCGAGGCTTCTGAGAGAACGGGAAATCTGATATGAACGAAGCACGCGGTAGGGATGTGCCGGGGCGTCGGTTTGGGGTGCGAGATGAAGCGGTTGTGCCAATAGCTTCTATAGTAAAGTGGCTGTTTGTACAACTTTTATTTATATTTTACATTAAATATTAAATATTAACTATCAAACTAGATACATTGTTTAAGTGAGCTACGTGGTTTGAGTAGTTTAAGGTATTACCTAATACTGGCTAGCTCTTAAATACCTATCCCAACTTACATACATCTAAGTACTTAGAAGTACGCTCCCAAACCTAGGAATATTAAAAGCTAACCAGCCTATAAATCTCTAAATTCCCTATACCTATCGCGGTCTACTCTTAAGACTACAAGATATTAGACTATACTAAATTACGAAACCCGCTCTAATTATAAGTACGCGCCGTCTAAACTATTATATCCGCGCGTGCCGCGGACCACTCCGCCTTTTTTCAACCATGAGCTCTAGGTAATATACAGCGCTATACTATTCTTTCTCATGCGAAGAGTAGGCGGCGGAGTGATGTATCTATTACTGACATTAGCTACAGAAGGATTTAGTCCTGCAATAGTTTGGAATAGACCCTTACTGCATCGACAAGTAGTGTAGAACTTTCCAAAGCTGTCAACTCTATGTTCCTCTAGCGGCACGATGTGTCTGGATTTATGCATATATATCTAACGTTTACGTTAGTGGCTTTTGTAAGCAACCAACAATCCTCTCAGTAGAGGTGATGGTTTACCCGAGGATGGATATTATACGAGTTGGAGCGGCAGCCAAGCCACAGGCATCTATTATCAAGTCCTCTATGCTAGCCGACATACCTCCCAGAATCGACCACGTTTCGAAAGTTATTGAACGCCCTAATCGCATTGGACTATATACATACATGAAATGGAAGAGAGAGGATCTGCGAGTGTTGGTTCGGTAGAGAAGAAGAAAAAGAAGGAAAATGTCTGGAGGACAAGGTGGTTGTTCTTGTAAAGCCGACGGGTTGTCAAGCTACAATCTCTCTCTATTTCCGTAGAAGTCATAACAAAATATCAGACAAAATGAGTCCAAGTGCCTTCATGGTAACCTTAAACAAGTAATGGCTCCCACTTTTTCTTCTTCTTCGACGGCTTTCGGACAGATGCCATACCAGTTTCTTCTTTGCGTGGAGATGTCCGCTGGGGTTGGCTCGCACTTTGAGAAGCCCTGTCCTTTGTGAAACGGGCCCATAGCTCCGTTGCAGTATTATTTGGGGTTGGATCTGTTTTCCGTAGTCGTGGAAAGGGTTCTGTTTCCACTGGCTTTTCCAATTGCTTCATCTTCCGTGAAATGGTACCCTTACCTCCAATGCTAGGCGTTTGAACTGAATCAACACGCAGGGAGGCCTCGGCTGATATTTTGGCCCAAGATTTCTTGATGGTTTGCTGTGCGCTTGATTTTGGGATACCAAGTGAGGGGAATGACGACAAAAGAGGAGGTTCCATGGGTGCCGACTTCCTTTTCGGCCATCGCATTGTGCCTCCCTCCATGGCGGCTATATCCGAAGCGCTCAATGTGAGATCTTCATAACTTCTGCTTCTATACTCGGACCCACCGTCATCCATCAGCTTCGATATTTTTACGTTCGGCCTGTGAAGGAAAGCACCAGATTCATCATATTGCCAATGTTCGCAGAATGATACTTGCGATTGGAGCTCGGGGAATGTAAGAGCGTTATCTTCGGAGGAAGCTATGCAAGGCCGCCCAATCATTAGGTTGAATCCTTTGAGTTCCGTTGCAGGCGTTGCTCTTACAAACAAGGCTCTCACCCGTGGATCTGGATGCCTAGAGGCAATGGCCCGGGCAGTGGTGGGGTGTGAAGGCCTAATCGTCCTGGGAATATCAGGGTTGACGCCGTGCCACAGGAGCATCAATACGATCTGGTAAACATCTTCATGCAGCTCCCTCTTGATCAAATAGCCCGTGCTAGCGTCCCGCAGGAGAACACAGCACAAGGCAGTGTTGCGGTCATGTAAACAATGGACGTGTACACGGCCTCCGCATCGAGATCCGCGTTCCAGATAGTGCCGGACTAAGTTTACGAGTTTCTCCCTACAAGCCATTTGCAACGCCGTGCCTTCCGTATTCTTAAGGATCAGTTGACCGAGATCTAGCTCTTGAGAAAGTACCAAAGCCAAAGCCTCAAGTCGTTTGAATATGGCTATTGCAAGTGGACTTCTCATGCCGCTAACGGAACGACTAGCCCCAGCTTCCAATAGTAAGCTGGCCATTTTCTCATGCTTATGGAAAGCCGCGATCGCGAGTGGAGTTAGTGGGGATCTACTTTGAGAATTTACATCTCCGCCTAGATGTAATATCCTTCGAGCCATTCCCTTGAGATCTTTTTTGGCCGCATAATTCAACAGACTGCTCTGGCCGTACCGCACATCATGGCGAACGATATAGTCCATGACAAGTGGATAAAGCCTGGAGCTTGCCCGCGCGAGACGACTACGGTCTTCTTGGCGACCCAGGCGCTGCACAATTTCCAGTATGAGTCCATTTGGTAGGGCGACAAGCCCGACACTATACCGATATCGAGCTAGGTAATCTCCGATAAAATAGTGGAGTCTGCGGTTGGATCTACCGATACGCCTGAGATCTGATGTGCAAAGGGGGGAAACGATATCGATGAGAATTTCATTTGGAAGTCCAATAAGCGATGTCCGTGAAGGATCCTTTCTAGCCATAATCGAGCGTTGTGTAGGTGGGTTTAATGAATCGGGTCGGATCCGAGGAGAGATCTGCGTACCTCAACCTGGTTTTCAATCCCGCCTAGATCGCTTATAAGAGAGTAAATAACTCAGGTATTGATTTAAACCGTAATATGTGGTCTTTTTTGCTCTTCGTTCTATGGGCAGTTAAGAAAATGGTTTCGATTTTTATGCAGAGTAACAGATTATCTCATGGTTTCGGGTGGGTTAACCAGGATTGACGTGAATTGGGTTGGACCACATGTCTAGCTATATCGTGGGTTATATTCCCAAATTTGTAGAATATTTGTAACAACTCTTAGTCGACCTCCTAGGTATGTGAAAGTATTATACATAAAGGGGTTCTGTCGTTTACTGCTAAGTTCTTATTAAAGCTAGGCTCGCTGCTTTCCCCGCGTAATACAAGATATTGTCTCACAAGTAGCCTGATACGCACAAGCCGCAGAAATAGAGTCTTAGATATGGAAGCGTAGTAATTTACTAGTTAAAGAGCATGGTAGCTCCCTTCTCCGTTGGGATAAACAGTGCTAGCAATCAAGGTTAATGAACATGCAGGACATTTCCAATACTAAATCGAGCTATACCAAAGAATTGGGGTCAAACACGAGACGGACGAAAGTTGTGAGCTGAGTTGTACATTCCTGAGCAACTTCGCAGTGTACCTTAGCGATCGCGTCAACTGCTTCTAGCAGGGAGAGAATATCCTTTTCTCTCTCTCTGTGTGTGCGCGCGCGTGCGGCTCAAGAGCCTTGTCATGACGTGGATAACTTTGGCTGGCTACTAAGGTTGACAATGGCTCTTTTCTCAGCGACCAGCAGTGTTAAGATGTAGGGGCTGGTATGATATCTCAGTCCGATGTTCTTATCGCGCCTCGGAACATAATATTTTTGGTCAGATTTCTTTGTGGACCGAGGAGCGCTATTGAATTTTATTAAGGCGCGCGCACAGGGCATTTCAACACACTTTCAACACATGATGAACAAAGGGCAGCTGTTTGTTGACAAGCATGCAGACTAGGCACAGTAGGTGTATGTGTGCTAGTGAATACATGATTGTTTCACGGTTTCCAAGGCAAGTCGAACAATGTTTCAGACCGTGAAGCGAGACTCAAATCTACAGTATCCTGCCCTATCTAGGACTTAGATTCTTAAAATTACAACCAGAAAACACAGAAAAAACCATGCCTACCCCAAACAAAGAAGTAAATTCGACTCAACAGACGGTACCAACGAAAGACGAAGTTCCGAAAGCGATGCTCGACCGCATCAAGAAAGCGACAAGGGTCTATAATGACAACCAGGACGTGGATGAGTACCGGCGTGTGATTAGAAAAGGGAGTCCACAGACAGTGTTGGAAGTTCAGAGGCGGCCAATAGAGGGCCAGAATAACGGCGTTGCTTCAGTGGAAGGAAAAAGAGCTGATAGATGGAATGTATGCGCTTATGATCAACAAAAGGTATGTGGAGAACGGCATAGTGGATGCCGACGGCGATGCGAAGATCATCAGTTAGATTCGGTGGGGGTTTGAGAACGGAACACAGCTGCAAACGTTGTCGGAGCAAGACGCCAGAAGCATGGAAGCGCGAATTGAAGAACGCCATCAATGCCACGTTCTTCCGAAATTGAAGTCTAATATGTGAACCGGATACATGCATGCGGTTATGATTCTAACATAGAATCAGCCCAAGATATTGAAATTGCGCATTTACCTTGAGCCTCTTTTAACTCACAGCAATGTCACGACCACCATCCACTCAAATCAACCCGACTCCCGAGCTTGGACCCGGAAAATCATACCCCTACATCATCCAACGTGCCTACCTCTGTGGTCACCCTGACGAATGTATTGAGGTCGGTGTGGATTCGTCGCAGTACCCTGTGATTCAACACACCTACATCCCACTACCCCGGCGAACACACCGATACAACCCCTACCAGCAATCTCTTGAGCGATGCCCATCATGCGCAAAAGAGTTTCAAGTCCGGAGATGTCAAGAGAAGCCAAGAGAACCCGTTCGAAAACTTGCAACGCATCAGGGCCAAGCGCAAGGCGGCGAAGGTCACATTAAAGACGGCTTTCTGCAAGCTCTCGCTTGGTATCGATTTCAAAGCGCGCCGCATTTACCCGTAGGTTGGAAAAACGAAGGCCCTGGGGACGCCGTACATAACTTCTTGAAGGACATCTACACGCAGGCTAAGGCTGAGCGGAACTGTAAGCCCCACCCGGAAGTGTCGTACCAATCTCGTAGAGACAAACACGTGATCGGACCCGTATGGCCAAGGCCCAATCCAGAAACCAGCATCGAGAAAAATAATCCAACTACTGCGGAGGCTAACAAGATGTTGACGTACACGATTGTGGTGCATGTCGATGAAGCCTTAATGCCCCGGCGGCTACCTACACCTCCGCCGGAAGCCCAGAGGCATTCAGATAGTGTGTTACTAGGAGAGAATCCTCGAGGATGGCCGGATGAGAACAATGTGCATGCCACCGTATCCCTACATGGCGCTCACGGTTCCAAAAGAGATTCTGGAGGCACCTCACTTAGTCTTGGAGACCAGCCAACGAATAACGTAGAATTTCCCTCCCGAACTGATTCGATTCGAGGGCGCGGTGGCCAGCCTCTCCCTGTGCTCAGAAATCGTCGTGACATCTTGAAGGAACGGATCGCCCCACCGTCACCTAAAAACGCGGGCCATCAAGCACCCCAAAACCCTCGTAGGCCTTCTACACCGGGAAATTTAGGTAATCTACGAGTGAGCGGTGGCAATGGGAGGAGAGTCTTTGAACAGCCGGACCGCAGTCCATATGGATGTTTCGACCGCGGACTATACGAAGATATAGGCCGCGAAAATGGCCCAAATGGAGGCTCAAATCGTGGTTCACAGGAAGGAAGGGCTCAGCAACAAAGTGAACGTCGCAGCCCCTATGAAGACTCTACGCGCAGCCCCTATGAATACTTACCACACACCTCACCCGATGCTTCCCTTCCTGGCGTACATGGAAGTCCGCGTCGGTGGTCCAATGGCGACCATAGAAGTTCAAACTATCGTGTCTTAGAAGGCGTAAATCGCCGCTCACATCGAGGGCGGGATCCTGGCTCCCGCGAATATCCAAATTGTGAAGTACCTGGAAGTCCTCATCGTGGTGCCATCGAAGACATCAATCGCGACCCGGATGGATATTCACCACGTGGTCATCAAGAGGGGGCAAACCGCGGCTCATTTGGAAGCGCGCATAGTAACAGTTCCCAAAGGACAAGACTGAGAGCAGAGCCTAACCAGCTCTTACAACCGAATCCTCGGGATCAGGACTACGGTTCGGATGCCTCCAGTGTCGGAAAATGGTGATCGCAGACGTTCATACTGCCTAAAAAAGAGGTTAGGAGATAAGTCCTCTCATTTTCTAGTCTCCAATCAAATCGTTTCTAAGCATAATGCGTGAGCATATGACTGAATGAGTCTATTATCGTGTATAAGGTGTGGGTATAGCACCTCTACTGTGTACAAACACCTGCTGTGTTTCGTGCGGACCTTACAAACAGACTCCCACTATGCAAATCCAGACCAAATGGCTGAATGAGATTGACCGCCCTCCGGGGCCTCGGCATCCTCCCCACTTTACGGCCTGATTAGTGACGTTACGTATCTAGGTAGAAGGGCAGATACGTTAATTCTCACGATTTAGGTCGAAGCGTGTGTTTGACACCGCACCAAGGTTTACGCGTTGAGATGAGAGATTCCACCATTGGCGACCCCGTCGGTTAGTTCCTTACAACCAGTCTTTGCGAAGATTGAGGGCGAGCGCTCTGTGTCCATTCTTGAAAGATATTGAAATGAGTGCATTAATCCGAGATACAGAAAGGAGCAGGTTTTGTTCTCGGGTCTTGGTGACTGGAATCGCATACTTTGGTGCCCTTTTTTGTAGAAAGCTTGCACGATTTCTATGACTAGGACTAGCGAAATCTGAATCTGTACGTATTAGAGCCTTGACAGCACCATTTTTGTGGGCGGACGCCCTATGCATTCTGTAAGACTCAAATTCTTCCGATTGGTGAACCGAGTGTGCAGTCATAGATAAAATTTTAATTCGCCAATAGAGGAGATCCGCCCCTCTATATCTCGTTCCAACCCAGGATCAATTCAAATTTGAGTGGAACATACCGACTGCAGTCATTGATTGTCGGTGCGGGGCCTAGCTTTTCACTCTCTAAAACCTTGATGGAAGGGGAATGAATAGCAAGGCAAGAATGGTGGCGATGAGGATGGGTCCTACAAGAAACAATCTTTGCGTTACGCACATTCACGTTTGGATGGCTAGGCATTCAGTCAGCTGCCCCGAGATGCATCAGATAAAAAACGGCTTACCTTTGTGGGCTCATCGGGTTTGAATTATTCCCAACCAATGGCCTGACCGAGTCGCCTGACCCGTATGGACTTGTAGTTACCGGGCACTCGTGGTCGTTCGGCGGATTAATGAACGGAGCGACTTCACGTCACTCACCTCCTTAAATAATTATCTCCCCGCACTTTCTGGGGTCGCAGGACGAAAGATAGCTACACTGCACCGTCGTGGTCACGGGCAAACTATTCCTTTGTGAGCCGCTTAGCGCATGACTAGTATCGTGGCGACGTTGAAGAGCCGTGTTTCGCAACGGAGAAGATGAATCTTTTCGCCGGGAAAGCAAGATCACTGCATCGGCGAAACTTCGAGGCGAAATTCCCTACGGCGAGGGAAAGGCATGTGTACTGCAGTCCGCTCCAGTCAATGACGGATTAGTCGACTGGTGTGACCTCTTCTTCCCTGCGTTCTGTCAGGAGAGGTTTAACGGCTCGTAGACCACACGACAGGGTCGAGATGATCGTGGTCGGCAGCGCGCCGATTACAGATGTACTTTCTAACAGTAGTGGGGGCTATTCGGATACCGACGAATTGGGTATATCCTGGGAACAGGAGGCCAGCCAGATTGAGGAATAATCGACTAAAGGAATCGGGTTCCGGATATGATTTTAAGGCTGATGAAGATAGCATTTGCCGCGACGAGGATCGATGTGCTTATGGGCCACTCATTTACCCTGCGCCTGATGTTCCGGGTAAGTATTATAGAGTCGGTGTCTTTTTCTGTGACCCTGTGAGGGGGAATGGCCCGAAATCATTTGAGCACCTTGAAACAAAAGTCGTAGAAAATACCCGGCTGTCCCTGCTTAATGTGCGCCAAAGCCACCTCTTCGATTAACTGTCGTAACTGTTGGTATCTGAGTGCATCTAGAGTGAGGTGTTATTAGTCCATAGAATCATGCCAATATTAAGAGACATAAGCGCGGGAGGAGGGGTTGTAGCGGAAGTCGGCGAAGTCGTCGGACTTATCCGACGTCGGAGATATTGCTCATCACGTAATCTGCACCCCCGAGTCGTAGCACCCGCATCCTACACCTCCACCCACCGTAGGCCATCTCTGAGATAGGCACTAATGTCATCGGACACGTCTACAAAATTTAAATCCGCGAATGTCCGCGGCCGCAATCGCCGCACGCGGCTCGCATATAATGAGCTGAATATGCCCTGCTCAATGATCATCTACTAAAGAGCGGTCCGCCCTCACATCTGACAGTATACCGAGGCTCCTACTACAATCATCTAGCATACCCTTCCACGCTTTCAACATGTCATCAGGACAAGGTCAATCGTACGAGCAAGACCCTCGCTGGACGGTCGTAGACACGTACTCGTTCTCGCACCTTCATCCTACGACGCGTACCGCCCCCTCGCCCGCCACCCTCGAGCACGCCCGCACAAACTCGGAAAAAGAAGGCCTCCCCGATATCGCAGTCTCGCCTTCGCAGGGTAAATACCTGAAGCTGCAAGCCCAACTCGTCAAAGCGAAGAATATACTAGAAGTCGGCACTTTGGGCGGATACTCAACCATCTGGCTTGCTAGCGCGTCGGAAGACGTGAAAGTTACAACTGTGGAGATTGATAAGCATTGTGCTGAAGTCGCGAAAGCCAATCTGAAACATGCCGGCGTAACGGAACGCGTCGACGTCCAGCTCGGTTCGGGCATCGAGGTCATACCCAAGCTCGTGGAGGAGGTCAAGCAAGGGAATAGGGGTAAATTCCAACTCGTCTTCATCGACGCAGATAAGGAGAATAACTGGAATTACGTGGACATGGCGATCGGCATCTGCGACCCTGGTGCTTGCATCATTGTAGACAATGTGGTGAGGAAAGGACAACTGGCGAATGCGGACGGGGATGCTAGGGTGCAGGGAGCGAGGAAGGTCGTAGAAGCAGTGGGGAGAGATCATAGGCTTGATGGAGTTGTTGTACAGACTGTTGGGGAGAAGAACTATGACGGGTTTTTGATTGCTGTTGTAAAGTAATGAAACAGGACAAAGAGCATGACACTTCAACACGGCTTGGGCTCTGGGATGGGAATCGATTGTAACTCTGGTTTCTATGCTTCGCCACTCTGATGCCCCACAGACTTTTACTTCCATCTACTTCACACCAAGCGCAACCAACCGACCCTTCCCATCAACAACATAAACCCTCCCATCCCCAAAAACAGGCCTCCCATAACTCCCCGCACCCTCAACCTTGGGCACCGCCAACTCAACCAATGTTCCATTAACGGGCACCGCCTTGAAAGCCAATAGTCCCTTATCCGGCTCCGTAACCCAAACGATCCCCGACCCAGGATCGCCGTTCTTGCTAGTAACAGTGGGAATGCCGACACCGCCAGAGCGCCGGCTTGCTGCCGAGGATTTACCTGCGAGGATGAAGAGACCGGCCGAGGTGGAGGAGTTGGCGGAGGGAGTAAAGCGGTATACCGCAAGTGGCGCGTCTCCTGGGTTGACGTAGATGTATCCACCTTCGAGCGGGTAGGATCCCACGCCACCAAAAACTTCGCCGTCGAGATGGATGGTTTGGAGAACGCCATCTGAGCCGTTCGCTCCTTGCCGATATCCACCTAGATTGTCTAAATCATGGACGTACATCTTCGAGTTCTTGCTCGTCGCTACACCAATCCTTGTGACATTTCCGCTGCTGAAGACAGGGTCGAGGACCGAAAAGCCGCCGCTGCCTATACCCTGCCCTTCATCGTGCTGATAGTCGTAGGGGCGGAAGAAGTCTACCAGCTGTACGCCATCATCCGTGTGTTTGACGCGGACGGCGGATTCATAGAGGACGTCTTGATGTGTTTTGCCAGCGATAGGGGTTGTGGTGATGTTGGTATCTATCGGCTCGCTGCCATTGTCGATGGAAAAATAGACGTTCTGTCCATCTGATGCGAGACCCATTCCAGCTTGCCAAATGCCGCCCGCACCGCCACCATGCCGCAGCGCCCAGTCGTTTGAGTATAGCGATTTCGGTCCAGCTTGCGTAGCCCAACGGTTGATCCACCGGGTGTTGATGTTCACTGCTACAATCATACCTGTGTAGTTGAACGCGTCGCACAGCCCACCGAAACCCGCGTATAAAACGTCGTTCGCCAGAAGCAATGAGGGCTGCTGTAGCACGAGACCCCCAAGGAAGATCTTGCGCGCATCGTTGTCTGCGGGTACATCGTCGATATAGAGTGGGAACTTGTACACATCTTGCAAATTGTCTAGTGTCACAGCATAAAGATAGTACACACTGTTCATGGGTGGAACTGCACCGCCAGGAAGTCGGAAGTCCCTGGAAGGTTGTGAGCATTTCCATTCTAGAAGCGGCAAAGCTAGTTATGAAAACTTACTCGATATACGATTTGACGTAGAAGAACGCGACATCATAACCAGGGTATATTGTTGGCGTTCCCATAATCCCCATATTCTTGCTCACGGTCTCGCAGTGAGCAGCACCCATCGGCCACGGCGGCGCCACCTGCCTTTCATTGATGAGTTCGCCAGTCGCTGCATCGATCGTGCGGATGATGTTCTCGGTAGAAGCAGTGAAGACGATCTGCCTGCCCGACTGGAGAGTGTAAACAAGTGGTCTTGCGTAATGCTACATACAAACGTTAGTCACTGATACATAAGCTCCATAGCGTGTGGTTGAAAACGTGCCTTCTCGTCCGGTTTGAAGGTTACGTTCCAGAGCTGCTTGAATTGCGAGACAGTGTCGGGCTTTATATTGTGGTCACCGCCAACGTACCCTGACTGCCCTAGATCTGCGTCGTGATAGGAATCGGATGGTGCAAGCGCGCTAGCGAAGCCTTGAAGCGCCGATACAACTCCAGCCAACGAAGCTATCCGCGTTAAGAATACCATTTTCTAATGCGTCGCGAAAGGTGCAGTTTCCAAAAACTCGTACTAAAGATAACAGATGGAACCACTGTGCTGGAAGCTGATATTCAAACGTGATTCTACCGGAGCGAACGTTGTGCAGTCTCTGAGCATTTAAAGGCTTGGAAGTATTGCATGGCTCGGTCCCGACAGTGGGCGGTAGATTTCCTTCCAATTGCTGAAAGAAGGTGTCGCAAAGTAACAAGTGCGGAATGATCATTTGGATCCAGCCGAGAGGTGTTGCGTATTGGATGAGCTCCCCTCTTATATTGGTCGCAGCTTTGAGGTTGATTAAGACGCAGCCGGCAATGCAAGGTACGATATTAGCGAACAGGGGATCGATAACCTAACCCTCTAGACTCTGCCCACTATTTCATGAGGAACAAAAAGCGATAGAAAATAACCCGTTTGTACAGAGAAAATTTATCCAGAACCCGCTAGCTCCCGCAGTGACGATGAATGTGCCTCTTTCCTGCGGTCGCCTAGGCCGTATTGCTGAACGTGTGCCGAGGTCATTACCGACTTCTCTAGGCGGCGAGGAGCTGCTTCGACCTTCTTGCTCAGGCAAAGTTTTTATGCTCACAGGGTGTGCAAGGGTACCATGCGTTGTAAGCCGCTGGCTCTGGTAATCTTGCGGTATTAGGCCCGCTCTGTAGATTTCTAGTATCTGAATCAATTTGTACGATGAAGGGTACGCATGGTTCCCAGGACGCAGTAGAGATGTTGGTAGAGAAGGGTGCAGATTTGACAATACTAACCATTTCGTGATGTTTGTGCTGGTTACGAAACCTCAAATGTAATATTTCTGTAGTAGTCGGTGTCGATGATCGTGCCCATGGTGGCATTGCGTACACAATTGAGGGAGACCTTGAAAACCTCATTGGCACGCGCTCCTTCAACTACGTCTAGGTACCCACTTTCTTTCTGAACATTTAATCTCTTGGGTTCGGCTAAGGACTCAAAGTGGCGTATTTGTATCTCTGGAGGGCACAATCGGTTGGTTTCCGGGACTAAAAAGAGCACCGGTGTGGAGCGGAGATGCTTCCACATTAGCCCAGAATTCCACATAGAAAGTTTGTGATAAGACTGAATTGTAGTCTAGTTTTTGTGGTTAGGTGCGACTTAGATTCCCCTCCTCACCATTACAGCTGCGTATTCTCGCTCTTAGCCAAAGTCCAAACCGGCCGGATTTGCGCCGGACGCGGTCAATAGAGGAACCGTTAAACCTGTGATTTGCGAGACGCGATCTTGGATGCACTTTTGTGAAACTTTTTCTATGATGTTCTTGTCGTAATACAGTAATATTCTGCTACCGGGCATGCTGTAATCACTCATTTTGCGCGTTTCTCAAAACACGCGGTATATAACGCTACGCGTGCCGCCAGTGATCTCCCGCAGCGACCTATCTAGTTGATATTCACATTGGAAGATTGCTTAGTTACGTAATTGCATCAGAGTAATCTTGAACTTGTGGGGAAGGCTGCAATCTTATCATCCCGGAACGCTTTCGCGGCGCTGGGCGGGCCGGTCATTTCCTTGACGCAATTGAACTGCGAAATGTTTAAAAAAAATTGAAAAAAACATGGGTGGTAAGTCCTGGAGGCTCACCCCAGGACACATCACTATGCCTGGACCGCAGATTTCATAGGATAAACGTCTCCGCGCAGCATCAGGCCATCGATCGTCTTGAATTCCACATGCTCGAATGCTGTCCATGGCACAGCCAACGCTGGATGTTCGGCGCGTTAATGAGGAAGGTGTTAATATGCGGCACGGTAGGCAAAGCAAGGCTTCCGGCATCCAACCACGCCGCATCTCCCCTCGGCTTCGCCGCGAAGCTTCCTGAGATAAATTCGAGTCGCACTTCTTCCTTCGTCTTTCTTCAATTGCCACCGTGATAATGTCGCTCAGAACGATCTGGCAGCAATTCTTCCCATCCGCACCACCCGCCTTTACCGAAGCGGACCTTCTTCCTGGAAGCCAAAGGGGCAAAGTCTTCATTGTCACGGGCGCCAACTCAGGAATTGGGAAAGAGCTCACCAAATTCCTGTACCCGACCGGCGCAACAATCTATCTTGCCGGGAGGTCCGAGGAGAGAATCAACAACGCCATAGCCGAGATCGAGTCAGCAGCATCCACCTCAGGCACCAAGGGGATTCTAAAATCGCTCCATGGGCTCGATTTGAATGATCTTCGCACCGTGAAGCCAGCCTACGAGAAGTTCGCAGCCCAAGAGAAGGAGCTACACATCATATGGAACAATGCGGCCACGGGCTACGTACCGGGTTCATCGACCCTGCAGGGCCTCGAAGCGCATATGGGGGCCAATGCAGTTGGGCCCTTCCTTTTTACCAGCTTGCTCGTGCCGTTTCTTCGAGCTGGGGCAAAGAACTCCGGCCAGCCGTCGCGTATCGTCTGGACAGGATCAGTCCAGATCGAAATGAACGCGCCGTTTGGCGGGATTGACTTTCCACGTCTTAATGGCGGCAAGACTATCAGGCAGTATGTCGACTACGCGGCGGCAAAATGCGGCAATCTCTTCCTTGCACATGAAGGCGCCGCACGATGGGGAGACCAGGAAATCATCAGCGTTTGTCAGAATCCCGGGAACTTGT
Organism: Darksidea phi; assembly: GCA_030770425.1. Classification (NCBI taxonomy): domain Eukaryota; kingdom Fungi; phylum Ascomycota; class Dothideomycetes; order Pleosporales; family Lentitheciaceae; genus Darksidea; species Darksidea phi. The sequence continues at coordinate 76,874 of JASJFT010000131.1, forward strand.
ATACTGGCATTTATGCTGGCGAAAATTGGCTATTTGTATTTTTCTTAAGATACTTCGTGCTCTATCCCGCCAAATACGGTGCGTATACGATGATGTTTGCAGGATTCTCGGACAAGATCACCAAGGCCCAGAATGGTTGCTATATTTGGCCATTCGGCGTCATAAAGCCTAACTCGCGGGAGGACGTTTACAGGGCAATCAATGAGGGAAAGGCGAAGCAGTTCTGGGAGTGGTGCGAAGAGAAAGTAAAACCATACATGTAATTCTAGCTTATACAGCGACCGCGTCAACTACTTCAAGTATGGGCCATAGTAGGACCAGATTTGAATATAAGCACTACATATAAAAGCTCTGTACTAGGTCAGTGACTGCATTGGAGCGCAAGTATATCACATCTACAAGCCTGCCTTTGCGAATTGTTCGTTAATCTCCACCGCTCGTCAATAGAATCGAATCGGACAGGGACCAGTCTTCCTTATTATAAGTATTGAATCCTTCTACTTCTTTCAAGAGCTATTCATCCTCCGAACTGTGGTTAGCCTACTCTTCAAATATGGTGGCTCCCACTAGTTTATGCAGCTATCATCTATTCATTCAAACCGGGTCGATTTTAAGCGCGGCATCGAAACCTCGCTTCAAAATGAGCTGACACAGAAGACAACGTTTTTGCACCCACGACATCCAATGTCGCGATCCCCACTCCCAAACCACCCATGTCCAGTTCTTGAACTCGACCGCGACCAGCGAGTCGATACCATAGTTCGTAATTGGTCTAACACGGTCCAGTTCCTCTGACATTCCAAGACTCTTCATGAACTGCTTGTTGGCCAACGAAATCAGGGTGCACAAAGCTCAGGTTGATCTCCATCCCCATCTTGCGCCTTCCACGCATCACGCTGGATGTTGATAGCCGACGGCGCGCCACCGCTTCGAGAGGAACTTCGTTGCGCTCCCAACCCACCGGCATGACGAAGAGCGCTGAATCGAGGATCGCGTTGTGCGGGCGATTGTTCTGGCAAAGGCACCGGCATTCCGGAAATAAGCTGTGCCGAGCTGGAAGGGTTGATAGCTGAACTCTACTGCTAGAGAATGGAAATGCATAGGATCTTAGAGAGTAACTTCTCGTATTTAAGTGATTTGCGATATTGCGCGAAGCTGTCGAGGAAGGCGTTGGCTGCGGCATAATTGCTCTGGCCCTTTTGGCCAACGATGCCACAGAGGCTCGTCAAAAGCATGAAGCAGTCAAGCGTGATCCCGAGCCGGAGAGAGACGTTATGCAAGATCCAAGTGCCTTGAACCTTTGGCATAATTACTTCATGGAGCTCAGTGCGCGTCATAGAGCTGTACAATTTATCCTGAGATGCCTTTAGTTTAGGTTCATAGATAGACTAGCTGAACAACTTACTCGAAGGACCATTGCTCCCTGCACAACTCCGAAAATTGATGCCGATGCTTCCGTGAGGGCTCGCTCCACGTCTGCTTCGTTGGTGACATCGCCCTTCACCAGATCCAGACGACAGCCTAGCGATGTAATCTTAGAAATGATGAACCGTGATTTTTGATCACCGTATCCCGAACGTGACAGTATTACAAGTGTTTTGGCTCCCTCTTGGGCGAGATATACTGCCAAGCTCCCCCAGAGACCTTTCAGACTTCCCATGATCATATATGAAGCATCGGAGCGAAGTGAGAGACGAAGTGTTGCTGCCCGTATCTGCTTAGTAATCAATAGATGAATTAAAAATTAACACAAGCTGCTTACCTGAACAACCGGGCCCTCCTGGTCATGCGCTCTCGAGATGACGATTTTGCCAATGGATTCTCCACTGCCCAAATAGCGGAATGCAGCCTGCACTTCTGAGAAACCGTACACCTTGCAGATTTCGGGCTGAATGTGGCCATCTTTCAGCAGGGCAAAAGCGTCTTGAAAGAGTCTGAACACGACTCAGAAACGTAAGAAGAAATTATGCACGATGTAACTTACTGAAATTTCAACGCCGGCGTGATAGAATCATGGTCCATATCCACGCCGCAAACTCTCGCGTTGCGATTGAATGGCGCCATGCTCAAGCACTCCCCATCTAAAATACCCCTTTACCCAACTCTATGAATGTGCCTGCTGTCGTAATGCAGTCCCAGCTTTCTTGTAAAAGCTCACCGGACAACGAGTTCAATATAATATCTACTACTTTACCCGCCGTGGCAGCATTTAAGCGTATGGCAAAGTCTGCGGATCTCGATGAAAAGATGTGCTCTTCAGGAATCTGATACTTCTGTATCAAATGCTTCCTCTTTGTGTCTGCGCCAACGGTAGCAAAGATAGTGACCCCAAGTTGCTCGCATATCTGTACTGCGGCCAAGCCTAGCCCATCAGCGGCCAAATGAATTAGGGCCGACATTCCTGCTTTTACATTTGCCACGTCAACTATTGAATAGAATGCGGTGGAGTAAACAGCGTTCAATGTGGAAGCCACTTCGAATGACACATCGTCCGGGATCGGGAAGACCTCCCCCTTGATGTTGCATCGCACGCGATTCGCAAGACTACCTTTGGTGTTTGCTAAGACGCGCTGGCCAACATGGTACTGTTCGCAATTTGGAGGTGCCCGACGGACTACTCTAGTACCGTCTAATCCGAGCAAGTATTCATTGCCGAATATAAATCCATACTGATGGCGACGCCCTTGAAATTCAATGATACAGCATGGATTTCAACTTCAATTTGTTCGATCGGAAGGGGATCTCCTTCAGGTACTTCCGCATAGACGAGCGAATCAAGTATCCCAGGTCGCTAACTTTGGAGATATTCGAGCTATCGACGACCAGGTAGCCTTGGTGGGAATGATGGGCTCGCTTTGGTGATAACGTGTATGCGAGATCTCGCATCGAGATGTGAACTACGGGATTAGCTATATGCTGCCTCAGCACTTCGATGTTGTCGTGAAGAGCCTGTGTATCGTTACTAGACAATGGTAACACATAGTGACGATCGATCATGAGCTCGTCGGCGAAGAGGTCTTGCTTATCGTCGAGGTATGATGAGATATGGCTGCTCTTTCCCTGGGCGGAGTCAAAAATCGCGTGTGCGTTTGATCCTCCGTACTCGAACGAGTTTACAACGCTCGGTGAAGAAAAGGCGGCTGTGCCCATCGGGTCGCGGTCCTGGAAGTCCAGAGTTTGATGTGTTTGAAGTCTGTGTTTGGATTCGATATCACGAAGGTAGGGTTATCCGGGATGATGCCATGTTCGAGAGCAAGTACAACCTTGAGCAAACCTGATATGCCCGCGGCTGGCTCAGAGCGGCTGATGTTGCTCCTCGCGGATTCTATCTTCAATTGCGTGCCGTCAGAAAGGCTTTCCATAAACACGGAGGAGATACCGTTCACCTCAATTACGTCTTCCACCTTGGTACCAGTGCCGTGACACTCGATGTAGTTGGTAGAGGCTAGATCCGCAATTCTTGCATTTACGTACGCTTGGCGGATCGTGGCTGCTTGTGCGGCGGAATTAGGAGTCGCAATGCCCGCAGTCCACCCATCACTACCGGCAGCAGAACCTCTAAGGATGGCTCGGATAGGGTCGCCGTCTCTCATAGCATTATCTAATCTTTCCAAAAACACATGTTCACGTCTTCGGCCTTGATATGACCGTCTGCCTTCTCGTCAAACGTATGGTATAGACCAGAGGGAGAGGAAGTTCCAGTGGCACTCAAGGCATCCATGACATGTTCAAGGCTAAGATAGAAATTACACCCCGCGACAATCGCGCCATTAATCTCTCCGGTTTGTAGGTATCTGTTCGCAACATCAAGTCCGAAGAGGCTCCCAGAACAAGCAGTATCGATAGTCATACTCGGCCCTTTGATGTTGAGGAAGTGGCTTAGTCAATTACTTAGCATGGCTCGCCCTGTACCAAGTGTGGTCATGTTTGCTCGATCTTCCGGATTTCGTGCCCGCATATCGGTATAGTCGCATGCGTACGAGCCAACAAAACATCCAGTCGGCTGCCCATTAACAGCTTCCAGGGTAATACCGGCATTCTTCAGACCTTCGTAGAGTACTTCGAGGAGTTGGCTTTGTGGATCTATCGCCATAGTCTCGGCTTTGGTCAATCTGAAAAAGGAAGCGTCGATATCTCGTGGATCCGCATCGATGAACATGCCCCTGGGGCTGATAATCGTATGTGGCCTTTTGGAACCATCGTGATGCATGGAAAAAGTCGAAACGACTGTCAGGCGGTGTTCGAGAGGCAATTTCCCCACGCATGAGAAATTTCCATAGCGTATTCATGTTGTTGCATGAACCTGGAAGTCGGCAGGCCAGCCCGACCACAGCTATTGGCTCTTGCTTGTATCTCGCGGTTGGCATGTTGAAATAGAGATCTTGGGCGGAGTTCTGCCTTTGAACGAGCCGTACTGGGAAATTGGTTGGATACGTGATGATGCTCGAAAGACAACAGCTAAAATCCGACCACGACGAAATTCGCAGACACCGCCACCATACCAGCAATCACGGCGTGGTACAGTATGTGGACCTTTCACGTAAGAAACTGGCATGCATGAGCGGACTGTACCGAAGCTTACGGCATTCCTTTTCCTTGGCATGAGGTAGCGACAGTAATCCCGGCTATTCCGGACCGTGTCCAACGGTCGCCATCGCCGGGGGCTATACTTCTGGTGGAGACCATTCGGTCTTGAGTTCCCAATATGGGCTGAGCGCAGACAACGTCCTTGAATGAGAGGTAGTCACGGCGAGTGGAGAGCATATCACTACCACCCCGTCATCGAATGAAGATCTCTACTGGGCTCTGAGTGGAGGAGGAGCCGGCGTGTTCGCAGTAGTCGTGAGCATGACTGTGAAGGCGTTTCCAGAAGGCGTCGTGTCTGCTGCTAGCTTATCATTCAACATCAGCACCTCTCCAAGCGAAGATATCTTCTGGTCTGCGGTTGAGGATTTCCATCAGTTCTTGCCGCAGGTTCTGAAGGATGGTGTTTCGGCCGCTTATGTCATTACTGGTGGTTCGCTCTCGCTGCGGCCTTTGACTGCGCCCCTTAAGATGAAAGAGTACGTGACGAACCTCATATCCCCCGTATGTTTCAAAGCTGGAGCAATTGGGGATAGCTTATACATTGGACGTGACACACTTTCCGAGTTACTACGACATGTACGTGACGTTCTTCGGCCCGCTACCTTATGGTGCCAACTCGTACTCCCATTCCCAGGTCCAGGCATCCCGGTTAATACCGCGGGCGACTTTAACGAATCAGACATCAGAGTTAGTCACGGCACACCGCCAGATTGCAGCTCTAGAAAACGGATCGCTTTGGATTGTCGGCAATGCTTTCCAGATACCTCGCGTTCCATCCGCGCACCTTCCAACTCGGTGCTACCCGCTTGGAAAGACACCGCTGTACACCAGATGATTGTCGGTCCGTGGAACTGGACTTCGACCTGGGACGAGAACGTAGCAATAGACAAAGCTATGCAGGACACAGTCCTTCCCTTGCTGTCAACGTTCAGCTCGGCAACATACCTGAATGAAGGAAATCCAAACCAAAGGGATTGGCAGGAGGCATTCTATGGTGCTAACTTTGAAAAATTGGAGAAGATCAAGAGCGTATGGGATCCGGCGGACGTTTTGTATACACAAACCGGGATTGGTAGCGGAAAGTTCAGATCAGACGACGCAGGAAGGTTATGCTATAAATAGCAGAACGGCAGGGCTGAATTTTCTTTGACTTCCCATAGATTTTGAAACTCTGGTTTCGATATCCAATGTTTCGCAAGGCTAGGAGGAGGTGGATTTAGTGTCTGCCACAGGTGTTGGTGAACATTATAGCAACTGCGCCGCTCTAGAAGCTGTCCAAGCCAACAGTATCTCACCATGTCGAGTGCAACGGTCCAATAGTCTAGCTGTCACCGCTGTTCATTGCTCATCCTGAAATCTGGGCCGTTCGCTCAGTCCAAAGAGAATCGGTATTTGCTAAGATGCATTCCCATTCCCATCCTTTGCAGGCATTATCACGACCAAAATGCGCAGTGAGCCTGGGAGTGGAAGAATAACGGCTGAAGAATCGGCCACGACGCCCAGAGCTCTGCCATAACCATTAATCGCATTGACCAGTGGCTGTATTCTGGCCGAAGCGCGTCTCGACTTGCTCGACTTCTGTGCGACTCCTCAAACTTGACAACCTTCCGGAGAACGTGTCTGGGCTTTGAGTCGGTGAGATACGAGATACCCTCTAACTTCTGGACCTAAGTTCTCTGAGAAACTGCTGGAGAGCGGCGTCCTAGGTCTCCATGACGGCAAGCTGTTCCGACGGACGCGTGAGGCCGAGATGAGAGCGTCATCTGGAAGGAGTTGAGGAGGCTAATGCCATGCTATAAATGGGGTGTAAGCGATAAGGCTTAGTGCATCGTCTTTGGTGTGTATTGTAGAACGTGGCAGGGTGCCGCTGTGGATGCGGGGTAGCCTTGTACATATTCGTAAAACGAGAACGCGAGTGAAGCATGTTGACGTGTTCCGCATGCCGTCACCGCCGTAGCGCCCGAACCAATGCCACCTGTGAACGCTTTCCGTTAGCCTTCGGAAGCAGCCCCTACTGCTCCGCACCCCACAAAGATCGGCACGCGACCCCTCGCGACAATGACGAACACATTCCATACATCCGTCAGCGCATCCCATACAAATAGCGGGTATGCAGCCATGTATGTGGGATGGAACCGCATCGTTTTATTCCTATAGCGTCATTTGCTCCTGCCCCACCATATATATTCGCTGAACATTTAAGATGTCGACCAGAAACGCCGCGGACGCAGATGTCGTTCCATTGCTGGATCCTGAACACGACCCTGGCGACACGACAAACGGTCCAAATAGCACAAACAAGACGAGCCAAAACACAGGAGATAAGATGAAGGCTGTGCATTACGAGAGGCCATTCAAGGTCTCGGTGAAGGAGGTGGAAGTACCGAAGATCCAGCATCCGGATGACGTGATTATCAAGGTGACAACTGCTGGTACGACCCTTAAACCGGACATGGTCTGAATGTTTTTGCTGATAGCAAAACATAGCGATCTGTGGATCAGACCTGCATATGTACCAAGGACGCACTGCCGCAGAAGCAGGTCTAGTCTTCGGTCACGAGAATATGGGTGTGGTCATCGAGACGGGTTCAGGTGTCACGTTACTTGAGAAGGGCGATCGGATTGTGCTGCCATTCAACGTGGCCGATGGGCGGTGTCGGAATTGTGAGGAGGGTCGGACAGCGTTTTGTACAGGGTGAGAGAAGATATGGATCCTTGGAGCGTTGCGATGCTGATTGAGCATAGTGTCAACCCAGGCTTCGCAGGAGGCGCATACGGTTATGTCGCTATGGGGCCATATCAAGGCGGCCAGGCACAGTACCTGCGTGTCCCATACGCTGACTTCAATGGGCTAAAGCTGCCGAAAGGGACGGAACATGAGGCGGATTTTATCCTTTTGGCTGATATCTTTCCGACTGGTTGGCACGGGTTGACGCTTGCGGGATTCATGCCTGGAGAGACAGTTGCAGTGTTCGGAGCAGGTGAGCTTACCGGCTGCAATTTGAAGCTACCATTGATCGTTCGCAGGCCCTGTTGGCTTAATGGCAGCATATAGCGGCATCCTCCGCGGCGCGAGTAAAGTCTTTGTCGTAGATACCGTACCCGAGCGATTGGCAGCGGCGAAGAAGATCGGCTGCATACCCGTCGATTTCAAGAAGAGTGATCCTGTAGAGCAGATCATCAAGCTCAACGAAGGAATGGTCGATCGTGCGGTCGACGCAGTTGGATATCAAGCAGTCGACGCTTCCGGAAGCAAAGAGAAGCCGAACATTGTGCTCGATCAATTGATCATGGTGACGAGACCAACGGGTGGCCTTGGTATTCCAGGCCTCTACGTCCCATCCGATCCCGGCGCGCCAGATGAGCAGAGCAAGAAGGGGCAGATTCTTATATCGTTCGGCAAACTTTTCGAGAAAGTGAGCCAATCCTCCTCTGTTCTTTGGGACGAGAGCTGACCTGAACAGGGCTTGTCACTAGGAACCGGTCAATGCAATGTAAAAGCATACAATCGATACCTTTGCGATCTTATCATCTCGGGGAAAGCGAAGCCGAGCTTTGTTGTCTCGCATGAGATTAACATTGACGACTCACCTGGCGCGTACAAGAAGTTTGACCAGAGGATAGATGGGTATACGAAGGTTTTGATTCATCCGAACGGGCCGCTGTAGGCAGCTCGCAGCTGAGAATTGTTGTACATGGCGAGTGGAATCAACACTCAAACTCTTACAAATTGGATCCACGCCGGATTGCGCAGCGCGCTCCGCTTAAACACTGCGCACAGCCGCTGTGCTCTTTCCGCTTTCTCCATTGGTCGTACTATATTGTCTTGCTCACACCAGCTCATCATTCTTGACAACATATGCTCTTAGGATCTTTACGTCCTCCACGGGCCTATCTTGCCTGTCCGTCTTCACCAGCCCCAGCTTCCGCACTACGCCCATGCCCTTGCTCACCCGTCCAAAAATAGTATGCTTGCCATCCAACCATGGCGTCGGCGCCAGCGTGATGAAGAACTGACTTCCATTTGTATTGGGACCTGAGTTCGCCATGCTGAGTATACCCGCGCCGGTGTGTTTGAGGGCGGGCGAGATTTCGTCCTCGAATTTGGCGCCGTAGATGGATGTGCCGCCGCGGCCGGTGCCCGTCGGATCACCGCCTTGGATCATGAAATTGGGGATTATGCGGTGGAAGATTAGGTTGTTGTAGTAATTGCGCTGGGCGAGGGTCGAGAAGTTTTGGCACGTCTTTGGCGAGTGGTCGTGGTAGAGTTCGATGGTGATGGTGCCCTGCGCTTCTTGTTAGGTGCAAAGAGCAAAGAAATAGAGCTGGGGGGCTTACAAGAGTGGTCTCGAGCGCAACGTTGGTCGTCATGATGGGCAATGGGCCGTGTTGAGCGGGCGTGAAAAATTGTGATGGATTTTGGTGTAGATTGTCGCGGCCAAAGAAAGAGCTAAAGCTCGCGCCACAAGCGCCACAAGCGCCACAGCTGTGGCTGGATCTCAGTCTACAATCGATGATTCAGAGCGAAGGCCAACCTCGATTCTTTAACACCAACACGCAACTCGCTGAAATGGACCTCGCAACGTGGGCATTGCCGCAGCTCTCGAAAATACTACCTCTAGACGATGAGTCCCTCAAGCAGGTGATTTCCTACACCGAATCACTATCCGATACGGAAGCGGCGGATCACCTACAGAACTTCCTTGGAGACAGCCCACAGGCGCTTGAATTCATCGCATCGTTCAACAACCGGAGAAGACAGAAGGCGTCAGCCGGCTCAAATCAGGCCCCGATATCAAACGATCTTTCAGAAGTACCGAGGGCGAAGCCGCGGAAGAAGAAGCAGGGTCTAGGCAAGCTTCCGCCACCACGACAACCAGAGAACTATGGCAATACGTCAGGAGCGTACGTGAAGAAAGATGAAGACGATTATATGGCCGGAAGTTCCAAGCCAAAGGCTACCAAAGCGAGTGCATTTGCCCTGTCGGACAAGCCCGTAGCAGTGCAGAAACCTTCCACATCGGGTACATCGACACCAAGATCGCGGGGCATCTCTCCGGCTCCGCCAGCACCAAAACTTCCCCCGTCTGCAACAGGTCAACTTATTTCGGACACAAAGTCTTCGCGCAATTCCTCTCCTAAGCCGAAGACCAAAGCCGCAAAAGTCAATGTTGCGGGTGGCACTCCAATGCATGGTGCTTCAACCGCGTTATCTGATCTGGAGTCCGCGATAAGAGCACTCGAAATTCAGACCAATCCAACACTGTCCGCCGCTCAGGACAAGAGCAAGCGGAAATGCAACTGCATGGCCGTTCGCCACCCACTCCTTGAAGCGGCACCAAATTGCATGAGCTGCGGCAAGATCATCTGCGTTAAAGAAGGCATAGGCCCCTGTACTTTCTGCAACAACCCGCTACTCAGTGCCGATGAGATCCAGTCCATGGTACGGGTATTGCGCGAAGAGCGGGGAAAGGAGAAGATGAGTGCAAACAACGCTAGCCAGAAACGCGCTGATGTGGCCATGGCGCCGAGGCCATTTTCAACACCCAGAGGGACGACACCCGTGTCATCGAACCCAGCTTCAGACGTTGAGTCGGAGAATGAGAAGCTGGCGAAAGCAAAGCAGCATCGAGACAGGCTGCTCGCTTTCCAAGCCCAGAATGCCCGGCGTACTCAAGTTCACGATGAAGCAGCAGACTTTGAGACTACAACAGCTGGGCTGAGCATGTGGGCTAGTCCGCAAGAACGCGCCATGCAGCTCAAGCGCCAGCAGAAAGCCCTCAGAGAGCAAGAGTTCAATGCTCGACCTGAGTACGAGAAGCGCAAAGTTGTCGCAAGTATCGACTTGGTAGGCGGAAAAATTGTGAAAAAGATGGCAGCGGTCGAGAGGCCAATAACGCCTGAGAGCGACAACGAACTGTCTGAGCCAGTAAAGGTCATGGATCACGGGACCATCTCACATGGAGATGGTGCGTTTAGTAGGAATCCCTTGTTGGGCGCATTAATCAGGCCGACGATCAAGATGGGTGGTAAAGGGAAGGCCAAGGAGGGAGAGAGGGCACAAACATGGAGAAAGGTTCAAGACGACAATGACGACAACGAGCAGTGGATACTTGATGGGGGTATTTATGGTGGGCAGTCTGGAGCGCAGGAGCAAGATGGATGTGGTTAATTAACCCAACCTTCATACGTGAAACCAACACAATAGACACCCAATTTTCGACTTGTAATGTGAAATGTCCCTTATTGAAAGAGACTGTAGGCAAATATCCCCATACTCATGTCCCCACAACCGGTGGCTAAGCATGACTGTTATGCGCTGTCCGACTAGAGTACCAATTTCGCTGGGTCTACCAAAAGCTTACCATTAATCCAGAAAACCCTAGTGCATTTATGATGCATGGACTTCCACTTGTTCGAGAACAGTGTACAGCTTCTCATACTGCCACTTCGGAACCACCCAGAAGAAAATCCAGCGACCCAGGCGTATTCAAGTATCCTCTTTACGACACTGCAGATTCGTGTTATGTACGATCGCTCATCCTCACGTATGATTAGCACCCGCTTCGGGGAGTTTAGCTACCATTAACTCAATAGCTGTGGCTGCAAAATTCGTGGGCACAAATATAAGATGATCCGCTGGCGAACCGTTCTGCCCCCTTGACCAGTCGACAACGGCATGGTTTATGCCGGCCACAAGGAAGGTCCAAAAAATGGCCATGTCTTCTCATATTGCGAGTTAGGACTTTACTCGTAGTATCTTCTGAGAGATAAAGCGACCGGAAGAACGCAAGGTAGGGTCAGAAACCGGTGCCTAAGCGTGCATGTCCGATGAGTACGTTATTCACACGCATCCTATCATTCAGGATTACTCACCAAAGTGTTCCCCAAAACCGCCAGATGCTGTAACCCTAGAGAGGATTGCCGAACAATGGGTTCCACCCTTTTGGCGAATCTGTACGCAGGACCCCAACGAAGATAATCGAGACTATGGCGTTGTAGGCATCAAGCAGAAGGTATGATGTTCAGATCTAGTCCACAGCCATCCATGCGCGAATTTCCAATCCTCTTCCCGTGATTGGGGCCTGAAATCGAGTGCGAGAATTCGGCGGAATAGTACTCTACGTAAGGGTGCGAAGTCGTGTGGCAGCAAACTGAACGCTATGTACGACGAGTATTGCCTTGACGATATACTGATGCATTATCCAGTACAATAATAGCTTGCTCATGTGTCTCGCTACGAAACGGAGTACTGAGAAGCACTCATTCAATTCTTTCGGTTCGTTCGCCAGTGCATCCCATTTGGTCAAGCGTCGGGGGTCGTTCTAGATCTTGCAGCGAAAGCGCCATTTTTGCCCCACCGAAACTACGTCAGTAGGCTTGATGAGTAGGACAGCAGCGGTATGACGTATCAAGACCCGAATGACATGGCGCCAGATTTCGGGTGCGCCTATGAATTGCTCGGCCTTATGGCTTGTCTGTAACGATACATTGGCAGTTCCAAAAACAGTATCTGTATGGTAATGGTGAATATAATAATGGACCGCAGAAATGCCGTGAATGGCTTGAGCGCGGCGAAGATTGACGTTGTAGCGGGTTTTCTCGGGAAGTTCCAAGGGCTTGGAATAGTTTCAACATGGTGGCCGGTGCAAAATCATAATTCTACTCATAGCATCTGCTGAATTATGCTAACTTTCGGCGGCAAGGCCTTGGACTAGAGGGTGTTCTTGTCATAAATAAGGTACCAGCGTAATCCTCGGGATCTATGCCTTCACGTATTGAGACTCACCGCTTCATCGTCATATCGAAAAACCTTCTAGTTTAGATTTATTGGTGAGCTGGAGGATAAAGCAATGGAAATTTAAGGGATAATGAAAATTGATATGTAGGTAGTGAAGGTATTGGACAGGACAGCAGTCGATAACGAGAGGAGAAAGTAGATATAATTTGATGTTTCCAAGACCAACTGCCCAACGAAGGGGATATACCCTCGTACTATACCAACAATGTCTTCTCGGTATACGAAGTTGCGGCTTGCAGAATAACTCTAATACAAAAAAGTAGCTTTGGCACCATTATTGTCCCCTTTTGCCAAAATAAATTGCTTAATCCATTCTGTTAAACTCTCGCTCATTATACTTATTGAAACGCAGAATGACCCATCTTGACCGAAAATATTGATGGTCTTCTTTCTCCCTTAATTTGAGGCAACTATGCGCAGCTTCATAATACAATGCCATAACCTGGTGTACCCACGGTAGTGCTTGGCCCTTGGAATGAACTACTAGCGTATCCCCAATCCGAATGCTTTCTTGTCGACTCCAGAAAAAGGCGATGTCTCCTTGGAACAACGTAGGCATCATGAAGTCCGAAGAAATGACTAATACGGCCATCGCGGCGTTCGTGATCAATCTTAAGGACATGTACAGCATGATGATCGAGACAACCCATGCTGCAGGAAGCAGTGCAACTAGTTGTTGTCGTAGGAGAAAAGCGTCAGATCGTTGCAGTAGTCCGAGTTGATCAAGAGCAGCGTGATGCATGGTTCTTCCAAGGGTTCCGAAACCTCGTCCATCTATTGCAAGATGACTTCATTTTTTGCGTACTTGTTGCTTGCCATGCCAACCATATGACCACACCGTCACCAGGAGATATGTGGAGATAGTGCCACCTCCAATATAAAAGCGGGGCTCAGTCAGTACGCCATCCATATCAACAACGTCATGCTGAAGCAGGCCACCAACAACCTGCGGTCAACAAGTGCGTCACTAAGAGATTCCCACGACTTGAAAATGTGGTGAAGCAATCCGTTTCCGGGAAATCCTATACTACTACAGTCGAGGTGAACAACTAATAAATCTGGTGGGTTCAGAGAACATACTCCAAATACTATATATGCTCCATATAGCTGAGCTTTCGATCTCCACCTTCTTCTCTGTCCGGTTTTCACAGAGACCTTCTCCAAATAGCTCGATTACATCTCGGAATCTAACCCATCTTCATGCAACTACCTACGGAGTTCTAGCTTTTCCTCTTCGCCGCTATCCTCGCCGCAATCTTCTTAGTGCCTTCCTGCGAGGCACCCGCGTCACCCTTTATTATGGAATAAGTCTTTGAGAATATTCCTCAGTTCATTACAACTATCTGCTAATCAAACCGCCACCCTGAACGGCTTCGGTTCCTTGGTCGCTGGTAACGCAATTCAGCACTTCTTGGACGATTACACGCAATGCTGTAAGCTCCCTACGGTGCTTTCGATGCCGTTCAAGAGACGATTCAGAATGCCTAGGATCAACCATTACACCCTCCCCGGGGTGCTCCTCAATACGCCGGTGAGATGTGCAAGGCACCTAACACCAATCATCAGCTATCATTACCCGAACCAACGATTACTCTAAGTCGACACCATATTCGAACCCTACAAATGATGAACTTGACACTGGTTCGGAAAACTATAGTAATGCGAATCACCAACGTCCGAGCGACAGGCATGAACCTAACAGTCCTATTCCTCGAGGTCTGGGTCGCCCGGTTCCTTGTGGCTGTGATTGTTTGGACTATGTCAATTTCTTGACGCGAGTATGGTGTTCCTCATCCAGGCCACAAAGCCGATAAGCAGGCTTACCGCTAAGTAAACTATTGTATGTTAGCATGACAATCCTCGCCACCGTTGAAAGCTCGCTAAGCATGCCTAAGAAACGTGAATGAACGTGTGGGCTAGTCAAAATATTATTCTCTATTCAAATAGCCGCGGGAGCTTAGGGAAATACGTTTTTAGGCTGCAGCCCGGCTAGGTTATAGTTCCGCACATAGAGACCGAGCATTCTTACTCTGATATTATCACATCCTTATTGCTACCTTCGTTTTGCTCATATTCTATTTTCTGTTTTTGAGGTAAAATTTCCTGTAAGACATTTCTATTCACTTTTGTACAACAAAGCGGGTATGCAATTAGAGTCTGCAATGGGGCAAATATGGCACCGAATACCAAATACCGAATTAGAATTATATTAGATATTGAGATTGATACAACCGAGCCCACTTCTACAAGGGCTATTCAGAACCCCATCATTGCGCGTCTCGAGGGCTCTGCACACCACCTTGAACTAAGCCTCGACACAAGAAAAGTACTGCGCCCAAGCCGCCCAGTCCTGCGTAGGATCCTGCGTCGGCACATTCCAGCTATTCCACTGAACTTTTGTAATTTTGTTCTCCGCCAAAATATCTGCAAGCCTTGGAACACCCTTGTTGTCGGTGTACTCAAACTTAGTGCAGTTGGCTACGATTCCGGGTTGCACGGGTACAGGGTTCTGCTCTGGCGTCCAGATATCTCCACCAAGAACCGGGCCGGGATAGACATAGCCCGGTACCCCGATGCAGACCGGCACGAAGGCTTGTAGACCGAAGCACTCTTTGCCGAGCTCAGGGTTCCAGGCCAGCAGGTCAGTAGCGGTGAAGTTGTTGAATTGGGAGACGACGCTGCCGCAGGTTTCACCTGCATCGACGAGGTAAGTCGCCACACCTAATATTTGTTACTCTTTTAGATCATCTAATAAAATGTTCGATATGACTGACAGTTGGTAGGGCGACGAATACAGACGCATCCCGCGGAGACGCTGCAGTACTCCGTGCACTCATCCGGTAGAGTCGCCTGACGAGCGACCAGGGAATTGTCCTGGAAGGAAACAGCTGCGGCAGAAGCAATAGAATTAAGCAGAGCGATACCTGCAATGAGTGTGAAGAAGACCATGATTACGGTATTAGGTTGAGAGTATGGACGGAAAATTTGGAATGAAACAGTGAATGAAGTTGAACTGGAGCTCGATGCTTTGCAAAACCACGGTTGCTATAGCCCACCTTTATAGTGAATCCGCAGAAAATGCAATTTAACACGATGACATCGAAATACATAGATTGGCAGGGATTTACGGTATTAGCGCGTTGTAGCCTTGAATATTTGCGGGGATGACAATCCATCGATACCGAATATGAATAATGGGAGGAGGACCCGCGTAGAGGAGTCTAGTAGACTTTAGGGTTGTTGGCTAAATACAGAAGGTTCTGCCTTTGCATTTATCCTGAAAGCGGAAGTTCTCTACGGGCACGTGGTATTGGACGATGCTGATGATGTGATTTCGATAGATCGGGGTTAACGACGGTAATGTGGAAATTACGGGCGCACGGCGCCAAAGCATATTAAACCTAGGAAACATCTCGTCTTCAATTAAAGGCAGCAGCTTTGAAACGTTGAGAAAGTGGCGATTAGAGATTAGTTGAACCGCTATTGAAGCTAATGCAGGGGCTTTAGTGTAAAAGCGTCAGCGACGGTTCCGATCCCTGCGTCTGGACTGCTGCATTGCCGAGGCAGATTCCGATTACCCGCATGTCAGCAGACCGGGGTGCGTACTGCAATATTGAGACATAAGTGACGGAATCGCCCTGTAGGTACGGCTTTGGCCCCAGAGTCCGCCGTTGCTGCCGTAGTGCACTACGTCGTCAGTGAAAATTAGGCTCTTACAACAGCAGTTGGACAATTTCCGTCTAGCTGCACGTTCAGTTGTCTCGATACGATTTCTACAGCCACATTCTTGGGCCGCTAGATCTCCTATTGCTTTCCTATGGCGTTTTCGACTGGTGACGTCGGTAGCACTCGCTTACGTAGTATCTCAGTAAAATCTCAGGTACTGAAGAATGAGTGACCAGAGTCGAGTTGGAATTGCTCCGTTCTCACGGTAACAAGGGCACGGGTTGTTTGAAACATCAGTGTTTTGGAAGCGTGGCAAGTCAGGTCCGATGAATGAATGAATGGACGGAAACCATGGCGTAACTAATGAGCGAGAGCATCTACATGGTATTCGAATGTTTGGCAAAGTATCTATTGGAGCCTGGCAAGTTATCACATGATCACGCGTTGTCGTATTCATGCACTATGTAAGCACTAGCTTCAGCGAGCTGAAACACGCACGAGCACCCCTCGAAGCTCTGAGCCGACCACCATCCCATCCTCTCCTCTTAACTTGGACACATCACGTCGGCCCTGCGGCATTGCTGTCTATGATGGCAGGCGGTCAGCCTCAAACATTCTTCGACATCCATGAAGACCTTCAGCATCTTATCTTTCAGCTGGTGTGTACGGCCGCGTCGTTTTAGAGTACCATATTCTCACATGCCGTCTTAGGTTCCTCTCGGGGAGGACCTCAAGGCACTAAGCCTGGTATCCCACGGCTTTCGAAAGCTTGCGATCCCTTACCTTTACCGTCGCGTCGAGATTAATGTTCGCGACCGCTTGGCATGGGAGAGATTTGATCGTGCGGCCTGCAATGGTGCCGCCTTGCACTTCCACCACACGCACGGAGCTTAACTATCTGGGATACCTTGGGCCCGCTCACAGCGGCTTCAGTCCTTCCTCCGCCTTTCAGCCATCGTGTACCGACCGACCCGGACTTACGGTGTCCACTTAAGAAACGGCTTCAGATTCTCGGGCACATACTGCCTTACTTTTCTAGGGCTAATCTATCTACCTTTCGTCTGATATCTCCTGATTTGGATATGAGACACTCGAAAGACCGTATGCTCGAAATGCATAGCGCTACTCTCCAGCATGTTCATTACACCACCAACGGAGAAGAGTCGTTTGACTTTTTAGGACCGAACATTCGGACCCTGGACCTGGTTGTGAGAGACGAGCTCCCACCAGCAAAGTATGAGCACATACTCAAACAAGTTCTCTCAGAACGCCTTCCCAACATCGAGCGGCTGTATATGGACTTTGACGGTCCAGCTGGTATGGGCCTGCACAAGGGCGTATCCGTGTTGGATAACATGCTGCTGAACCGACAGATAAGCCTAGCTCATCTGCGTTGGCTGAAACCTCTCCTTCCCGAACATCAACTTGAGAAATCAGCCCGCTTGGTGCGCCGCCCTGCCACAGATGAGACTCATGAGGAAACTCACCTTAAGGTCCTGTGCTGGTACGAGCGACTTTCTGCGTTCGTTTGGAGAGGCATGCGTCACGACAGGTTCCCGGCTCGAACATCTTAGCGTCGATCTAATTCATGAGGGACCAGGAGTAGTAGACAACTGCCTGCAACAACTCTATCGGCATTGCGACAAGCTGGAAAGTCTACGCCTAGCCTGGTCCAATGCTCAAATGCTCGAATGCACTTTGGCCAACCTAGCTCGCATCCGCCCTGCTCTTCGCTCATTGCCTTTTCATCGCCAGGTCTGTCCTACTGATGAAAATGCAGTGAAACTAACTCAGCTCGCTTTTGTGTGCTCTACCTGCCGTAATTTGGAACAATTTGGGTTCCAATTTGCGAAGCATTTTGCACTCTCTCAGACATGGGCCTCCAATATAGATGAAGCTGCGGAAATCTTTGTAAGTTTGCACTTATATTTTCTATACAGAGTCTTTCCCTCTTGTTTCTCATGCACACTTCATGTCTACTCAATCCTTTCGTCTAAAAACTGTACCTGCGCAAATTTAATTATCCGCTAACGAGCTTTCATAGGCATGCCTCTCCTTACACAAACTTAGAATACTTCATATCCGCTACATGGATTACTATCGTCCCGACTGCACAGTTACGGAAGGAGCTTTCAACATACAACGGTTCGCGAATCATCTCTTTATTGCCCTTGATCGCAGGGGCCAGGGTCAAAAGCTACGTTACATGGTGTGGGCACCGAGATTGGTTACGACCATTTCAGGGAAGCACAGGATGAAACATACAATGACGCTTCTGGACAGCACTGTTTTATGAAAGGCAAATTGACGGATGCAGTGCCCGGGGGAAGGAGCTTTTCAGTTGGTGTTCCCATTTCTGTGGATCGAATGCGGAAGATTGATCCTGATCTCGACATTGTGGAGATCGGCCAATGGTTTGGTGGGGCGCAAAGATGCCCGGGCGCTTCTATGACGATGGGTTCGGGTTATTAGCATCAATTATGTAAGACAACACAAAAGCTGTGGTTAGGGGAACCTATATCGATCAATGAACGATGTTTACCAGTGGTCTGGAGCAAATATTGTTCATGTGTTACCACGAGCGTTACCAAGTTTTACCAACTCGCCAAGCTCTTCTCTCATGAACCGCTCTAAAACAACGGCTTCAAGACCACCTCATGCCAATCACCGTAAATGGCATGATCGCAGTTGAGGGATGCAGTCATAGTCCTTCCGAACGTGGTCTGCTTGCCCGTGCCCATTCACCAGGTAAGAAGTTAGGCATGCGAGTAATCTCAGGTTTATGCAAAGCTTAAAGGCGAATAAGGAGTGTCCGGTACGAAAGCTCGGTCTAATCCACAAGCGAACTCGCCACGGCTGCCTGCTTTAATTGATATCGCACTATGGAGTGCTCACCGCCGATGGGTTTCATGATCTGCAAATACCGGTATAAAACGTTGCCGCTATCGTGAATCCAAAACGGGTTACCCACGATCATGCCGTTCACCGACATGACTGTCGACAGTTTCAGACCCACGATTTTCCTTCTGGCCCCCCTTTGTCGGCACCGTCCACCAACTCCATTGCCGAGCTTATAGCTAGCGCTACCCCTATTTCTCATCCAGTGCCGTATCAACTCCCCGGTCACTTAGCCCGTGCACAGGGGCCAGCTCCATACAGAATGTTCAAGTTTTACCAACCCCTTCAAGATCTCCAACCCTTCAAACCACCAGGGTCGTCATGACACCAAAAACTAAGATCGAGCGTCAAAGCAGGCCAAGCGGTCAGACTTCACTTCCACAATAGCACGAGGCTCACCAAGCATAGATAGCGTACTTGTAAAACATATAGATCGCAAAATCGACGGAAAGTTGTGAGATATCGAGGAGGGGTTGAAGAAAGTTGCAAGGGGGAATCCGCACTCACTTGGATATGCTCATAGCGAGAGCTCCATGGTTTGGGAACAGGCGAGGTAACAAATGCGTGTATAAAATTACATACTGCAAGCTTTTAATGAGACCCCCCGGGCCAAGTCCTATAGGTCGTGTCTACAATACTTACTACCAATTCTAGTGTTTCCGCTCTAAATATGGCTTCGTAGTATTGCGCAGGGGTCATCCCGAGCGGACGAAGGGTGTCGAGAATTATTATATCCAATTAGAATTCCAGGAGACGGATTGGAGATGCGGCGAAGGTGGCGGATAGTGATGCGAGGGCGCGTACAGGCGGTAGCGTGTTCAGTTTGAAGGGCTGCATTCCCTTCCACTGCAAAGGCTGGACGCAAAATCTTTATGTAAACTCCTCGACTCCGCCGAATATACTTTACGGTTTTACATTGCCCCAATGTTTCGTCTCATCTATAAGTGCAATTATGCTCAAAGCGGGGAACGTTCCGACCGATATTTGATTTTCAAATGGTGCCTTATTTGATGTCCCTGTGAAATGATTTAGGAGAACGATATTGCGTTCCGCGAAGAGGGCGAGGCGGTCGGGAGGCAAGTCGTAATAGTAGGCATTGATGTTGATACATGCGATACTTCTGAATATGTGGTGACAGGGAAGTTGCGAAAAGATGTTAAGCAGCGGAGAGCTGAGATTGCGGAACCGGCTGAGGCGGAGGTTCTGGATCGGGGGAATGACGAAGAAAGATAGGCGAAGCAGTCAATGAGAAGTTCATCGGGGGTCTTCGATTGTGGTTGATATTTCTGTGCTAAGTGAATAAAAGAAGAAGCGCTGAAGCCTGGACGGAGGACTGGCAGCAGTGGGGCCTACCGGATTGGCCCTAGCGCGCAAGCGGGGCACATCGTAGCGCTTGAGCCTACACTAGGCAACCACCTTCCAGCACACTTGACGACTATTACCATCGCAATGGCATCCAAAACTACATCCAAATGTACCGTCCACTTCCCTCCCACAAGACCTAAGGTCGAACAGCCCTCTGTAATCCTCTACGGTACCATCGAATCCTCCCCAGCCTCGAACTGGACGACGGACCTTGCTTCCACGCTCTCAGACCTTCCCATCACCATCTTTAATCCACGCTGCAATGATTGGGACTCCACATGGCGCGAAGACATCAGCTTTGCTCCCTTCAAAGAGCAGGTAGACTGGGAAATGGACCACGCTGCTATCGCAGACGTGATTGTGTTCTACTTCAAACCGGGAACGCTAACACCGGTTACGCTGTTAGAGCTGGGCATGTATGCGGGAATGTATGCTAAAAAGTGTGTCGTTTGTTGTCCAGAAGGGTTTTACAAGAGGGGCAATGTTGAGATTGTTTGCGGAAGGTTGGGGGTTGAGTTTTTAGGGAGTCTCGAGGAGTTAGAGCGAGCTATTCGGGGGAAGTTGGAACGCCTCTTAGTAGAAAGAAGATAATAGCTTGGGATGAGGGCCGTATCGAGGGTTAAATCTGCTCAAGGTTGGGGTATCTCGACTTATCTGATCTATATAACGAAAGAGGGAAGAGTAGCTTTAAGCGCTCTAGGTATTTTGTATGTTAAGTAGGGCGTTAGGTAATGGACGATCAGGTCTTACAGTTAGGTTCAGCCGACAATGGACATGTAACAATTCCGAAAGGAGGGATGGCGTATTCGTATCGAACTGAATACTTCCGAACAACCTTAAGCTCACTTCGATAAGACAAAGGTACAGACGCGACTAAACTAAATACTATCTACCGTTGGGTATCTAAGTCATGAATTGCCTGCTGAATAATAGACTTCATGCGAGAATAGAGCTGGCGATCCTGCTTCAGCCATCGCTTTCCCTCTGGGAAAACCACTTTCCGCAGTTCTTGAATACAAGGAATCAATGGTGCGCAATAAGTCGTGACGTTCTCCTCTACTTCCTTAGTAAACCTGTCCTCCTCGTCCACAGAGCCTTTCTTAATTTTAGCGAGGTTTTCCGTTGTTTCGTAGTTCCACGCCTCAAACTTCGATACGCGACGTTGCCCGCTAGGACCCGTGCAATGGATAGAGGTCCAAAACAACACCCAAAAGAACGACTCTAGATCGTGCATGAAGTGGTGATCTTCACCGAACAGGGCACCGATTGCCATAAATACTTTGGTGCCGGTTTTACTCGGAGCCCCGGAAGCGTTCTCGCGATCGATCTTAATGGCGAGGTCGAGATCGATCAAAAACCCGTCGTCCTCCGCCATGTTCAGCATGACGTTCCCGATAGATATGTCTCGGTGAAGGATGTTCGCATCCAATAGCGACTCATGCCCTAACAAATCAGCCATGGCCAAGCAATCTTCGTGTCGTGCTCACCTGTTATGCCGCCAAGCAATCCCGTCAGTATACCGCGTGGAGAACATGCTTCGTAGATGCTCTTCCCAACATCTTGCATAATAAGTCGACGGTGAACGCGATTTCTTCGTCGGTGTGTATCTTGCTTGACCGGCGACTCCGAACATGGCCGTTTGGGAGGTAGCATCGATGCCTGAATGCTGCTTCCTGAGCAATGAGGTTTCTGTAGAACGCCGATTCAGCCTCGCCAAGACGATAACGGTGCTGTCCAATGGTACGATTGCCGAGCGCCATACCATGTTGCGCAATTGTGATCGTCCCTTCAGCTTCAGCACAGCTGAAGCGTAGAAGCGCCCAGGACTGTAGGTTCCGTCAGCAAAGACGACCATCATGACCAGTGCCCGAATCTGACTCACCACGTAGTCTTTCCACAGACCCATGCTACTGTACCCGCGGATATGCGGCATCGGTCAACCTCGCGCGGTCGAGAAATCTTCTGGCGTCGAATGTGGTAGCGCTCGGAAAGTACTGTTCGTCGTGTAGGATGGCCTTCTGAGGCACGCAGATCCAATCGCCCGGAGCAGCGCATACTCCGTCGGAGAATCGGAAAGGCTCCAGGACCTTGCGCCGTCCTGCCACTGCCTCTGAATCAGCACACGGAAGACGCTGCCACCTGAAAGCTAGCTTACCGGCGTCGGAGCCGTTGACGCGCATCGGTTCCGATGAAACTATCGAGCAGCGGAAACACGCACGAGTGTGAATTGCTTCCACCTCTTTGGTCTACAAACAAAAGTCGTGGATAAGGAAGGTCGCAGTCTGCCGCGGTTAGTGTCTACAAACTGCACTTTTCGGCAACTTCCACCCACCATTGCGACCTGGTGCACGGAGCTGAACCATACTGCTATGATCTCTCCAACCGTCCTTGCTACGCTCCATTCCTCTTTCCGATCTATCAGCCACTGCATGCAATCGATCTAATCAGCCAATCAGCACTTTTCCCCCGAGAAGTTTTCCGAACCCGCCGGCTTCGATTCAATGCGAGCGCCCGCGAGCTCCTTGCGCCAAATCTCTAGCCTTTCTTTTACTATCGGCGCCAGATATCGAGTGAGGGTTTTCGCAGACTGGTATCCCCGTGTAATAAGGTGCGCCACGGTGCTGGAAAAGACGTCAGCGTCGCACCCACATGCACTTCATGACCCGACTCACGGGGAAAGGAATTCTGGGGTCAGGCGGAGAATTTCTCCTGCAAATATAACGTCCACTGGGAACCGGAGGGCGGCGGCAGTGAATTCTTCGTTGTTCGCTATCTCTGTTAGCGATGATGATTTAATCGTCGCGACGCGGCGGACTACGAGGCGTCAACCGATGCGAGGAGTTGCATACCAAGCTCCTGTCCGAAGAATACAATGCAATTCGCCTTGCTAACCAATCGCTTGATCATTGGATGAATTGCGACGCACGACTCTCCTTTACGCGAGTATGAGTACGGTCTCGGCGTTGATCATGCGCACTTGCCTTTGCTGCTCTTTGCATCAATTTCCCGCTCCAGCTGCTGCTCAATAGTCGAGCTTAGGCTCGGGATGAAGTGTCCAAGGTTCTGCGTCATTAGTGTTCTCAGTGCCCGGACGAAGCCGGTGCCTTCAACTCCTCTCTGATCTTTCCATTCGAAGCCGTGCATCGTGTATTTCGGCTGAAGGAACTTTTTTAAATTAGCGAATTGGTTCTCTCTGGGTGACATTTTGCTTGCCTCTTTGGCCACGGCGTGCAGGGATAACTTGCTTGCGGACGCTTCGGTGTATTCCTTGATGTGCTTCGGCGACGACATAATCAAGTAGTCGTTTGACGGAGTAGGTACATAAAAAGCCTCTCCCTTTGCCTACGGCTATTAGCGAAAGTTTCTCTAAGTATAAGAGTAGTTAGATCTACCTTATGGTAACCCTTTTCGATCATCTCTGGTCCCCTTACCAGATTCATCCAGCCTGAGATCCATCGCGGCAGAAACTTTACTCCACGAGTAAGATGCCGACTTACAAAAGCGGCCGAATATTTGCGTAACCAGAACAGGACTAGCGGAACACAGTATAGAAGCACCGCTAGATCTGCGAAATACGGTACACCTATACCGAGCGTCTGTCTAAAGCTTTCTATAATATTGAAAAAGGAAGGAAAGCGAGCTAAATTTAAGGTAAGCCTTCGGAGCAGACTACTATAGATATACACAAGATTTCGCCCCCGTCCGTTTCCTCGACTCTAAAAGAAACTGAGGACAGGCTTATACTATTAGTAAGCTTCCGCGATATTAATACGTAGACGCTTTGGATAATATGTCTCAGCACCTATGCCCCTTCTGGTGCCCGCAATCCCCGAGCGCGGGTACGATAGTAGCACGAAAGGGGCCGATCTCCCGCTCATGCAAGCTCACCATCATCATGGCCTGCTATCGGGCTGACGTGTGTGCTAGACGCACCTATAGTAGTATCAATGGTAAGGCGCCCTTGAGCGACCCTCGGCTTCGGAAGACTTCACTCTATTTACGTACGAATAGATTACCCTACAGGAACGAAGCCCTAGATTATATCCAATCGATCCGAAAGGAGTCTACAGTCATTTTCGGTCATCCCCTATGCGTTTCATCCCATACCCTTGGGAGAATGCAAAGGGCCAGAGTCGGAATGGTAGATAATGCTCCAAGCCGCTAATGATCCTACACATCAGCGCCCCTTCCCCCACCCAAACGGTGTCCTTGCGCCGTAGAACAGTCTGGTCTGCAAGGTTCTTTGCAAACTCCGCGGGATCCATGCCGGTTGTCGCCGCCTTCTCCTGCTCCTTTTCGAAGTTGTCGTTGACCGGGTACCAGAGGCTGCTTTCGTCCAGATGGTAGCGCTGGCTCACCGTGTGGGTCTTGACGTTGCCCGTCATGACATACGTGACCTTGACCCCAAGAGGTGCGAGTTCAACCCGCATGGACTCTGAGTATGCGTGCAGCGCCGCTTTGGACGCTGAGTAGTTGGACATGAACGGCAACGGCATATGCCCAGCGACCGAGCCCATGTTCACTATAGTGCCTTTCGCCTTGAGCAACTCTGGGAGGAACGTCTGGCACATGTTGATGACGCCAAAAACATTGACGCCGAACATGCTCTTGCAGAGATCAAGGTCGCTCTCCGTTGCTGGGCGAAACACGGCTGGCAAAATTGGTCAGAGAAGACTGTATCGGCGGGATGCGCATACCTACCCATTCCGGCGTTGTTGAAGAGAAAGTCCAATCCTCGGCCATTCAATGCCTTCACCACGACTTCATGGCACGAAGCGACACTGTTGGGATCATCCAAGCTGAGGACGACGCAATTGATACCCAGTTCTTCCAAGCCCGAGATCTTTTCCAACGTCCTTCCCGTGGCAAACACATTCATCCCACGCCGCTTCAGCTCTACCGCAAGTGCATGCCCGATGCCGCCCGGGCTGCATCTACAATACGTGTTAGTGCGGCAACCCGACGCGAAGGGTGTGCGTACCCGGTGATGAGGGCGGTGCTCATGGCTGTTGTCCTGTTTCCGCTGCTGATTGTGTGACGCCGTTGCGGTCTCCTGAGCATTGCCGGAAGGTGGTTGTCGTTCGCCTCGAGGACGACTGTGGTATTAGGCATACGTTTTGTTCATGGTCTGAACACGAGCAGGGATACGACAAGGTAGGTATTAGTAAAAACTATACCGTAGAATTGCTTAAAAAGATCCTATTAAGAGCTCTTTTTAGATATAATATAATACTAAATTTATAATAGTTATTATTAATAAATTAAATTTTTTTATAATTAATAATTCTTCTTTTATATAGACTATATATATAGCTCTATATCTTAATTATAAAATAATACTTAATATTACTTTTAAAAACTATTGCTTTTTTTTTACTTTTATTATAACTTAAACTTAGCTTATATTTATTTTATATAAGAAAATATAAAATAAATATCTTTTCTCTTCTTTTTATAAATATTAATAATACTTATTATGGTTCTACTTTAAGATTAATTTAGTTTCGGTAGGCTTGACCGTTATACTTTGGGCAGTTTACTCTCATGGCTGGGGACTAGACGTAAGCCACTTTACTCCTGAGTTCCAGATCTTTGCGGGAAAGGTACCCTCCTGTCTTAAATCGCTCTATAAGCTGTAACTAACATGACTGTCTCTTAGCTTTTCGTTGCGATTATCATTATCTGGAACACGGCAGTGACCTTGGTTCGCGTGTCGATGCTTCTATTCTACATCCGTATCTTCTCTGTCTCTCATCTTAAACCTGCGTTTTGGACCACTCTTAGTCTCAATATTGCAGCATGCGTTGCCACCTATATCGCAGCACTGGCTATCTGTCAACCCATCTCGTATGCGTATAACCCAACGCCGGGCGGACACTGCGGCGACATTCTAGCCTTGCAGAAATCCACTGCCTACTGGAACCTGCTTGCAGATGTTGCTATCGTCGCACTTCCCATGCCCATTCTTTGGTCGCTCCAGATCACGACGCAGAAGAAGATCGGTTTAAGCATCATCATGGGAATGGGAGTTATGTAAGTCAATCATCTGCGGATCAAACTTGCGCTCTGCAGAAGCTTACCAAATCATAGCATTTGCGCCGGCACCATCACGCGCGTCATCTTCTCTGCAGTCTATATGACCGACAACCTCACAAAGCAAAACGCGGTTGTCGTCTTAATCACTGGGATGGAACCCATCATCGGCACCATCAACGCTTGCTTGCCGCATTTCCCGCCTGTGCTTCGAAAAGTTGGCAGCTCCCGCTTCGCAACTAGCATCAGCCAGATAATTTCGGACGGAGAAGACGGTGGCTAGTTCTGGAAAGCGAAGGAGTGGGCTTTGGAGCAGCAATCAAAACTAAGCGAGAAACCAGCGCAAAGATGATTTCGTCACGCTGGACGACGACAGTGGAGCTAAACTCTTCCTACAATGATACAAGAAAGAACAGGATTCAGGTACGAAATGAATATAGTGTTGAGCACGCCTCCGTTCAGGTCGCGTGACGGACTAAAGAAGAGCGAAATGTCTGCAGAACCAAATTCTACGGCGCGTGCATCATTAGGGACAACAATTAGAAAGAGAGAAATAGCTATGTTAGGCACCATGAATGTTGGTGATGTCATATTTGTTATTTGTTTTGGATTTGTATAGTGGTACACGGTAATAGAGCTGTAGAGCTGTACACAGTACGACGAGGGGATGTTTCGAACATTGAGGCGACGAGCAATGACATGGTCATATTTGTTATACTGTCATTTGAAAGACTCTAAACTACTGTTAAACTCGAATGATTCCTGTGTTGACATAGAGATGGACCTGTTCTACCGCTTCATGAATAGATAAGGAATGATTCCGGCTCCCAGAGTCGCAAATATAACCAGCCACCTCAACAAACCCTTCGTCACCATTTTCTTCGCCAGTCTATCGATAGCCTCTCCATCGTTGATCCTCGGGAACGGAATATCTTTGGGTACCTCTTTGCCCAACACCTTACACAGCGGCTCCCACCCGTCCTTGACGTTGAAGAAGACTAATCTATCCTCAGGCACCACTCTCTTCAAGTACGCAATGTGCTCGAAGTTAGTCTTAGTGGTGACTGGTTCTTTTTCGCCATACAAGTGGACCCATTGGTTTCTCAGAACATCGATGTAGTCGACGAAGTAACGCATGCCAGGAATCGGGAAGAGCACAAACCGCAGGAACCACATTGTCGCCGCATTCTGTACGCCTTCCATGCTCTTCACCCACGCGTCTGGGTCCCGCACTGTGCAGATCACAAGGGCATCGGGATAGACCTCGAGTAACTCTTCGACTAGCCCGGAAGTCGGTGCATCGGTGGCTGCGGCGTAGCCGTCAAAGCGCCGCTTCAGTAGGTCGTGGATGAGCTTCTTGTCCAAGGGTGACTTGGGCGGAAAATGGGAGAGGAGTTTGATCCATGACCGGATTTCGATTTCAGGCCCAAGGGTCGCCTGAGTACCACCGTGGTAGACAGGCCCGTTGAGCAGGATGCGCAAGGCTTCGCTAAAAGAGGCGGTTCCGGTGCGCGAGAGGCCAGCGCCAATGACTTGGAACTTGGTGCCAGGCCTGGGGACGGAGGGTTGATTGCCCATCGTTGCTGCAAGAAATGGAAGGAGAAAACTCTCATAGAGACCGGAGTCGAGTGTGAGCGAGGTTAAACTGGGCAGTCGAATATATAAGTGTAAGCACTTGCGGTGGCGTGCGCGGTTGGGGCCGGGAAATTGCAGACACGCTCGCCTTGGGCCTTCACCGCGGTGTCGCGCGCCTCGTCCGCGTACCATTCCGCCGGGATGGGATTAGCCCGCGTCATGCAAAACACCGCAAGAATTTATTGTAGAACGGCCGAAGAAGGATGCTGCATTATGCCCAAGTGACTGCTCTGACGGCCACTGCTCCCAACTTGATTTTCTCCCGCCCTTCTAGTTCAGAGCTACGCACATGCGGCGTAGCGTATAGGCAATGTGGCAAGTACAACTGCGCATCTCTCAGCACTGCCGTAACAACAACTCATGCTTCCTCAGTTGAACTTGACGGAACTATCTATCCATTCAGCATAGAGATATTGCATCATTAAACAGGACTAAGATAACCTCCGAGCATGATTTACTTTACGTGCGAATAGCTTCTGCTAAGGGGCTCTCAATAGCATCCCTCGTAATACTAACATGATTTGTTGACGCCACATGCACTTCTGTTCCTACATTTGTTATCCACGCTACCAAGTCTGTGCTGCTGGTAGGCACCATTTGCGGCTCAGTATGCAAAGCAGCAAGCACATACGCGTCCATTAGATATTGCGAACCATATGTTATCTTTTCAATCCAGAGGTATTCGCACGATGCATATCCTCTACAGCGCAAGAAGCTTCGTCCCTGCTGCAGTGCTACATCCACTGATTGTCGCACATCGTCGAACAGTGGCAAGCCGGCGAGATTGATCAGTGTGAGCACTGCGTAAGCTGTCTCCTCGTAGGGACCAATCGAACCCCAGCAACCGTCTCATCGTTGAGTTTGTAGTGTCTGGTTCAGGCAGTTCAGCAATAGTGGTGCGAGACGTGCTTTCATCAGGTCGGTGGAGAGTTGTGGGAGCCGACCCAAACTCCAGCACATCAGCACCATACTCAGTGCTTTAGAGATGAGCATCATAGGATAGTAAGGCGAAAGATTCTACTAAGCGTAAGCGTCATGGACATGTAATGTAACCAGTAATCAAAATGACATACCCATTTGTCCTTGATTTTGCCGCCGGTAGCACTCCATTCGGTTAGGATGAAGCTAACGATCTTCTCAACCGTAGCTTCTTTGCCCGCGTACGCATGCTCATCCAACAGTAGACTCACCAAAGCGTTGCAGTTAGCACTGACGCTCGGGTCGCGCTCTCCGCGACAAGTTTTTAGGCAGCGACTAGAGTCAAATTCTTGGACGATGGCCTCCGAGAAGCCAGCTCTACCAGTTGGGCTAAGCACGATGGATGCTTTAGCACTATCATCGAGGTCAGGTTCGATACCAGGCGCTACATCTTCGAGTTAGTGTTTATTGGGATTGAAAAACTAGATGGACGTACCGAAGCCGACTAGACCTTTGGTATTAGCCCTACTTGTTTCAATGGCTTCCAGGACGATTTCCACCCTTGTATTTGCCTTGAAGCTATTCCAAACACCATATTCCGCCAGTGTGGAAACAACCTATGCATTTGTCAGCTATCAAAATCTATCGCTTGAACCATTCCGAGAAACTCACCCACAACATCTCACAATTCCTCGAAGGATAAGCACTAGGGACAGCACCCGTGCCCATACCCTCCCCGCGCTCCACAACCATCCGCAAGTACGCCTCAGCCTCGTCATCCCACTGGGGAGACTTGATTAAATAACTCGCTGTCGCAGCTGGGCTTGCCATCATGCTGCCTCCCACTATATGATGCCTAACCTTGCTGACATCAAAGTTTTCGATGCTCCAGTCGTGGAAGGCTTCGAGCGAATGCAGCAGGGCCGATGGCGCAAGTTTGTAGATGATTTTTGGGCTGACGCGCGCAAGCTTTGCATCTCGAATCTGAAATAGCTTTTCCTTGCCTGGGAAATCGAATGCATAGCCTTGAGAAGAAAGAAGACCGAGCATGGCGGGGCACAGTACTTCGAAGCCAACGGCATTGCAGTTGTTGACGTCCCAGAATGCTAGCATGTGATTTATACTGGAAACGGCTGTTGCAATGCGGACGTTGAGCATAGGCAAAGGAAGCCGTTTCGAGGGGATTTGCAGGGGAGAAGCGGCGTGCAAAACCATTGCAT
Source organism: Darksidea phi (assembly GCA_030770425.1). Classification (NCBI taxonomy): domain Eukaryota; kingdom Fungi; phylum Ascomycota; class Dothideomycetes; order Pleosporales; family Lentitheciaceae; genus Darksidea; species Darksidea phi. Next base: position 106,997 of record JASJFT010000131.1, read on the forward strand.
AGAGCGCAGCCATGGTACTGAGGATTTTGTCGGCCAACTTCGAGGACACCGTCTCCGGAGTGATAGACGCTTCGGAACGTGATATGGCATGTTTTTGCACTTCAAAGTGGCCATCCCAGGACCCATCTGAACGTTGCGCATTCAGGACAGTAATGAATAATGACGGGAGAGGTATTGTGGGATGCCGGCCACTGTCTTGGTAACAGTAGATACCCACGTAGTATCATCTCTACGTTATCTTTAAGTATATAGTAATATCTCTTTTTAATATTCTTAGAAGTCCTATCCTTAATAAGATTAAACTAGTTATTATAATTAAATAAGTAAGATAATATATAAAAAAGTATTATAATATTACTAACTATAGTAAATACTTTATAGTATTAACTAGTTAGAATTTAAAGAATTAAAGTATAGTTTACTTAATTACTTTAATATTCTTCTTTATTTCTATAAAGATATAAAAATAAGTTTATATTATAACTTTTACTAATAATAACTACTAATAAAAGTAGTTATTTAAGTAGATTATATTTAATATTTAATATAATATCTATTAAATTAATATATTAAAGATCTTAGCTCTATTATAATAATACTAATATAAAATTATATTAAAGAGGGCGGAGCTATTAGTTTAAAGGATCTTACTCGTTAGTTATCTATTACTATTAACTTTCTAACTAAGATAAATTTCGTTATATTTATAACTAAATTAGTAAAGATATATTAATATATATAATATTTAATTTTATTATCTAACTATTTTAGTACTTATTATTATAGCTTTTATAGTAAAAAGAGTATCTTATTAGTTTAATAATATATACTTATATCTTAACTCGATTCTTACTTATATAAGCTATAAATATTTATATTATTACTATTTATAAGACTTAACTATAGTTTCTATTCTTATTAGTAGAATGGTTTTAACTCTTTTTATTCTTAATAAATAATTATATATATCTATTCTATATAGTTAAGCTTATATAGATTTATATCTATTATAAAGATAACTTAATTATATATAATTATAGTCGATTATATACTTACTTTACTTCTTTTCTACTTATATATAATATTTATTCTTAGAAATATTTAATTATTAAGTATATCTTTTTAGGTACTAGATAAAAGTATTTCTTTTTAATTAACTTAATATTTTCTCTATTTTTATATAGTAGAACGTTATTATTATATAAGTTTATAGAGCTCTTTTAATATTATTTATTAAATTATCTATTATATAGCTAATTTATTTTATATTATCTTTTAAGTAATTAACGTCTAGATTATTAAAATTAAAGTTATTAATCTAGTCTTAATTAATACTATTCTACTTATTAGTAGATTATATCTAGGCTTCCTTATAGATACTCTTAGGCTCTCTTTAATAGTATATTAATTAGTTTATTAATCGATTATAGTTATAGTAATTTTTCTTCTTATAATTTATATTTCTATAATAATAATTAGTAAAAAGCTATTTTCTCTACGTATAGTAGAGAATATTTAGACTTTAATTATAAGTTAAGACTACCTAGATTAATTACTACTAATAATACCTAGATAGCTTTTATTTTATTTATTATATTTATTCTCTTATATCTACTTCTTTATAAGTCTTTTTATATAATATTTCTTTATATATACTTTATACTTAGAATTCTATCTATTTATTTAATATAGTAATATCTACTATTATAGCTTCTATTTCCTCGGGTTTATATATATATATTATTAGAAATATTCTACTACTCTATTATACTTTATCTAGATATTCTTATATCTTAAAATAGAACTATTTATTTTAAGAAATATTAAAATAAAACTTTAAAGATAGACTAGAATAGAGATAGTTATTCCTAGATATATATCTCTACCTTATATAATATAGTATAAGTTAACTTATTCTTACCTTCTAGTCGATTATTATATATTAAATCTAGTTAATATATATATCTATAGATTTCTATAATAAGCTTCTAGTCTTTTCTCTAAGTTTATCTATTTACTATAGTAATATAATTAGAAAAGAAGTAAACGAAGCTAGTCTTATATATTAAGCTACGCGTAGACTTTATATAAAAATTACTTAAGTATACTATAAGCTATAAAAATTCGTCTTATCTAGCTCTTTTTAGTAATCTATATAGGAAAACTATTTTAATTATTAACTATAAAATTATTATTATAATTATAAGCGGACTTAAAATAGCTATACTATTATTATATTTATAAAAATACTAAGTCTTACTTCTAAAGAGTATATTTTATATAATAATTAAAAAGTATAAATAAAAGAAAGTAAAAGTATTCTAAAGTAAGATTCTTATCTTATTATAGATATAATATATATTAAATAGTCTATAGTTTATAATAGTAGACTATAAGAATTTAACTACGTAAATAGCTAGAGTATATATATATACGTATAAAATAGAAATAATAAAATAATTTAATTTAAATAATAATTTATAAATTAATTCCTTTTAAAGAAACTTTAGATAAAAGTCTCTTTTATTTAGAAGAATCGTATAAAGCTCTATATATAGTAAATTACTAAGGAGGTAATTTATATATATAAATCTCGCGCGACTATATATAATTAAACGTATAGAATTAATACTAGAACTTAATAAATAAATAATATATATATTTAAGATATAGAATCTAATAAATAATATCTTAAATAATAATAAATATAGTAGAATTTTTATTATATTAGTATATATTATATCTAGAACTAATAAGAAGATTAAGATTAATAAGAATAATTTAATATATATTAATATCTCTAGATTAGACGAAATTATTTAAAAGAAAAGATTTATTAGTAGAAAAAAAGAAAGTAGTAAGATTTTAATAATAGATAAGACTTATATATTACGTATATTATATATAATTAATTATTTATAATATCTAAAGTAGATAGCTTATAGAACTAGATATAAAGTATTATATAAGATTATACTAATCTAAATATATATCTCTAAAATCTTAAATATTAACTAGAAATACTATTCTAGGGTATTATAATAATAAAGACTTTAATTAAGAATAGATATTCGTTAAAATAAATTACTTTTATATCTTTTATTTATTATTTTATAAACTACGTATAACGGCTTTATAATAGAGTAGATACTAAAGATCTTTATCTATATTAATATTTTATAAGATTTTTTAAATATTTTATATATAAGTTAATATAAGATAGTTATTATAAAGATTTATATTACTAGTTTAAGATCTTATTATACTATTTATCTAACGAATAAAGATATAATAGAATATAATATATAAGAATATAAGTTTTATATTAATATATCTCTATAAGAAAGATATTAATTAGATAAGCTTAGACTTAAATATATATATTTAAATAGTATTTCCTACTACTCTTTTAAATATTATACTAAAAAGTACTATTTTAATAATTTAATTATATTACTTATTCTTATTATACTATATATTAAGTATAAAGTTTATACTTATACTACTTTTTAATAGCTTATTATTTAATAGTTTATACTACTTTCTAATAGCTTATACTACTTTTTAATAATTTATATTACTTTTTAATACTATTCTATTTAAATAATATTAGAGAATTAGAGAATTAGGAGCTTATTTTAAATAAGCTACTTCTAAAAATTAAATATTTTCTAAATCTTAATAAATATAATTATATTTAACTCTAATTATATATATATATAAGATAAATTCTAGATAAAAAGCTTATAGATTCTATTATAATATACTTATTAATAATAGATTTAATACTAAAGTATATTTTATATATATAAGAAATTCTATTATAAACTATATAGGTATATAGTCTATATAGAGTTAATATTATATTCTCTATTAATAACGAGTAAAGTCCCTTCTAAAGAGGGCCTAGGTTTTATCTAAGAATATTAATAATAATTTAGTATTATAAGTAATAAATAACGAAAGTTAGTATTAAATACTTATAATCTTAAAGTAAAATCGGCTTATAAGCCTCTTTAAGATAAAAATTATATAATATTAATAGATTTATCTAAAAGAAACTATAATTATAATTAGCTAATTAAGTACTCTAGTAGTAAATTAAAAGTAGAACCTATTAATTTATCTAAGTATCTCTTAGAAAAACCTCTTTATATAACTTTATTAAAAGAGAATTTACTATTTATAAGTCTTTCTAAATCTATTTAAACTTCTTATTAAAAGAGTCTAATCTCTTAAGTATTTTTTTAAAGTATTATCTTTACGAGTAGTATATATAGGTTTCTTAGAACTAATTAATAATAGTCTATCTATTAGAGCTTTAAATTATTCTTATTTTATAAGAATAATCTTTAATATTTTATCTATTAATATCTTCTTATTATTATTATAATAGAGTTTTATAATTATAGTATTAGTACTCTTTTATTCTATTATCTATTATAATTTAAATATAATTAATAGCTATAGATCTAAACTATTCTATTTTATAAAATACTATAACTTAGAGTCGCTTTTATATTCTATCTTTAAGTTTAAATTATAAGTTTTATACTTAGATATAATTATATTCTAAAGACTATAAAATAAACTTCGATTTTTAAAAGATTTATTCTCTTCTTATTCTAAACGACTCTAGTTTTAATATATTAGATTAACTAATATAACTTTTAAATTTAAATATTCTATACTTTAATATTAATTAGATTATAAATATAAGATTTCTTAATTCTATTTTAACTATAATTTTATAGTCTTTACTATATAGTATATATCTTATTATTTAATATTCTATTATAATAAGTCTAGTAGTCTAAGGTTAATTAATTATTAACTTCGATTCTTTATCTTTTATAGTACTAGTTATTCTCGATTTAATCTTATTATCTTTATTATTAGACTTTTTAACTTTTATAGTACTAGATATATCTAATTTAACTTTATTATCTTTAATATTAGATCTCTTAGCTTTTATAATACTAGATATATCTAGTTTAATCTTATTATCTTTAATATTAGACCTCTTAGCTTCTATAGTACTAGATACGCTTAACTTTATAATATTATTAATTTTATTATTATCTATATTAACTTTATTACTATTTTTATTTTTTAATTTATTATCTTTACTATCTTTATTATCTTCTTTAGTATTATTATTATTTATATCTATCGAATTACTATTAAAATATAAAAAACTACCTAAATTAGAAATAATTTCTTTAAGTTCTAGTACCTCTTTAATATTATTTAATTCTAAAGAGATATCTTAGTAGAAATTTTCTTTAGTATACTTTAAGATTTACTCTTTATAACTTTCTTTACTTTAGAGTAATTATACTTTAAATAGAGAATATAGGAATAAGATTAGGAAAAAAAAGTAGAATTTTATAGCTCTAAGTTATTAAATAAGTATTCCTAATAGATATATCGTAATCCGTTTTATTATATCTATCGTAGTAGTAGAGATATATAATCGAAAAGATAGGTATACTAGTACCTAGTATCTATATTCGGAAAGGCTTCCTAAGCGAGGTCGCTAACTAAATTAGGGTTTTTTCGGAATATCGTAGCGTACTATATTAAAAGCTAGGTTCCGTATAAAGTAAGCCCTATAAGGTAGAATAATAGTATAAGAAGCTATCTATACTTATTCGATATACTTATTACTATATAGTAGTAATATATAGATAGATTTATTATCGTTATTAAAGAAGGATACGTTAACTAAATTAGAGTTTTTTTAGAATATCGTAGTATACTATATTATAAGCTAGTCTTCGTATAAAGTAAGCCCTATAAGGTAGAATAATAGTATAGGAAGCTATCTATACTCGCTCGATATACTTATTACTATATAGTAGTAATATATAGATAGAACTATCGTCGTTATTAAAGAAGAATACGCTAACTAAATTAGGGTTTTTTCGGAATATCGTAGTATACTATATTAAAAGCTAGATTCTATATAAAGCGAGTCCTATAAGATAAAATAATAGTATAGGAAGCTATTTATACTCGTTCGATATACTTATTACTATATAATAGTAATATATAGATAGGATTATCGTCGTTAAAGAGAGGATATATTAATCGAACTAGGGAAAAAGATATCGTACTAATACTATTTCTAAATACTTATAGGCTATAGTCTATTATAAGATAGTCTATACTAATACCCTTTTAAATAGTACTAATACCTTTTTTATCTAATTAATACCTTTTTTATCTAATCGACGTATTTTTTATCTAATCTATTTTTTTTAATATTTTAGTATATATTATATATTTAAATACGTCTAAGTATATATAAAGGGTTTATTATAAATATTATATATAAAGTTAAGGATATAATTCTATATCTATAGTCTAGACTAAGATAAGTTAAAGATTAAATATAAGGTAGAGGGGTTTAGGAAAGAGTTAGAATATATATATCTACTCTTTTCTAACCTCTTCTCCTCTCTAGCTAGTAATTCTATATTAAATAATTCTAGCTAGCTCCCGTATACTTAATTCTAGTAGAAGATAACCCCCTTACTATAGAAGGTTATTAAGTTTCTATTTTATAGAAATATTAAAGGATACTCGTATTTAAATATATAAATACTACTACGGCGTTAGTACCTATATAAAAGTATTAACGTACTACCGTAAGTTAGTAGTAATATAGGTTTAATAGTACTTAGATTTAATAGTATAGTAGGGTCGACGGCGTTATAGAGTTAACGGTACTATTAGATTCGGCGGTACTACTAGAATAATAACTACGCTTATATCTTTTCTTAAAGTCGGTCTACTACTACTAGTATAAATACTAGTAATAAATACTAGTAAAGTAAATAAGTTTTCTTAATAGTAGATAGAGTACTACGTTCTCTTAAAGAGATCGAACGTATACGCCTATTTATATTTATTTAGAGTACTAAGAGATAAAGAGATAGAAATATATAAAGATAAGGATATTATAGAGTAAGAGTAAGTAGAGGAAATAGAAGAAAAAACTAGTTTACGTAGGGTTATAGGTATTAAGTAGTTCTTTAAAGTCTAGAATAGCGAGACCGAATATATTACTTAATATAATCGATACTAGTCTAGATTTAAATTATTTACTAATATCTTACCCGGCTCGATACTAGTCCGAATATAGGTTAGGTTAAATATAGCCCTCTATACTAGTCCTACTATTTCTCTACCCTTTCTTCTACCCTTTCTCTACCCTTTCTCTACTCTTTCTTTACCCCCTTCTAAGCTTTACCCTAGAAGCTATAGCTTTCTAAATAATAATCTATTAATACTTTACCTATACGCGAATCCGAGTATATTACTACTATTAAAGCTATCTAGAATATTTTCTAAAAATCGATTTACTAGTAATCTCTATATTAATAGTATCTATATAAAAAGTACCCTACTTTATATTAATAATACTACTATTATTTAGTTTACCTATATCTCTACCTTCTATAACTAATCTAAGTATATTAATATTTACTATTATTTTATTCTATAGGATAGTCTATAATAGAGACGTTCTAACTAAAATAGATTAGTAGGGAGAAGAATCTAATAATATCTCTTCTACTCTATAATTACCTCTAATTTAAAAATAGGTACTTATAATACTCCTATAGAAGAGGAGCTTAATAATCTTCTATAGTAGGGGGTTAGTTTTATATAATATAAGGAGGATATATTCCTTAAATACTATTTAGACTATAATAAGAACTAGAATAAGGACTTTAACTAATACGAGTACTTTAATATACCTAGTAATATATTAGAAGTAGTACGGGATACTCTCTTAGAAATAGCTATAGGTTCGTTCTAAACTTATATACTTAGGTTCTAGAGGGGGTTTAGAATTAGTAAGAACTCTATATATTTTCTAAGTAATAGAGAATCTCTATATAGAAATACGTCTATAAGTCTCTTATATAGGTATAAGAACTTAGGAAAGAGTAGAGTATATCTATATACTCTTTTCTAACTACCCCCTTCTACTCTTTCTTCCCTATAGCTTTAGTATCTAGTAATCTAATATCTCTTCTATCGAGCTAGAATAAGTAGGGTCTAGTATATTACGTAGAGACTCTAGTAGTACTAATAACTAGTCTATTATCTACTCGAAGACTAGTATTCTATTAAAAGGGCTTTAGTCTACTATTACTACTATATAGAGAGGTTCTATTCTTCTACTTAATTTATTAATATTCTCTATATATAATTTTAGAAGTTTAACCTATATTTCTATCTAGTCCGCGCGAAGTATACGTTTAATAAATAAATTTAGTACTATACTTATTAGAAGTAAAGTAAGAACCCTAATACTAAATATATCTACTAATATATTCTATCTCTTTCTATATCTAAGTACCCGATTAAATTCGTTCTAAGCCTTTAGATAGGTAGACTTTATAATTAAACTATTAAGCTCCTAACTATAGAGTATATAGAACTACTTTAATCGTACTAAGAAAGCTAGTCTAATCTCTTTTTAGTCTAACTATATACTAGTAGCTTATAATTTCTGTTCTAATCTCTCTAATTTACTATATATAGCTATAGATATCTACTAGTACTTAAGTATAGTAAGGATTATCGTACCCTTACTATTTAGGATTCTAAAAAATAATATCTAAAGTCGATTCTCTTTTTCTTTAGTAAGCTTCTTATCTATATTCTTACTAGTAATTACTATTATCGGAATCTACGTAGACCCTTCTAGTAGTCTATTACCCTTACTATACTTATATTACTAAAGTTATATAATCGTTATCTAGTCTTTAAAAGTCTCTACCCCCCTAACTATTATTATAGCTTTAATTATAATAATTATAGTTATAATTCTAAGCCCCTTATATAGCTCTAAGAATTTAGTAAACTTTAATTAATACTCTAGGAGTACTAGCTTAATATCTTATATATCCTCTTTAGAATCTTACTATATATTAACCTAGACTACTAATATCTTATCTCTTTTAGCTTTAGTCGTCTATTATATTATCTTATCTTATAGTAATCTCTTATACTTACGTCCTACGGGCTCCCTAGTATCTTCTTCTACCCTAATCGTACTATCTATAAACTTCTCGGTATCTTCTTCTACCCTAATCTTATTACCTATAGACTCCTTAGTATCTTTCTCTATTCTAATCTTACTATCTATAGACTCCTTAGTATCTTCTTCTTCCCTAATCTTACTATCTACTTAGCTACTATTCTCGCTCGTACTATTCTAGATACGTTTAATAAGCGACTTTACTAATATATATCTATATAGCTAAGCGACTATATTATTAGGTAACTAGACTATAAAAATTAAGTTACTATTATTAGTACTATAGGTTATATCCGTTATCTATACTACCTAGTAGCTATTAAGACTATTTAATATATTATTAAGAAGTATACTAACGTCTAGACTATTAAGTATAATAGAAGAGATAGTTAATAATAAGATTAATTCTATAGTATATCGAATAGTCTCTAATAAGGGAGACGTACTTAGGTAGTCTATAGCTAGTTAGTATAGAAGTAAAATTTTCTAATTATATTATTACTATCTTAGGTCTAAGGGTTTTAATATATATATATATTAAAATTATCTCTATCTATATCTCGTACTAGATTTTGTAGAGAGGTAGTTTTAAACCTATAGAATTATATAAAAGACTCGTCGTATAAACTAGATCTAGAGTCTAGTATATAGAAGAGGTAGAGGCTATAAAATAGATAATTATAATAAAGTAGTAGAATATAGTATAGTTTCTATACTAACTATATTAAGATTAATTTAGAACCTTATTATTAATACTTTAGAAGCTCTTTTTATTTTATCTCTAGCTATATCTTCTTATAATAGCCCTAAAAAGGTAGATAGAAGATCGAGGAAGTATACTAATACTACTACTATAGTAGACGCGAAGAAGACTAGTAATTAATAGTAATATTAATAGACGTACTAGTCCTAGTAGCCGACCGACTTTATTATATATAAACCTCTACTTTCTATAGATATACTAATTAAAACTCTTCTAGAACTCGATCTTTAGATAAGTACTAATATTTCTATTTCTTAAGACGACGATAACTAATAGAACGACGAGCCGTCTAACCTAGAAGTAAGTCTTCTACTACTAATTCCCTCTCCTCTACTAGCTAATAAATAGACGGAGATAGCTAGATAGATAGCGTAAATCCGGGTAAACGAGCTAATATTTACTACTAAGTAAGGTAAATATAAAGGTATAATTTTATAGTAACTAGGTAAAATAGATATAAAAGATACGGGAATTCTAAGTACGATTTAGTAAGAAGATATTAAGGGGAATATAAGTACGTATAAGCTATTAGACTTAATAGATAAAAAAGAAATAGTATAGAACGAATCTATTATAAAAGAAGTAGTAGATACTACTAGTATATATAATATATATACTTTAGTAGAAGCTAAAGGGTAATTACTAGTACTTAGTCGGTTTAGTCTCTCTTCTTCGTCGTATTAGAGCCGAGAAAGTAGTAGACGTAGTACTAGATTTCTAGTCTAGAGTAATACTCTACTATTTTAGATTTAGTATCTACTAGAAAGTATATTAATTTATACGGGCTCTATACTAAGGTCTTTAAGTATTATCTTCTCCTTAGATTTAGTTATATTTATAAGATAAGTATCTACTACTTTACTAAAATTATTAAAGTAGATAGCTAGTAGACTTATAAAGTAGCTTTAGTATTTCTAAAACTATACCTATAAATAGTATAGCGAGGTAGACTAGCTATATTAAGAGTATTATTAACGTCCTAACGTATATTCTATATACTCCTCTCTTAGTTAAATTACTATACTTCTTTATAGAGACTACTATAGAGAAATACTACTTCTAGACGTCCTTAGTAATTCTAAGTTAATAGAACTAGTAGACCTACGTAGTATTAACTATTAAGATATCTTTAAAGATACGAGTATAGTAGCTTTTTCTAAGAATATTAGGACCTATAATAAGAGTCTACCTAGAAGTCTATACTTAGTATAGTACTATTCTTATAGTAATAAGAGTTATACTACTAAGACTATATTTAATATTAATAGTATCTACTACTTCCCTTTTAGCCTAGACGTTATTTACTAGAGAATTAATTAGTTCTTTAGATCTTATCTATTTCTAAATATTAGTAATAATATATATTTTAGCTTAAAAGTACCTATCTATAATTATTATAGAAATCTAGTAGAAAAGTATATTCTATTATATAAAATCCCGTATTACTACTTTAGCTCTCTTATTAGTATAGAATTACTTTTTCTATATATCTTCTTTTCTATACTTTATATAGATAGTATATATAAGTATACTATATACCTTAGTTATAAAGACTAGAAGCTCTAGTATAATATAGTTCTAAGTTCTACTATTTAGAAGATAATTAGATACTCGAATCTCTTATAGTATTATTCTACTTCTATATATATCGCCGAGCTAGACTTAACTATATTAGCTATAGAAGATCTTTTATAGAAGGTATTTATAAGGGAGTAGCTTCTATAATATATACTCTAGTATTAGTATCTCGACCTACTTTAGAGCTATATCCTAGAAAGTATTATAGATAACCCTAGCTTTAGTTAATTTAAGGGCGTAACCCTTTTTATAAATATAAAGAATACTAAGCTAGAGTATATAGATACTAGTCTAATATTAGTATATAGGTACTAGAAAGTATCTTAGTCTTAGGTAGCCGATCTATAGTTCTATAGTAAGTATTATATCTTTATTAACCTTAGTAAGTAGATTATTTTAGAGGATAGTACTCTACTATATAACTATATCCCGGACGTCTATAAGATTAAGATATTTTTATAGTAGAGATATTATCTTAAGGTATATATATAGATCTACGACGTCCTTTATATTAATAGTAGTTAAGCTAAGGGTAGTACTAGATATACTACGTATATTTAGGCTAGTATACGAGATATAATAAGCTAGATACTATTTATAGTATTAAATAGAAAAAAGAGTATAGACGGCTTAATCTACTTCTAGTTTTATAGTTTAATTAAGATACTATTCGATACGTCTAAGACGTATATCTTTAATAACGAATTACTTAAGAATCTTATACTAGACCCTAGGTATATTTAGTCGCTCTAGTAGAAAGATAGTAGTATTTTATTTTCTAAAATAGTCTATAAGTTCGTGTACCTTTATAGTAAGAAGTAAGTATATACTAATTTAGTTAATAACTACTAGAAGTTATATAGAATTAGGAAGGAATACTATATCTCTTTTATAATAATAGAGGAAATATACGAGTAATAGTACTAATAGAATCTATATAACGACTTAATTAACGATATTAACTCTCTACTTCTATACTATATCGTTCTAATATAGAAGCTTCTTAGCTTTCTCTACGTCTAGATTAATAAATATTATTTACTTTTTAAGTATATACTCGTATATACGGTAAGAACGTATTTATTATCTAAGACTATAGTTATAGTAGTAGTACTATAAGTACTCTAATTCTACTATAAAAGTAATCTACTCGAGCGGAAATTACTACTATATAAGGATTATTAAAAGATAATCTACGGGTATAAGATTATAGTTAAGGAGGGCCTTAGAATATAAAAGACTATAGATTAATATAGTATTAGCTAGTTTCTATCTAAGTTTAACTAGATAACGTAGTACTTAGTACTACCGTATAGGGATAATATACTAGTTAGAAACTTACTAATATATAAGAAGTATAAGTAGTAGTAGTAGACTATTAAGAATCTTTAGGACGTTTATATCTACTTTAACTAAGTAAAGACCTAGTATAATTAGTACGGTATTAGCTATAGCTTAAGATTACTAGATAAGTAGCTTAAGTATATATACGTCCTTAATCTAAAGTAGTTTAATTTAGATATTTAGAAGGTAGTATTAAAAGCTAATTAATATAGTATAGAGCTTATATCTAAGGTAAACTAATAGAATTATATAGTAGAGTACTACTACTAAGATATAAAGAAGATATTTCTAGTAAATAGATATATTAGCCCGCTCTACTTTATTATAGGGAATAAGATATAGTTTAAGAGAATAATAGATCTACTCTACTTTCTCTTTCTCTAGGACGAGGAAGAGTAGCTAGACTAGAGAAATAAGCTATATTATATAGTCTTATAGAAGAGTTATAAGCTAATTAGACGGTAGCTTAACTTCTAAAGAATAGACTAGTAGCTTAATAAATTTCTATATCTTATCTATCTAACGTACTAGATTTTACCCTATCCTTCTAATACTATATTAATTATAGTAATTAAGATAAGTCGCGTATAAGACCTAAAATAAAGAATAATATAGTTTTTAGCCGTATATATCTATTTAGATAAGATAGAGCTTCTATTTTAGTCGATATCTTATACCCTCTACTAGATTCTCTAGTAGGCGTAGTAGTAGATAGCGAGAGAGGGTAGTTACGGAGAATAGCTACTATAAGATATATCTTAGCTTATATCTATATATAGGGAGTAGGGTATACTTATCTATAATATTAATAAGGAAAAAGAGTACTAGGTCGTAGAAAGGAAAAGTATTAGGTTTAAGAATTTCTAGCTAGTATAGAAGTAGGGGTAGCTACTAAAACTAAAAATACTCGATTAGATCTAAAATAAGAGTCTTAACGAGTTAGATAAATTAATAGTAGAGTTTATATATAACTAAAGTAGAGAGAATAGAAATAGTAGTAATAAGGAGGTAATAGGGGATAATTATAGTAAGGAGGTTAGTAGAAATAGATATACTCTTCTAAGAAGGAGTATAAGAGAAATATTTATAGGTAATAATTATAGAAATAAGATTAGTAGAAATAAGTATACTTCTCTAAGAAGAAGTATAAGAGAAGTATTTATAGATAGGGTAAAAGCTAATAAAGATCGAAATAATAGATATAATAAGTCTATAAGTAGGCCTATAATAGATAGTAATAGTAGTCTTTTTATACTATCTACTAGGGAGTAGTAAGAATACTAGAAAGGAGGTACTTATAAGTCTTATAGATAAGTATAAAATAAGATAAAAAGAAGAAAAGAGAAGGGCTTAGAAAAGAGTATATCTACTCTTTCCTAGACGCTTTACTCTTCTCTCCTAGTAGGCTACCGTATAGAATATATAGTAATAAGAAGTAGATATACTTATTTAATTAAAACTATAGTTTATTCCGATTTATACGATACTATCTTTTATTATTAATAAAAGTAACGCTCTAGTTAATTTAGACTAAAGATATACCTAAGACTACTAAAGAACTTAGAATCTTAATAAACGGTACTTCTAGTTCTATAATAAAAGCTCGATAGATAACTATCTTATTATATCCTAGTAGTCTATAGAGAAGAATTCTACGTAGGATAGAAATCTTACGATTAATATAGACCTTAGGTTATAGAAATAGTATAACGAGGTAGTTCTTAAGCTAGTATATAATATTATTAATATCTCTAATATCGTCTAAGCTTATATAACTAGGTAGATTAGTATTAATCTTCTACTCTATAGCCCCTAACCTCTTCTACCTCTTACTCTCCCTATTAGTTCTTCTAATATCCTCTCTTTTCTTACTCTTCTTCCTATTCGTAACTAGCGTAGTAGCCCCCGAATTCCCCTATTTACTAATAATCTATCTATTTATAAAGTCTATACTTCTCTTCTCTTTCTTCTCCCTATTCTCTCTATTTTTAAAATTCCCTTTAAGCTTAGCTATTTCGTCTTCGCTACTCTTATCTTCTTAAATAACTAAGAGAACTCTTTTAATTAAGTCTTCTAATTACTTCTTAGGTCGTCTCTTTAAGGAGGAATTAGAGTTTTTAATAAAATTATAGATTTAGTAAGATTTAAACTTAAGTAGTAATTTATTAGAGGTATCTATATATTTATAGACGATTTAGTAGACGTCCTTATCTAAACCCTACTAGAGGGATAGCCGTCTATAGAACGTACTTATAGAGCTAGATATTAAACGATTAGTAGAAGAGGGTAGTACTAAATATATAGGGTCTAGAATATCTTCCTCTTCTAGTAGACTATTATATAGAATATATAGTACTAAGAAGTAGATACTCTTATCTAATTAAGACTATAATTTATTCCGATTTATATAATACTATCTTTTATTATTAATAAAAGTAATACTCTAGTTAATTTAGACTAAAAATATACTAGTCCTCTAAAAGATAGACGAGATAAGAGTAAGTATATAATATTTAATTTACTCTACCTATTTCTAGTATAACTTATAATTATAGGTAAGAGAAGAAGAAATACTACTAACTAATATAATATAAGGATTTAGGATTAAAAAGAAACTCTATAATATAATAATCTTATACTAAGTAGACGGAGTACTAAAGGATAGAGAGAAGAAAAGTTAGAAAAGAGTAGATTAAGGGCGTATAGACTATATCTATAGCCGTTACTAAGACTATACTAACGACTATTACTAAAACCCCTAGATAGAGCGTCTATAATAATAGATAAAATAACTTAAATAATAATTTTTAGACCTCTTTACTATACTACCTACTCTACTAGCCCTATCTTAAGACCTACTACTCTATAGCTATTATAGATATAATTTAAATATATTTAAATATATTAAAATAACTAGATAATAAGTATTTAGTAAGAGGGTAAAGGCTCGAAATCTCTATATATAACGTCTAAAAATAGTAGCTTACTAACTTTACCTATAATACTAATTTAACCTAGCTTATAGTTAAAACTAAATATAAACCTAAAATCTACTCTTTTCTAAGACCCCCCTTCTTCGTCTACTCCCTTTAGGGTAGTTTAGACTTCTAGAGACTAAATTAAAAACTTAGATAGAATTTTTTATTATAAACTAAAAATCGGTCTATAAAAGGTATATATAGACTATATATTAGATTAATATATAAGTCTACCTATTTTTATAATAGATAAACGAATTTAATAGCTTCTACTTCGAAATACCTTACTATAGGGGGGGAGGAACTTAGGAAAAAGTAGATCTACTCTTTTTTAACTTCTTCCTCCTATTTCTTTACTTACTTATCTCCCCTTATTAGAGTTTAACTCTTTCTTAATTCTCCTCTTCTTCGGCTATACTAGTTTCGGACCCTATTATAAAATATACTCTTTCTTAGACTTATATACTAACTATTCTAAGTCGATTATAGTCTCTATAATAGATTACTATTATATATTAGACTACTAATCTTCTTCTTTTATAACTATACCTCTACCTCCCTCGTTCTCTCCTATTAACGACTTAATAGATTACGGAACGACTAATTTAGGTATAAATACTAAGACGGGTCCTTTAACTACTAAGGTCGTAATACTAGATAATATTAGGCCGATCTAGATTAAGCTCCCTCTTAGTAATAATAAGTAAGAGGATAAAGATCGCGTTACTCTAAATAAGTCTAATCTTCTAAGTATAGAGAACTAGACTCTTTTATATATAAAAGTCTTAGCTCGAAATTCTTTCCTAGATAAGATAGTTACTAAGAATAACTAATAAATATTTAATAAACTTATACTATATTTTAATATCTCCCCGACTACCTTAAAGTATATACTTAGTTATTATAAGAAACTTAAGTAGTACTATAATACCTTCTCTTAGACGCGAGCTATATTAGACCGTAAGAAGAGTAATATAGATAGTAATAGCTTAAAGTTATAACTATAGCTATAGATAATTATTAAAGCTATTAAGTTTAATTACTAAGTTAATAACCTCTAGTACCGTATAAGTCTAATAGAAGTTAGTTATTAAGAATACGATTATATCTAACTCTATATCTAGCTATATTCTAATTTATATATACTTCTCTTTATATAGAAGTCGGCTCTATTCTATAATAATAGAATTAACCCTAACTTATTCTTAGACCGCGTTAACGCTATAGTAAAATAGAATAATAAATAGCTAATAGTCTAGCTAAAAAAGGGTAATAAGTTACGATATATAAAAGTAGATAACTACTAACTAATTAGAGTCCCTAATATTAGGTAGGCCGCGAAAGATATAAGATAATCCTAAAAGGTAGACTAGACTAAAGAGATTATAGTACGAAGTAGGGCTAGATTAAAAGAGAATAAAAGTATAATTAGTAATAAGATTCCTATTACTAAACTAGAAGACTTAGAAACTATTCTTCCCGTTACTAAGAAGAAGAAGGGGATAGAGCTAGAACCCTTAACTACTAAAGTAATAGACTAGATTAAGGGTACTACTCTAAGCCGAACTAACTAGATAGTAGGGATCGATATATATTCTATTTAAGCTTAAAAGTAAAAGATCTCTCTTAAATATAAATATTTACTACTAGTCTATACTATAGACCTATATAATCCTAGAGCTACTTAGTTTAAGAATAGTATTATATATAGATCTTAATATATATAGAATATTCTAAACTTTAAAGTAATTAATTAGTATAATAGTAGTACCGATAGTATCTTATTTAATCTTAGTTATTAGGAAGAGTAATAAGCTAAAGTTAAAGAAGCTATCCTACTAGTTAATTCTACTACTAATCCTATTATATTATCTACGAATCTAATAAACTACCCTATAATATAAGACTTAGTACCCGGAGATATTATACTAGTAGAGTATAAAGTTACCGTAAATAAGTAGATTATTAACTAAATAAAAGCCTAATTATAAAAGTAGAGTAGAAGGTCCTCGAAAAAGATATAAATTAAAAGATTTTAAGGTATAGTAGCTCTAGTATTAACTATAGATCTAGAGAAGATCTTAGACTACGTTATAATACTCGAAGATAGTTAGAACCTACTCTAATCTATCTTAACTAGTAAGAAATATAAAGGTATAAGCTTACTCCTACTTAATAATATTAATATAGAGGGCCCCGGCGACGACCTATAATTTATTAATCCTAACTAGAAGAACTTTCGAAAGATAGAGAAAAAAGCGAATATATTATTAAATAACCCTACGTACTAGTCTATAAACTACTAATTATTACTAGACTAGCTTAAGATAAAGCGAAGGACCGACTCTTATCTACTAGAATAAGAAGACGACCTATTATTATAGTAGTAAACTACTAGTATAGCTAAGCTATACGAGCGTTAAAAGCTATTTAAGAAGAATAAGAAGTAGTTATAAGAAAGGCTTTTATATAATTAGATTAGTATTAGTAAAATAAATACTATACTAGCTACCTATATAGCCGTAAGTATCTCCTACCTAAGTAGAAGAGGGGGCCTTAGAAAAGAGTAGATTTTTAAATAATCTACTCTTTCCTAAAGTCCCTTCTTCTTCTCTTCCCCTTACTTCTCGATTTTCTATTCTTTTCTAGCTCCTTCTCTTTTTCTATTAGCTTATAGTCCGGTATACTAACGTATACTAATACATAAATAAGAGGAAGATTTAAGATTAAAAGCTAAGAAATATTAAAGACTAGAATAGTCTCGCTAAGATACTAGTATCTAAATCCTTAATATAAGTTATCTAATTCTACCTCCTTTACTAGACTACTACTAATATCTATACTTTCTCTTTTTATCTTATACTATTTATCTATAGAGGTAGTAAATAGGATTACTAAAATATACTACTTAAAGTTTAATAAATTATCGAAGTACTTATAAACGACTATTCTATATTTTAGAATAATAATAAGCTTATCTCCTAGTAGGTTATCCTAATAAGTTATAATACTCTTTAGACTAGGAATAGATTCTATATCTTCTATAAGTACCTTCTTAAGAAGGGAAATATTAGCTAAAAGATAGCTAAAGAGAATAGTTAGGAATATATAGTCGATAAGAATAGGAAACTAATATATCTATTTAATTTTAGTAGTTACTTCTAAGCGGGTATACTTAATAAGTACTAATATACGAAGAATTTCTAGATATACTCGTCTTTTACTATTTAGTTCTTAGGGTTAGGGTTAGGGTTAGGGTTAGGGTTAGGGTTAGGGTTAGGGTTAGGGTTAGGGTTAGGGTTAGGG
>JASJFT010000132.1:0-77550 GCA_030770425.1 Darksidea phi
AAATATAAGACTATAATAGATAATTAGTAATACTAATCTAGATATCTATTTCTTCGAGTCCTTAGTAGAGTATAAAGGATTCGAATAGCTAGTAAACGTTCTAGTAATTAAGACGGTAATATAGAAGTAATAGAGAGAAGAAGCTAGTAAAGTTTCGTACTAAAATTAGAAAAGTTCTCTAATTATTATATAATTAAACTATTTAATATTTATCTATAGGTCTTAGTCGAGATATCTAAAAATAGAGTTAATAAGTATTATATACTAACTCTATCTTATATATTATATAGAAAAGAAGATTAACTTCTTTTATATAAAAGTAGATAGCTAATAAATTAATAAATATACTATCTACTTTTATATAATAAGAATATAATAATATAACTATTATACTAATAACTATTATATAAATATAAGTTTATAATCTATATCTATATATTACGTAAATATAATAGTAATCTACTTCGACTACTATTATATAAATATAAGTCTATAATCTATCTATTTATTTCTACTTCTAACTATTATATAAATATAAAAGTAATACTAATTAATTAAACTATAGTATTAAAATAAGCTATATAACTTCTATCTATAGAGAATAAGAATAATATCTTATATAAAGAATACTTCTAGGATATATATATATTAATAGCTATATTAAAAAGAGAAGTTAATCCTAGATATTAGATAAATAGGATTAATCTTAATAATATTAATATTAGCTTAGAAGAAGACGTTATCTAGCTTAATTCCTTTATTAGATATACTCTTACTAATCTATATATAATAAATATAATAGAATAAACTTTTATATAATTCTTTCTTAAAAACTTCTAAGACTAAACTATTAGTTATTAGAACTATATTAATTATATATTTAAGAAAGAACTTAAGAGTCTTCTTTAAAAATAAGGTATAATTTCTATATTAGATTCTAAGACTACTTAATTATAAAGATTATATAATATTATATATTAGAACTTTAATATTAAGAATATTAAGTTAATATTTTTAAGATATATAATTAATAACCCGTATAATACTACTAAGAGAAAAATAAGCTCTAAGAAGAATAAGAAGAATATCTAATAAGATTCTTATTTCTTAAGGTATATACCTAAACTTTTATATAATACTATCTTAATATAGTATAGAGTAGTTCTAATCTCTTAATTATATAAATCTTTCTTTTTTATATAAAGAACTTTAATCTCTATCTTATATATATAGTTATTATCTTTAATATTAACTAGTAACGTATATAATAATACTAAAAGAGAACTAAGTCCTAAGAATAATAAGAACTTCTAATAAACTTCTTCTTCTTCTTCTTCTTCTTTTTCTATTCTTTAGAATATTTAGTAGGATTCTTAGTCTTTTTAGTATATATACGAATATTTATATAATAATATTTCTTCTCTCTAATAATAAGGACTAGTTCCTATCTTACTATTATATAAAAATCTCTCTTTTATATAAATAACTTTAACTCTTATATTAGACTATTTTTCTTTTATCTTTTCTTTATTATTATAATTTATATAAAGTATATCTATTTTTATAAAAAAGTATAAACTTTTTCTATCTATTCTAGTTAATTATAAAAGAAAAATAAAGGAAAAATAAAAGAAATCCTTCTTTCTACCCTCTTCTATTCCCCTTTTATCTTCTTTCTTTTCTTCTCTTTTCCTTCTTCTCTAATATTCGTATCTATTAGTTATAGTAGTTATACTAAATTCTATATAACTACTATATATATAAAGTATAAATATTACTCTAAAAGCTAGATATTATATAGTATTTAATAAAGAACTTAGTACCTCTTATTATATACTTATATCTCTTTTAGTAAAAAGTAGTAGAAGTTATATTATAACTTTATATAAGTATTATATAAAAGTACTTCTTCCTTTATATAATTTTTATAATAAATTTCTAAATATTTATATTTAGAACTACTTATAACTTAATATTATAAAAAGCTATTACTACTATAGCTCTCTCTTTATTCTAAAAAATATTAAAACTTTTTATATAAAAAAGATAAAAAATACTTATATTAATATAGAGGTCTTATATAAAGGCTCTATTATTTACTTATCTAGTAGATAGAAAGATAGAGAGGTAAGATAGTATAATATATATAATAAGACCTTAAAAAGAGATACTAGAAGTACTAATATCTATACTAAGAATATTAATAACTTAAGTAGAGATAAGGACTATTTTATATAAAGTATTTTTAAATTTTTAAATTTTTAAAGTTTTACTAGAGATTAGTATTCGTATAAAAAGAAAAAGAAGTTAAATTAAAAGAATAAATTATATAAAGGAGTATATAATTTAAGTTTAAAAAAGAAAGCTATAAAGAGGAAGGTTTACCTTCTATTTATAACTACTATCTATTTTAATTCGTTTATTTATTTACCTCGATTCGTTCGTTTATCTTCCTTAATCTATTTATTTAATTTCTTAAGCTATTTACTTATTATAAATAGAAATATAATCTATAAACTACTCTCTTTTATATAAGTTAATTTAACTTTTACTTTCTTTTTATATAAAAAAAGATATTATAGAACTATTCTTACTACCTCTTATATAAATACTTAATTATTTAATTTTAATCTATAGGTAAATATCTACTATTCTATAATTAGTTAAATTAGTAATTAGAATTCTATTATATAATATTATATAATATAGTATAAATAGATTTCTTCTTTATATAAAGAAAAGTTATATTAACCCTATTTATATAGTCCTACTAATAAATAAATTAATAAGTACTTAATAATTAGATTTAACTAAGACTATATCTTATTTATTAGTAGTCTAATTATACTAATAAAGGATTAATATCTATTACTAATAGATATAATATTAGTAGTTAAGATTAATAATTAGTTTTATATAAATATAAGAAGGGAATTATAAGACTAGTATTTATATAGAAAGTTTAGATAGAATATTAGTACTAGAAAAGAAAAAGTTACTAATATTTATTTATTAAGTTTTAATACTAATCTTATATATTTAATTATATATATTTATATATAAATTTATATATATAAATAACTATTTTAGTAATTTACTATATATAAAGCTTCGTATAATTCTTATAAATAAAAAGAGACTTCTATTTAAAATCTCTTAAGTAACTATAAATTATTATTTAAATTAAATTATTTTATTATTTCTATTTCGTATATATATATATATATATTATAGCTATTTACTTAGTTAAATCTTTATAGTCTATTTATAAACTATAGACTATTTAATAATCTTAATAATTTACTATATATAAAGCTTTATATAATTTCTTTAAATAAAAAAAATCTTCTATTTAAAGTCTCTTTAATAACTATAAATTATTATATATAACTTAAATTATTTTATTATCTCTATTTTATATATACGTATATCTATTTAGTTATTAACTTAATTAAATCTTTATAATCTATTTTTATAAACTATAAACTATTTAATAAAAATTATATTTAATAAATAACTTTTATATAAGAATATTAAATATTTATTAAAAAGAAAGTTACTAAAAATTACTTATAAAAAGAGAGAAAATATTATTACTATTAATATAAAAACTTATAAGAATATATATAGATTATAAATACTAATAATAATATATTAATAATAAATTAATATATAAGTTATATATAATTTTTAACTAAATTAATTATATATTATAAAATTAAAATTAGAATCTATAAAGTTAAAAAGTTTATAAAAATCTCTTAATAAGATAATAGAATATAATATAGATATTTAGATAAACTTTTTTAAAGATAATAAAAGGATTAATAAAATATATTATAGTAAAGAATTCTCTATAAGGGCTAGAATAGTTTTTAGAAAAGAAAAAGGCTATACGTCTACTTTTACTAGAGAATTCTTAGATTATTATTAGCCTAGCTATAATTATATACCGGACTCTATATAAGTTCTACGTCCTACTATTATATCTTCTTAAGAATTTATCTTATTTCTATTCGAATATAATTCTATTACTATCTTAACGTCTCTATATCTACCTACCTATACTTATCTTTTAAAAATTAAGTATAATTAGAAAGATATATTATATATATAAGTAGTAAAATATATAATTATAGATTTAAAACCCCCCTCCCGTATATAATAGGATATTATTACTAGCCGTACTCTACCGACGACTAAAGGGTTTTAATAATCCGGAACTTACGTTAATATTAAATAGACTAATATTTACTTTAGGAAATTTAGGAGTATTATCTAGTATACCTCGTACCATCCTACCACGCGTACTATCGGCCTAGAACATCCGAACCTGTCGGAATCTACTAAGCGTAAGCTTAACTAGAAGTCGTTGTATAGTTCGCGCTAATATCTCCGCTTGTATTAGAAGCACCCCCTTGTAAATATTGGCTTCGCGCCGTTGTGGGTCCTATCCTTCTAGCATTGTGTTTTACCAGGCGCTGCTCGCGGCACAGCGGATCTAGCTTCAGTTTCTAAAGATAGGACATTAAACTCTTGGAGAAGACAGCCCCCAAGCAGATCCGCTAGGGACAAGCAGGATTATATTACGTAATCAGAGCTAGGGTCATTTAGTCACACCACCTTCTGCGTCCGTGGCCCTTCCTTTCTCCCACACTCTCTCCCCTGCACTCTCTCATACCCCCCACCCCCCCCCGCCCCCTCGAAAATTTTTTTTTTTTTTTTTTTCTCTCGCTCTCGTTGCATATTTATGCATTAAGTTCGTCGGCATTCTTAAGATGTCCTCGCCTCGCAATCATGAAGAGGAGGATGACGAATCCCTCTGGCCGCGCTTCCTCCTCCCAAATGTCGGCGATATAGAAGACATTGAGAGATACGCGCCAGGCGGCTTCCATCCCGTTCACTTGGGTGACACCTACGATGATAGGCGCTATAGAATTGTGCACAAGCTTGGTGCCGGCGGGTTCTCTACTGTTTGGCTAGCGCGAGACGAGAGCGAGAAGAAGTGGGTGGCTTTGAAAATTGTCATCGCGGAACATTTTACATCAGTTGGTGACAAGAGTCTCTTAAGCCGCCGGGCCGCCTCGAATTTCTCCAGTGAACCGACATTTGTCGCTGAGCATCGACGGTTTACTATTGAAGGACCAAACGGTCGCCATCTATGTCTCGTTTTGCCCGTTTTCGGCCCGTCTTCGTCTCGGTTGTCTTCGGGCTTCACTTCTAGACTCAAACCATGGCTCTCTCGGAGGGCTAGCTATCAAGCAACAAAAGCGGTAGCTGGCCTCCATGCGCAAGGTCTATGTCACGGAGGGAAGTTATTTGCCTGCCTGGAGCTAGCTCCATCACCCGTTCCCCCCTTGGCCAACCCTAACAGATCTCAGATGTAACAACCGCGAACATTCTCTTCACCCTGTTGGATATCGACCACCTTGGGGAAACTGAAATCTACAGCTTATTTGGATCGCCTGTGACAGCGGTGCTAGAAACTGAGTCTGGCGAGGCAACCGGCCCCGAGGCACCACGATACATCGTAAAGACACTCGACTTTCTGTCTTCCAAATCAAACATCATAAGCAACGATGTCAGGCTCATTGACTTCGACCAATGTTTCCCTGTTTCGTCCCCGCCCGAAAAGATGCTGGGTACTCCACTCGAGTTTCTAGCACCGGAGGTGGCAGTCGGCTTGCCAGCCAGCCCTGCGAGCGATGTCTGGGCCCTCGGTTGTTGCATATTCCGACTCCGGTCTGGGGAGGGCCCATTTTCAAACTATGAGGTCACTTCTCCGGGGGATTTGATGAGGATCATTATCCAAACCATAGGGGATATGCCTCTTGAGTGGCAGGATACCCTCTGGGACTACGACGGGCAGCCGACAAAGGATCCCAGCAAAGGTAAGCGGCTCGAGAAATGGGAGGGCGAACGGTCCTTGAAGGATTTAGTCTACATGATATGGGACCAGCCGGAGGGTGATGTCGTCCAGACGGGCACGACTCGGCCGGAGCATGAGGCGTGGGACGACGACGAGAACAAACCGTTTCCCTCTTGCTTCTCGAATATGGTATGGAAGCCTACGGCCACCAAGGTAGACAATGTCTACCTCTTCGGCTATGATGACGAGTCGGACGCGCTGCTAGAGGCAATGCCTAAGATCGCGGAACTCGAGGCTGCCTTGCTCTACGACCTTTTGTCCAAGATTTTTGTCTACGACCAGAAGAGGCGGCCGACCGCTAACGAAATACTCAACTACTATTGGTTCCATATGGATGGCCAGCTTGATTGATAGAGGTTCTGGAGCACGGGAAAGTTGTAAATGCTGTATAGGTCCTCATAGTAGTCCTGTCCAGCCGTATTGGCCTATTGCTTGAATTGACCGCCTACGAGGACTCGGAGTTCATATCGCACGTGTGTACTTATTTTTAAAACTACTAAGGGAAATTGGATAGGATAGAGAATAAATAGTATAATATAGGCGGATTAGGCCGGGCTTATAACTATAAGTAGGTAGGGGGATATAATAAATATATTAAGTAGTCTAACTATCTAGCTAGGACGCGAATAGAGGGTCTTAAATACTAGTTACGCTAGGTTAGATATTATAGTAAGGAATTAGAATAAATTACTATAAGGGAAAGAATTAAGAATTATAGTTAATTATAATAGCTCTATATAAGAGTAGCTTATATAGAATAGAATATAGCGTAGTAGCTAGGAGTAGTTATATAAACTAACCTAGTATAGAAGCTAGTCTAATATACCCCCCTATTCTAAAAGGATAGTAAAAGAGTATAAAATATTAAGAAGTAATAAAAGAATAGGTAAAAAGAGTATAAGTAATTAGAAGAAGATTCGTTTAATACTCCTTTACCCCCCTAGTTCTAATAAATTAGAAATAATAATTAAAAAGAAAGTAAAAAGATAGTACTCTATATAGGAATTAAATCTATATAAAAATAAGATTCTTTACTCTAGGTCTCTCTATCCTTTTATATAAATTCTTTAAGTTATAGTATTTAGAAAAGCCGTCTATAAATTAGTTTACTATAATAGTTTAGAATATATAATATACTTAAAGGTATTTAAATATAGTTTAAATTATATAGTATACCTAAAGGTATTAATATAAGTTTTAAGTCTACTATACTATTCTTATTTTTATAAGATTTAATAGTTTAATAAAATAGATATACTACTTTAAAGAAGTAAATAAAAGTATATAGGCCTCTTAGAAAGATAAATAGATAAGTAAATAGAATAGAATAGATATATAAATAGAATAAAATAAGATACTTAAAAGAGATAGTAATAAATAACTACTTAGGATAGAAGCTTATTCTAGTACTAGACTAGATTAAAGTAGAGTAGCTAGTTAGAATAGAAGCTTAATAGTAGACTAGATAGAAGCTATTCTACTTAAGACTACTTAGGATTAATACTAGCTAGTTAATTAACTTTATATTAGTTAAGATAAAAGTTTAACTACTTAAAGATATTTTCTAGTTTAAGTTAATAAATAAAAGTTTTATACTTCTACTTTAGAAGTATCTTAGTTAGTCTATTAGTTAGTATTTTAGTTATAGGGATCTATTTAATAATTATTTCTCTCTACTCTACTAATTATTAGAGTTATAACTAATAAATATTAATATATTTAAACTTAAATTAAAGTTTTTTAAAAGCTTTAGTAACTATCCTAACTATTTACGTATTATTATAATAGATAACTAGTTTAATATTAGTCTTAAAGCTTAGTTATTTAAATAGATTATTTTACTAAATTATATTAAATATTATTTATAAGAGTAAGTATAGTTTAGCTTTAATAATTAATTTAGAAATTATTTATTACTTTATTATCTTTTAGTTAATAGGTATACTAAATACCTTAAAGAGAAATCTATTTAAGCTTATTCTTATAATAGGATTATTAATAAATAATATATCTAATATATTATAGAATATAGATTTAATACTTAATTCTTATTCTTTACTTATAGAGAAGGCTTAATAAGTAGATATATAAGCTAAAGCTTTTATTACTAAATATTAAGTTTCTATAATAAATCTCTAAGTATAATAGATAGCGTTAATATATTAAGGGCTAGCCCTTATTAGATATATAGAGAGGGTTAAGTAAGTTTTTAAAATATTAGCTCTTATAATTACTATAATATAGACTATTAATCTAACTAATTATTAATATATTTTAATAACTAATTCTTCTATTAGTCTAATAAAAGACTTAAGATAGATTTTAGCTATTAGTATTTAAAAAAAGCTATTTAAGCCTTTTTTAAGATTAAACTTTATAGTAATTTTATTAATAAATAAGTCTTAAATAAGCTATATATAGTCTTACTTTATATCCTATAGTATATATATACTAAGAAACTAGTTAAGTTAATCTATTAAATAAAGCTTATAGTATTTTAATAGTCTTTTTTTAAACTTTTTATAAATAGTTTCGTTTCTTAAATAAACTAAGACTAAAATATTATCTATATAGAAGAAAATAATAAGACTTTTATTACTATATAAGTATAATATATTTAGTATTCTTCTTAGCTCTAGCTAAGTAAGGGTTATAGATAGATCTTAATACTAAAGTAATAGTACTTCCTTTAGCCTATATAATACTCGACGTAGTAGTAATAGTAATCTATATTACTTTAAGAATTCTTTAGAAATATTATAGTATAGTTATTAAGAAATTTTAGTATTTAGGAAAGTATTTATAGTATTATATTAATATATAAGTAGTTTAAATTAAGTAGCTAAAGCTATTAGAGCTTTAAAGATTTTAGTAACTAATATAGTAGTATATATATTATCTTATTAAGTTTATAAATCTTTCCGTATAATTAATCTTACTTTAGTTTTATTAAAGAAGCTATTCTTATTAAACTTATAGATATATATCTATATAAAAGGTAGAACCTCTATATCTACTATATATAATATTACTTTTATAAACTTAAAATACTCTTTCTTCTAATAACTATCTATTTCCTTTTATATTACTTCTCGAAACTAGTTACTATATAGGTAATTTTAAAGGTTCTTATAATATTTTAGAGGATTAGGTATAATACTCTAGTATAAATATATTTTTAATAAAATAGTAATAAGTTTATTTAAGATACTTAGGTCTATAGTAATAGTAAAGACTCTATAGTAGGTAAAGAGGGCTAAATTTACTTTTTCTTTATCTCTTTCTCTCTTTCTTATTCTTAAGATATTATACGTTAATAGTATTAAATATTATCTTCGTCCTAATAAGACGTTTATTATATTAATATTAGGATTATATACTTATAGAGTATTATTATTTTCTAGATTTAATAAGTAATTAGAGATTTTATATATATATTAGACTTAAGATTTAGCCCTTAAAGTAGAACGAGTAGTAAGAACTATTATAGGTAGTAGACGTACTAGACTACTTTAAACTAAGGATTTAGATATTAGAAGAACGTCTTTATTATTCTTTTTCTCTTCTTTCTCTTAATTAAGTAAGCTCTCTTCTCTTATAGATAAGAATCTTATTTCTATATTCTTAGAGAGTACCTACTCTTTAATATATCTATTAAACTATTCTATAGTATATAGATTCTTAAGCTCCGTAGTAAACTAAGACTATTCTAGATCTAAAATCTTAATCTCTTCTTCTAAAATCCTTTCTATATATAATTTATTAAGAATATTCTTCTTATAATTAAAGTTTTATTTAAATATTACGTCTTATATTCTAATAACTCTATTAAGTTTAAATATCTATATATAGAAGATATTAGATAAATTATATCTAATAAGATATCTAATATAAGCCCTTAGTTCTATCTTATTAGCTAATTTTAAATTACGTTAATAGACGTAGACTTAATAGCTAATAGGATTATAATAAGCTATTAATAGCTTAGTATTAAAGACTACCTTATAAGATATCTTCTATTATAGAGATTAAATAGGTATAGTATTAAGAAGCTAGGTAGTTATAAGAGCTAGTTTATTCGTATATTCTTTAAGTAGTCTTAAAACTATTTATAGTACTTATACTTATTATATAATTATATATTCTACTACTTCTTATAGTCCTTTTAGCTTATTAATATTCTTAGCTATTATTTTACTCTTAATTTCTAGTTAATATAAGATCTTTAAGAAATCTCTCCTAAAATCTTTCTTATTATCTAATTAGATTATAATAATAGTATACTTATAGTTTAGCTAATATTAAATCTTCTTTATAAGGTTAAATATAGCTAAGATAAGAGTATTCTAAAGCTTATTAGGTAGATAAATAAGTTTATACTACTTTAAGTATTAATTTACTACGTAAAGATTATACTTATCTCTATTATAATAAAGCTTTTTATAGGGTATTAAGTATATAAGATTAATAGTAATTTATTAAAAAGAATATATAGCTAGTATTTCTAATATTTATTTTAAAATTTATTAATTTATCTTTATAAGAATATAATCCTTATACTCTATTTAAGTAAAAGGTAGTTATTCTTCTTAAAGTTTAAAATCTTTTATTAATTCTTCTAAGTATATAATTATATTAAATAAAGGATATACCTATATATAATAAGTTTAGGTAGTTATAGTCTTAAGATTAGACTTAGAATCCTTTAATAAATATAATACTCGATAGAATATTACTATAGTTATTAATATATTAGTATTTAGACGAGCTAATAAATCGGTATTAATAAGCTAGTATTCTAATTAATATTATAGAATAGTAACTATATTATTTAATAGGTAATAGTAAAGAAAATCTCGTTCTAAATTAAAGTATATTAATCTCTCCTTAAGTCTTATAAGGTTAAGAATATTAGTAAAGAAGCCCTTAACTAGAGTAACTTCTATAAGTAGGGCTTCCTTAATACTATAAGTCCTTTTAATAGGTATTCTAATTATTTTCTACTCTATAATCTAGATAATTTAAGCTCTAGTATATAAAATCTTATTAGAATTCTTATATTAAGTATAAATCTACTTTTATAAGTTCTATATATTATAAACGTATAAATTTAATTCTAGGTCTATTATCTAGTAGTCGACGTATAATAAGGTTACTATTATACTAAAGATACTATAAGTAATAATATTACTATAATATTAGCTACTATTAGATTTACCTTCTATATTATTATTAAAAGATATATTAGAATAGGTATTATAGATTATAATCGACTAAGTTACTAACTCTATATAAGCTAATTTATTCTTAGCTTAAGTAATTACTCTATTTATTTAACTCGTCGTTATTAGGTTATCCTATATTTTAATAAACTTTACTTTAATATTAGACTTAGGTTTCTATAAAGTTAGATATAAAGATAGTATAATATAATAATATTTTATATATTAATATTATTTACTATATAGATACTTAATTAAGTATTTCTAATTTAATTTAAAACTAGTTTTCTTTAATTTCTTCTCTTAGTTTTCTTAGTTTTCTATTAATTATACTACTTATATTATATCTATTATTTTAGCTATCTTTAGTATTATAATAAAGATTTTTAAGAATATATTTTTTATATTTATAACTTAAAGAAATTATCTTAGATTTACTATATATACTATAATTATTATTAATTTTAAATCTTTTATATTATAATTAATAGTATTAATATACTTATAAAGCTCTATAGTAGTTTAGATTTTATAATATCTATTAGCTATTATTAGAAAGTCTTTCTATACCTAATTACTACTTATTTCTAATATTAAGAAAAAAGTTATTACTTTTATAATACGTACCTACTTATTAAGCTAGATTTTTAGATTTTAAGTATATTAATTAGATATTTATAAAGTATTATACGACGTATTTTCTATCTTTAGATAGAAGTAGAAGAAGTAATATAATTCTTTAATTTTCTTATATAAGTATATACTATTTAGTCCTTCTAAATTAATAGAATTTAAGCTAGTAAAGTAGTTAAGGCTACGTTAATATATATCTCTTTTAGAATCTTATTCTTTTATATCTATTTCTTATATTTATATTCTTATATCTTAAACTATATTATATAGTTCTTATTAGAGTCTAGCTATTCTAGAATTTCTAGTTCTTCTAGTATAGGTTCTAGAGTATTAGTATTTAGATTATAGTATTATTAAATATTATATACTACTACCTTATCTTTATATTAAAATAACTAGAGATACTAGTACTCTAGTTTATTAAGAATAATAGTTATTTTTAAAGACCTCTAAACGTCTAGTATAGCTATTATTATATTATATAGTTAAGATAATAGTAATAATAAGGTTAATAAATAAATTATAAGGATTACTAAAAGTAGTAGCTTTCTAAAATAAATAAACTATAGTATTATTAAGAATCTATTATAGGGATAATAGGTACTCCGAGCTTATAACTATTATAGTAAGAAATTAGGGTAAATTACTATAAGGGAAAGAATTAAAAATTATAGTTAATTATAATAGCTCTATATAAGAGTAGCTTATATAGAATAGAATATAGTATAGTAGCTAGGAGTAGTTATATAAGCTAACCTAGTATAGAAGCTAGCCTAATATTAGATAACTAGAATAATTACTATAAATTACTATATAGTTACTATAAGCTAGGGTATAGTTATAGCTAGTGTATAATTATAGTAAATTAGTGTAAATTATTATATAAATAGAATAATCATGTGATATACAGCGCTCGGCTGCTTACATCATCAGCTTGCTTCCCTTTTACATTACGCTTGTCTTCTTATAATAGAGTTGCAAGCTCTCCGGCGAGCCGAACCGCCTCTCGCTTATACCCTTTTTCAAACTCTTGATTTGCTATCAGTTCTTTGTCTTAAAGGACAGATAGATAGAAGAACGTAATACTACCTAGTAATATGTTGCGTTTATATTCCATTTCGGCAGCGATTCCCGGGGCATCCATTTCCGCTACTAGCCAGTCTATATTGGTACATATTGACGATACCAAGGTCTGGATCGTAATGGAAGAAAAACTGTATTCTGAGAAAGACTTCTACGAGTGTAATTCCGACGTAGAAAATACGGGTATTGCTGTACTTAAAGGGTTAGAGCTTGATGAGTTGGTTTAGACAAGGACCCGCATCGTTATTAACTTGTCTTATAGACGGTATAATCGTCTATATACTCTCTCTACTACGGCACCAGCGAAGGGTCTTAGCATCGAAGTGCTCCAAACTAATTAGTAAATATTAAGCGGAAAGTACAGCGGACTATGCTACAAGTAGTACTATTTTAATACGAGCGACTACTGGAGGTTTCACCGAGGGAGAACTAGGTCTAACCCGTAATATATAGAGAATATATATTATTATTATTACTTGAGATCCTAATATTAATTAAAAGTAGGTCTCTTAGCTTAGTTGGTTTAGAACGTAGTGCTGATAACGCCAAGGTTGCGAAGATTACCTTTTTTTTTTCGAACAACTTGTTTTAAGATCGATAGCTATAATTTTTTTAGGCTTTAATACCGAATAAACCCGTAGAATATAAAAAGGTGACATAAAAAGGCATTTCGGCCCGAATATGCTATCTCAACTAGGAGCATCGTGAGAGTTAGTAGATTATGGTGTTCGATAATGTTACTCTATACATTGTACAATCCTTCACACTTCACACCTCGACCTCGTTGGCCTGGCTTTGACCATAGAAGTGCCATGGCTAGAAGATGCAGAAGTGCAAGCTGCGATGACTGCACCTCCACAACCTTCAAGTCGTGAAGATTTAGAAATTGCGATATACTTTATATTGATATCCCAAGCGGATGCCTTTGTTTGATGTTCGACGAAACAGGGCATGATAGCGAGCAGGCGTATGGAAGTGCTGACGGAGATTCTAGTATCTATGTGACGGGGTGCATGGGGAAGCTCAATTTTGTGATAGCTGCCGCTTTTTGCAGAAAATGCGGTTGGCCTCGTGTCATGTTTTCCGGGTTTGCGACTCGCACTACTTGTAGGGTCCTGCGTCGGTGTACCCAAAGCGAATAACAAGATCGCAGCGAGAGTTTGTTAGGCGATGACGACGGCTTTGATTTCTACACGAATAACAACGAAGATAACGAGTAAGCCCATCTGCAACGCACGAATCACTCGTTAGCATACGGATATTTTACCCAATTAGAAAAGATGTTACTGAAAGCCCTGTATATGTTATCCAAGCACATCTCGACAGCGTTAGATTTCAGCTGCGCACACTTGGACGACTCACGGTCGCTGCAATCGGCTGGACCGGAGGCCAAAGATGGGATGGAAGCATTAGAAGATCTGGGGAGGGAAGTGGAGATTCACTTAGGTACAGCGGAAGCAGTGGAGAGGCTTGCACCTGGGATGCGTTATACTGGCTGAAAAGCGTTGGAGGAAATACGGCGGCTAGCTCTCTTCTAGGCGGACAAGGCTTGTACAGTATATCAGGGGAAGCACGATGAAAGAAGAAGCATGGACGATACCTTATTACCTCTAAACAGGCTCTTCATCACAGTCCCTCGGCACGGTTACAATGCAGGTAGTGCTTGCCCCGCGAAGGATCTGGGCTAACCCCAACCAGGCTTAGCCATTCGCTTTAGTTGCAAGAGTCTCAACCCGACCTACTCTCAACTCTCCTTAAGTCTCAATTGCGCCATGCTCTGTCCAAAATGCCAATCCTTTTGGCGAACAGCCGTCTCCGGCTCACAAGTCTCAGAGTCTTCAACATCATGTCAAGATGTACACTGGAAGAGCTTCGAGACGGTGCTACACCGCAGCATGCGAGAGCTGAAACGCTCGTCGAATCTTCGGTGCCCACTTTGCCGCGCTACTCTGTGCACACCCATTTACTCTGAGAGAGGTACCCTACTTGCAGATGATGACGAGCCGGTCGACATGGTTAGTCAGGGTAGTATGAAAAGCGGGAGTCTTGTGCTAACTTGCTTGTAGTAAGCTTGCTATATTTTATATAACCTCGCACTGCGGATTTCAACCTGCTTTGATATAAGCTATATCTTCGTCATGATGTACCTTCGAAACATCTGCTAATTGTAATGCCAACACGGGCAGTGTGCTAGACATTGACCCCACTAGAGGTCCGTTACCTGTGCTTTCCGTTACATATTACGAGGCAGGTAAAGCGGAACGAGTGGCACGGATACCTAGGCGGATGGTAGCTGCGTGCGAGAGTTTGCTGAATGATGGTAAGAATTTTGATATAGGGTGATTGAAGTTATTTAAAGATTGTCTAGATGATCTCGCCTCAACTCTTGAAGGCTGCTCACAGCTTGAAAACAGCAGCACTGGGTCCGATGCCGCCTTCGAGCTTGCTTCTTACTGGTTGCGTCGTTGTCTCTCCGAACACGAGCAGTGTCGGATTGAAGACAGTGCGAAGGAGCCCTCTTTCGTACCGACGAGACTCATTGATGTCAGCGACAATGCTATTCGGCTTATCGAAACGGAAAAAGAGATTGGATCCAATCCTGAAGATCGAAGATACGTTTCACTCAGTCATTGTTGGGGCCTTGTGCCCATTATTCGAACGCTCAAAGAGAATTACGAGGCGCACCTCAAGGGGATCAATCCGGCTAAGCTTTCCAAGACTTTCCGAGAGGCTGTACACGTCACGCGAAAGCTTGGTTATCGGTATATATGGATTGACTCTCTCTGCATCATCCAGGATTCGGCGAGTGATTGGGGCGCGGAGGCTGCAACTATGTGCGATGTCTATCGAAATGCGACTTTTAAGATTGGTGCTGCGCATGCAGGGTCAGGGGACGTTGGATGCTTCAAAGACAGAGACGGTCTTGTGCAGTTTCCCTTTGTTGCCGATTTGCCGTTATCAGAGACAGAACGGGCGAAAACCACAAATCCGAGGCGCATACTGCTTACCTCATACGGACGAATAGAAGGGGTAGGTGCACCTGAGCCGCCGCTTTATGGACGCGCTTGGGTATTGCAAGAACAGCTACTGTCGCCTCGTATGCTCATCTTCGACGGTACTCTATTACGCTGGGAGTGTGTTTGCAGCCACGGTAATGAGCGCACCCCGACCGGTGGTATGTCACGACACATTGGCTTCCAGAAGGACATCCGAGCAGGAATATTCAACAAGCTGGATTTTTTCGACATGCTAAACGATGTACCCGGTAAGATGCCGGGGACCCGCATCAAGTTGCTGCATTGGTGCGGCGCCGTCATGGACTACACCCATAGAGGCATGACCAAGGCATCTGACAGACTCGTCGCTATTGATGGTATTGCAAAAGCATTGAGAATGAATACGAATAGAGAATATTATGCCGGCTTGTGGTCGCAGGATCTTTGGATGGGTTTGCTATGGAGTATTTCCCATGAAAACGAGTATACGTCCACCACCATGGCCTCCTTTGATCTGGAAAGAAATAAGCATGTTCGACACGAGGAAGAGCTAGCACCGAGCTGGTCGTGGGTATCTGTCACGGTACCAGTCGTTTACCTTGTGCCCACGATTATTTACTTAGACCGGATCTGCGAGATAATTAGCACCCATGTGTCTGGGACATCGGCAAAGCAGTCTGGTAAACTCGTGATCCGAGGGCATATACGGACAGGCTACGTTGATGCCATCTATCCTTATGCCATCCGTGAAGCTGCGGAAGCAGTACCTGATAGGATGTGTAATCAACCAA
This sequence comes from Darksidea phi, assembly GCA_030770425.1. Taxonomy (NCBI): domain Eukaryota; kingdom Fungi; phylum Ascomycota; class Dothideomycetes; order Pleosporales; family Lentitheciaceae; genus Darksidea; species Darksidea phi. The sequence continues at coordinate 16,655 of JASJFT010000132.1, forward strand.
CTGCCTCGAAGAACATGAATACTATCTCGTATCGAGGCCGCTCCTTCCACCCGAACGACTACTTCATCTTCTCCGACACCAAATCGTCCAGTACATTCAGCCGTCTCTCCTCGCAGAACTGGCGTTTCGTCCGCGGAACATTCCGTCCGGACGAGATCATAGACCCAAATACGCAACTCTTTTTTGTAGCCATAGCACAGCGACACAACGGATATGTACCGGAATCAATGCTGAATACCCACAACGAGACGGACCCGCTTCATGTATGGTCGCTAGCACTCGTCCCAACCGGAAGAATAGAGGGGGAGTATAGACGCGTTGGGTATGCTATATGGGAGGATTGCAGCTGGTATGGGTACAAATGCGGGCATATCACCCGTCTTGGAAGAAGCATGGAGAAGGCAGAGGGGTGGCGGGGAAAGATGTCAGTTGGAGACCCAGAAAATCTTGGTTTTACCCGACCGACGGATGGGAAGGGCGTGCACGAACATCCGTATCGGAGTGAAGCGCTACCCCAAAAGGACAGATATCACAAGGACGTCGGCGTGGAGGAAAGAGTTATATCTATTGTATAGAAGAGACCCACTTCCACGTTTTGGCAGTGATCTAAAATGAGGAGATAATGAAGTTGTTATGCGCAGCAGAATAAGCCGAAATACACGCAAGCACAGTTTAGCCACTGAATAGCAAGCAGAATCTGAGACCACTCACACCTCCTACGGTCTAGCTTGGAGGTTGAGCTCGCCCTCCGCGCCCATGGGAGCTAGCCGGCTGCCGTCTTCGGCATCCACACCACCCAGGGTTTCTACTTTGCCGCCTTCCTTCTCGACCTTTTCGAGGCTCCTTGTTGGGTGAACGAGGTGTTTGGGGGGATATCATCATATCACAGTGAGGGTTCAGAGTGAATCACTGTGAGGGAAAGAAGTGAGAACTGCGGTTGATTGTGAAAACTCTGTATGAGAGCAGCTTATATAGAACAGAATGAGCCGCCGACTCCACGAACGATCGCGAGAGATGATGGGATTCTAAATTTTGCGAAGCCCAGAGTCTTCTGGAAGCGGCGCGACATCAAAATTCAACTCCGGAGGCACATCATCGATGGCTGAGCAGAGCCTTTTGAAGTGAGTTGGCATCCATATATCGTAAACATTCTTGGTGAATTTGTACGCTGTCCATTTCTCATTTCCGTCTAGTTCTGTGAAGGTAAAGGCACGGATTTGATGGCGATAGAATGTAGTGTCAGCTCCTTTAATCACGGCGTAGTGTCCGTAGATCCGGACTGACTGATGATCGTGCGAGACCGAGAAGGCGAGGATTTCTCGATTAATCTCGTCCTCGCGCTTGACGAGCCGGAAAAGCTCGACGATGGCTCTTACTGCGAGCGTCATACTGTGCGCATTCTGTCTGTCGGCGATGTCGAGGGCCGTAGTACCGCACTTTACTTCGCACGTAAGAAATGGGAAGTACATGTAGTATGTAGCCATAAAGAACGACTGGTCGCCGGCGATGAAGTCACCAATGAAAGGTGCAAGCTTCTTGCGCTGCTCTTCCGTAAACGCCTCGCGTTTGAACCCGACGGAGTAGTCGGGCTGCGGACGGGTACCGGTCAGAGGGACAGAGTTGTTCCAGCCTTCGTTGACACTTTCAATGAGATGTCGGAGGTGTTTGGCGCCATGCTTAGAGCCACGTATGGCTAGGGACTGAGCGGAAGGGACGATTAACCGAGAGATATCCTGGATAACCTTGGCTTCGTTCCGGCCTCGCAGCATGTCACAGGTGTCCTGGAAAAACTCGGCCTCAAATATAGCTTCTCGAGGAATTGTTTGTTCCGTCTCCAGCAAGATCTGGCAGAAGCCCTTGCTTTCCTTCGTGACGCCCTCCTCATTTTCTCCCACATATCTGCCCATGTAGCTCCCTTTGGTTGCAAGTAAGATCTCATAACGTGGATCCCTATATGGAGCGCTCTTCTCCTCTCTCAGCTTCTGATCGCTGGCTGTGGTCGAGCTAGCGTCGAGAGAGCCCGACCCCGATCGTTTGCGGCGAAGGGAAGGCGTCGACCTCTTCCCTAGAAGCAGATGGCTCACTGTACCTGGTTCAAAGTATTCCTTAGGCCAAGCTTGTTCCTTCCGCCAATAATCAATGGGATCGAGGTGTGTCTCGGCGTCGTCGAACGTTTCTGGATCAGCTGGTCTCCCAGCGGCGGAGCCCACAGATACTCGCGGTCGCTTCGCGGACGGTTCGATTGCGACGTCGGTGGGTAAGTATTCGGCCTCGCGCGATCGTTTTCGGCCACTAGGCTGTGGAGAAGTTGATCGATTCTGTACTCGGCGTGAGTTAACTAGTAGAAACGATATGACATACTAAGGGCTGCCCAGAGTGATCGCTAGGCCCAGAAATGGGGCAGGCACTCCTGCGGGTAGGTTTCCGCACTTTCGATTTACTAACACCCTGAGGGCGCTTCCCTACGTGCAAGTCAGCGGTAGTAGCTGGCTGAGGCTAGTGGTAGACGGACCTTGATCTCTTTGTTGGGTTTGTTCCCGCCGATGCGTCGGAGAAGCTAGCTCGCTGCGATTGTTCGCCATTTCGATGGCCAGGAGGGCGAGACGAGGTCTCTTTATGGTGATCGTGTGTTCAGCGGGTAGAGAGTGCGAACTGTGATGACGCGAGCCCTGGCACAACGCTAGCCTCTTCAGGTATAGTTGACATAATCTCTTGGCAAAATCACTGGTGCCTGGGACTCCAGGCAGGCCACAGACGAGTCACAATTCAAGCGCTTCAGAATGAGACTCCATGGCAACCTCCACCGAGAAACCCTCTTCGATAAAGAGCCATATTTCGTCCGCTCCGGCCCAATCAATCCCAGAAGAATCTCGAGATGACAGGCTTTGGCGCCTTCTTTTGAGGCCCGCCCACCCACTCGCCCATGTCGGGCAGGTTGTCAGTCTTGCCAACGAATTGCGTCCAGCCTCCCGAATCTTCATCTTTGTCAACATTCCCTGCTCTATCCCGTTCCCATCCTCACCCTGGGCCTCCACCCACCGTTCGGTTGACTTGCGCGACCGTTTCTTCGGGAATTCGATGTCCTTCTCATCCCGCATTGGCACAGCGGCGACTTTGTCGGAGGGCTCGTCCTCTGCGCCGGCTTCCTTGACAGCCTCCATTCGCGGCTCACCATGAGCGCTGGACCACTCCTCCACGGATTCGACGTCCTGCACTGTTTTGACAGTCTGCAAAGGTCCTACTGTCTCAACAGTTTCCAACTTCTCTTGTGCACTCTCGGCTCCCGCGCATTCTTCTCCACAGCCTGACCAACGACGACATCTTGCCCAGCTTCGTTCTCCTGCGCGTGTGTACGAGGCTCCTGAGACGAACAAAGAGCCGTCGGAGAAACGTTCGCAGAAAACTCGACCTCTGTCCCTTCTCACCCGTAGCTTCGTTCTGTGTATCTTTGCTTACCTGGAACGCCTTGAACTCCTGGGTCTGGGTCATCTGCTGCTCCTTCTCGTCCTCCTGCTGCTTCCCTCCTTCCTGCTTCTTTCTCTCATTTTCCTGCTTCTTCTCGGCACGCGCCCGACACTTCTGATCGAACTCCTCTGCTTGTTTCTTCCAAAAATCGTCCATTTTGGTAACTCTCTGCGACAGTGGGGCTGACATAAATGACACGAGAGCCATCGTCGCGTGGAATGGGTGCTGGCATCTGTGCATCGAAATAAGACTGCGGAGACTTTCCTCCCGGGATGTCGATAACATAGTCTCCGTTCTCGTCCGACTGGAAACTGAAGAAGCCAGCTCCCAAACTGCTGTCCAAACGATCCGCATTTCGCGGTTGTCGGTCAACTCGATAGGCTGAACGTAATCGTGACAGGCCAGGTAGTCTTCCCAGCCGAGCTTGGACTTCTCGATGAAACGTGGTGGGTAACAATAGGGATCGAGACGCAGCAATTCCTCCTCTTTCTCTGCCTCTTCTCGCGCCTTGTGGGCTTTCTTTTCGGCCTCGTCGGCTTCTTCGTCTACCTACGTAAACATACCGCTAATACCATAATCAATCTCTGGCTCTGTGGCCACAGATAAACCAGAATACTCCTTGACGGCGGCTTCTTCTCCCTCTTCACGTGTTGTGTTGGTACCTGCATCGTCGTCGGACTTTGTGATGTTGGCTGACTGAGAGGCCTTCTCATCAACAGCCTCATCTACCTCGTCCGCGCGGCCATAAAACAAGACGCCGAGATGTAGGGACTCGTCCGAGTCCGATTCCCCCGCATTTACAACAGTCCCGGCCGCGTCCACAAAATTGTCGGTTTCTGTCGAAGCAGTGTCGGCTGTGTTCGCAACAGCCTCGTCCTTGTTTAAAACTACTCACTGCCCGGCACCCTGCGCATCGTCAGAGATGACCCCGGCAGCCTCTACAGCCTCGGTAGAGACATCAGTAGCGGGCTTATCGGCCGGTGTCGTATCGTCCTTCGTAACGTCAACTGGGGCCTCTTCCACCTTGTTCTTAGAGTGTTCCTCGGTGATATTAGGCGACTCCTCGGCAGTGTTCGTGGGGTCTAGCTCTGGGGCATCGTCTCGGCGGCGGCATCTACAACGCTCATGGCAGGCCCTGGGGGTGGCGGCGTGGGCTACAACTTTCTTGACCTTCTCGGTCTTTATGCGTTTAGCGAGGGTCCGGCAGTCTACACACGTTTGCCGGTGGGGTGTGGAATCGGCACCTCTGTTGATGCGTTTCTGAGGCCGGATTGATGCACATATACCTGGGGCGAACTGTGTAGCTCTGGATAAGTACCTCGGGCCTGGGGGAAGGTTGGAACAGCCTGTTCGCGACCCAGCCAAAGAGGCCTGTTGATGCGGTGGATGTGACGTTTGCCTTCCGGGCATATTCTCCTCGAGTCACATGGGAAGCGGCCCCGGTGGTCGTCTTCCCGCAGATGTTGTAACAGCGCATGCTTCAAGCGGCTATAAATTTGCGCACACGTTGATATTTACTACTATTCTATAAAAGTCGTGTTTATAGCTGCATTTATATATTTAGAGCTCCTCTAAATTACGTTTGCATTGTCGCCCTCACGCCTGATTCGGAGAGAGTCTTGTTTAATAGTGTATCAATGTCCCTTCTCTACATTACCACTGTTAAGCTCTTACTACTCCATAATACTTATAGAACGGTGTTATCTAAGACTTGGAGACTAATATCCCTCACCACGTAGCGAGAACCACGCCGTAACAAGGAAAAGAGGGATACTTAGACTTGAACGAAGTAGAAACGCATCATACCTTTAGTATTCTACATTGTTTTGCACAGGTTACATTCTTGAGGCTCTTCTTAATCTTCTAAGCTGCCGTTGTAGGACAAACGCCACTCAGCTTCGCCTTTACTGAATCCAAACTAGTGTACCGATAGTCGTGCCACCCAACTAGTTCTATCATGAAAGTCGAACCGCCGGACTACGTGCAGTCCGCCTATGTTATACTCAGAAGAGAGCTGGCAACCGCCGTCATAGCTCGTACGCGTCCGTTTTTGGCGGATCGCATAATTATTCCTCAAGAGCCTTCCAATTGGATAATCCTCGGGCCGACTAACCTGACCCCACGTATGCAAAACGACCCACTCAGCGCAACGTCAGTCATACTGTCTGCTTCATTTGTTCCTTTGTTCCATAACTTATCTTCTCATACTTCTTTCAGCATTGCACTTTCTCTGTTCTGCATATACTTGTGTGAAAATGGCCTCCAAGGAAAAGAGCACCCAAGAGCTCGCCAAAGCCAAGGAGCTAAACCATGTACCATGGTGCGAAGAGTATGAGAAAATGATCTCTGGTATGCTGTAAGGACTTACCACAAGCACTATCCGTACTCACTTATAGCCTACTAATAATCCGCAAAGTTACGCGTCTTTCACCCCTGATCTCGAAGCCGCGCGCTTTAGAGCGCGAGCCTGGGCGCACGAATACAATCACTACTTTCCGGACTCCACCACAAACCCAACATTTGAAAGCCTGGCTGCAGAACGCCTAGATTGCCTCCGCAAGATCCTCGGCCACGTCGGAAATGACGTCTTTATCGAGCCTCCCTTCCACATCGACTACGGCTGCAACATCTCTCTAGGAAACCGCTTCTACGCTAACTTCAACTTGACCATCCTCGACTGCAGTCTAGTCACAATAGGGGATCGCTGCATGTTTGGGCCGAATGTGAGTATCTTTGCGGCAACGCATGAAACTGAGGTGCAAAGTCGGCGGGACAATGTAGAGAGTTAAGGATAAGATTATAGCTATTTATAGGAATAGTCTAAAATACTTAAGAATCTATTATTCATATCTCTAGGTTTTATAATTATATACTTACCGAAGCTACGTCCCCCGGTCTACGATTCCAAACACCTGGCGACTTTACCATCCGGACATCCGTATAAATACGTCCTAGTATATAGTATCGAAGCCTAGCTATTAGCGAATATTACCGGAGGAGAATAAGACTAGTAATCGTATTAAATAAATGCCTATAAACCACCGGAGTCAGCCTTACGGCTTATACGAAAGGGGGTTGGTAAAGTATATAAATATATAAAGATACCCCAGCCTAGGTTCCTACGTAGCTTTATACTTATCCTAGTTAACATAGGTTTCGTCCAACGTCTCGCCTGGTCTACTACTTAATAAGACAGCTATTACGCGATCCTAATACCTATATAGCTTAGGCACTTAAAAGCTTTAATCCAGGAAAGGGCATTATACTAGGTAGTACTTTGGTGGTAAGAGCTAATAGTAGGTTCCTACTAGGGGTTGGAGCTGGTATAAGAGGTAGTTGAACGTGAGAACCAGCAGGATCAAACCCCGAAGGCTTTTTCCCAAATCTCTCCGCATATCGTTCCCGTAACACGGTACTGCTGCTCAGTTCTTTTCTGTCTGTAAGCAGCCGAGCGCTGTATATCACATGATTATTCTATTTATATAATGATTCACACTGATTTACTGTGACTATATACTAGCTGTGACTATTTGATTTGGATTTGCATAGTGGGAGTCGCTTTAGAAGGTCCGCACGAAACACAGTAGGAGTTTGTACGCAGTAGAGGTGCTATACCCACACCTTATACACGATAATAGAGCTGTAGAGCTGTACACAGTACGACGAGGTGATGTTTCGAACATTGAGGCGCTGGACGAGAAATGACATGTGATGCCGAACCACAGAGCGTTGGGAGACCAACAGCGGTAGCGAGGAGTTAGCGCACCAACACCACCCAACTAGCTGTGACTATACCCTAGCTCACAGTAACTATATAGTGATTCATAGTGATTATTCCAGTCACCTGACCTAGCGCAACTAGTATTTAAGGCCCTCTGTTCGCGCCCTAGCTAGATAGTCAGACTACTCAATACATTCATTCTACCCCCCTACCTGCTTACACTGTCTACTGTTCCCAACGCCCGGACTCGTTAATCATGGGCACCCGTCACCTTATCTGTGTGTTCTACAACGGTCGCTTCGTCATCGCCCAATACGGTCAGTGGGATGGCTACCCTGAGGGCCAAGGGGTAAAACTTATGAAGTTTTTATGCGTGCCGATTAACATCCAGCGCCTCAAGGATGGACTTGGGCACATCTACGAAGCGTCCGAACAAGAGCTAATCACGGCCAAAAGACGGATCGATGAGCTACGCGGACCAGAGATAGAAACCTGGATCGAATTTTGTCGACAGCCCATGTCCAAGTTGACAAGCGAGATCATGGATAGGTTCTGCCCTTCTCTCTCCAGAGACACCGGTGCCGGCATACTTGAAGTCATCAGCCGTGCTGAAGCCGAAAGAAAGGTGCCAATTGAGCTTGAACTTTCCTTTGCGAACGATTGGTATTGCGAATTTGCATATGTCGTCAATCTTGATACAGAGGTACTCGAAGTCTTTTATGGCTCTGAGGAGAAGACGCCTGATCATCGGTTTGGAGATGTGGGGAAGGAAAACGATAGAGTCCCGCTCTTTACATCCTCCTTTACATTCTCTGAGCTACAGAGTATGGAGAGCGAAGAAGAGTTTCTCCATCGAGTGACCGAAGACATGGTAAGTGTGTTAGCTTTCGTTCAGTCAAGCACAGTGCTAACGAGACTATTTCGCAGGGCAAGCTCGAGAGCACCTGAGGAAGATCTCCATGCGAAGAAGCGATAGGAGATGAAGCCAGTATGGAGTTTGGGTTAAACGTAAGCAGTATGCACTGGCAAATACAGGCTGTGATAATGAGTCGGAATTTATGCGAGGAGGGTCCTATAGCAACATCGGTGCCAATTGCAACTCTAATTACTAGGAAATAAGCCTGAGACCACGTAGTTCGATAGCCGCACGCTGTCTTTCCAGCGCAAATACAGAAGACCTATCCCCTCCCTTCTTGGCCATACTCGCATCGCACCTATGGGCGGCCCGTGATTATTGGAGATGACTGCTGGATTGGGGGGCATGTTGTTATCTTGCCCGGCGTGACGATCGGGAAGGGAGTTACGGTTGCAGCGAGTTCAGTTGTTACGAAGGATGTGGAAGATTGGTGTGTTGTCATGGGGAGTCCGGCGAGGGTGGTTAGAAAGGTTGAGGCTGTGCCTGATGTCGTGGAAGTAAAATAGAGGAAGCAACGATCTGAAAACCTTGGTTTATGATAGCTCGACTCTGGACAGGGCAGTATGGTTTTTGCGAGACAGGATCTATCTCAGTACCTCGTTCCCGCTGTTTTCCACAATTCCTAGGCACTTCGAACGTTGTTCGTACCCCCTTCCGACCTCTCCGCACTAGCGTCCCTAGTCCAGTTGCTCATAGAAAGCCATCACCAAGTCACCCCCTCTCTCACCCTGCCACTCCTCAATCTGAACCTCCTTGACCACCTCGCCGACAGTCCTCCACCATTTGCCATCCTCAGCATGTACAAACGCCGCAAACATCCCGCTCTTCATCTTCTTCACCACTGTCACCAATCTGTATTTCGTCTTCTGAGCCGAAGCCCTCACAACGTCCTTGAAGTCCTGCTCAAGCGGCAAAAAGATCCTGCATCGCTTCTTCTGCTCAAAGGTGAAGACGATATTTTCAGGCGCGTAAGCGAGGCCGAGGAAGTGCTTCCGGGCATTGTGCTTGTTGTATTGGAAGCCGAAATCGCCGGGACAGTTGATGTACTCCGGTAGCCACGTTTTCTCGCGCAGGAGTTGGAGCAGATCGCGGGAGATGACGCCCTTGTAGCGCATTTCGGAATCCGTGAAATGCGGCGAGAGAGATAGGGTCCAGTTCTTCTCGTGAGATTGCTTGATTTGGCAATCGTTTGCGCAGGTTGGGCATGTGATGCGGTGATCGGTTCGGACTTCGTAGGCATTCTCGATGTACGGCGAGCGGATCGTGCTCAAGACTTGATGAAGGTATTTGACGGGATCTTGGACCGTCCCGAAGAGTCGTTGGAGGCGGCTTACCACCAAAGGGTTGGAACATGGGTGCTGCATTTGCGCCATGTAGTCGACGAATTGGCTTGATTTCTCGTCGTCTTTGGGAAGATCCTGCCATGCTTCGTGCGCTTTCATTGAAGCGCAAAGGCCTTGCAGAACTGCGGTGATTTGTGAAGAGTCCCCTGATGCGGCAAGGGGATTGGGACGCGAAAGCCGCTTGGTGACAAATGCGTGCTTCGTCAACCTGGGGATGTGCTTTGTAAAGTCGGTTTTCTTTGCCCTCGGAACGGGTGTCATGGGGATTTTGAACGAGGAATTGCTGGCCGAATTCGACGGTGAAGCCCTTGGCGGAGTCGATTCTTGTTGCTTCGCAGCGGTAGGCGTCACTTGCGCAATGCAAGACGCCTTTGTCCTGGGATTAGAGATCTTTAGCGGCGGTAAAGCTTGATCTCCGTTGTCCTCATCGCGCTTTCGCTTGCGCTCCTGCGCATACCAACGCGATATGTCTTCGACCGAAGTACCCTGGCTCGCAAGCTTCTGTTCCAAGGTCTTGATTTTTGCCTTGTACTCTTTCGCTTTCTCGACTGCATGCTTCTTCTCCTCTTTCGCCCTAGCTTCTTTCTCGCTCGTGACTGCGAGTACTCGCTTCACCATCTTGTAGTGAGCGTTGATGCTCTCTACAAATTTGCCAAAGTCCTTGTGCTCTTTCTGGAGCTTTTGGAATAGGTCTTTGATGGATTCGGCGGAGAGGACCTCGGTGCTACTGATATAGGTAGCGAGTTCGGTTTCGGTACTGAGGACCGAGGCGGAATGCTTGCGGAAGGTGTCGTCAAAATCGGGGTATGCAGGATGTGCCTGCGGCGGTGTGCTGATGTTCGGCATCTTGCAGATAAATTTGATCTGTGTGTAATGAAAAAAGAAAGCTGCCGATGGAGTGATGCGGGAGAAAAGGGACCTGGGCTATGGAGACAGAGTGGAGAGCTGTGCGGAGTGGACTTTTATAGACGATGAGGGAAACATTTTTCTATTTTTTAGTCCCGCTTAGAATACCATGGATCGAACAATAAAATGAAATAAATGTTCTCTGGGTTACAGTTACGGTACGGTGAAGCTACCCACGGTACGTTGGCACGGTTGAGGTACGTTGGCACGGTTGAACCTGCCCTGTTCGCATTTTCACCGCGACCGTTCTCATTCTTAAACACCGTCAGAAATCGGCGGAGACGTCGTAGCCAGGATCGCACAAGTTAGTGAAACCAGAGCTTTTAAAATAATTAGACCCAGTTGAGTCTACCATTCTCATACCCCATCTGGCGAAGCTGTCGCGGATCGCGCCACCAGTTGGGATCGCCGCAGAGTTTATCGGTTTTCCGAGGCCACGACGTCCCTATAGCACCATTTTAGCTCATAGCATCTACCAAGCGACGCTGCACTTACTCTTGTCATAATGCCTTGCCGCGCTGGAGCATCGCTAGCTCGTCGTCGTCTAGTATGCCAGCAAGAGTTGCTTTTTCCGGAACCTCTTCCTCGTCGAATAATTTCATGATCTTCTTGTATTTCGACTTGTTTTCCAGACAATGGCGAAGACAGTCTAGCACCTTCGGATTGAGTTTGCATAGGTGCGAAGCATCGCTCTGGGTTATCGTCTGAGACCGTTCATCGAAAGAAGACCATTTAATCATCTCGGGGGGGACATCATTATCTTGCCAATATCTTTCCCAATTGCTTCCAACGCTTCTTCTCCGCCTTAACCGCTTCCTCGGCGTCTTTCGCGGCCCTCTTTGCTGCTTTATCTTGTCAAATTTTCTTAGCGACATCCGCTATCTCCTACTTTGCTGCTCGTTCCCGGGCCTTAACATCCTTTACGCTTTCTCCTCCTATTTGCGCTATACGGCACCTGTAATGAAGTGATGTTAGGCACGATTTCCAGCTGTAGGACCCTCTGTGGCTGATCTTAGTAACGTCACCTAAGTTCGTTTACCACTGCTAACAGGCTTAAATGATACGGCGGCTTTTCTTTCTCGTGAATTTGGATTTCTGGTTGAGCGTCATGGTATGGCGTCGCGTCATATGTTGGGTAGAGCAACGCGCCCCGGGCTAACTCTTTACAGCTTCCCTGGCTTACTCTTGCTTTTACTTCAATGTTTTCGTTATAACTAGCGAAAATGCAAGTTATGTGTTAATGTGGCTATAGTTCTATTTCGCGAGATATTGGCTAACATCTGTTTCCTCGGCAACCGTAAACTCTAGTAGAAACCACACCACTACCCACCCAAACCATCATCATCGCCACCACATCGTCTCTACCCCTCCTATGTGTTCATCATGAAATGTACAGCCTGCGAAAACTACGCAGCGCGCAAACGCCCTCGCCGCAATTCGTCGCAGAGCTTCCTGCCCGAAATCGGTCATGGCCGCATGTGCCCGCAGCCTGGACCTACATGAGTCCTCGCTCGATTCTAATATCATACGCATGCGGCCTAAGAGCAGCCTCTTCAATCTTGCCGGCGCGCTTACGTCTACCGCACTGAGCGATTCCTCCACAGCTAGCGAGCTGGACGGCCCACTCACGACGCCAAAACCAGACATAACCGTTGGGATTTCTCGGCAGGCCTTCAACTTCAACAATGCAGCCCTACTTGGTTACTGGCAAGCCAGCAAGACCGTTCTTAGCGACCCGCGCACCACATAAGGCGACATGCGCTTTCCCTTTCTTATCATCGAAGTCAAGGGCCTGGCGACGAACGGCAACCTTATTGGAGCGCAGAACCAAGCCGCTGTGGGAGGGGCGTGCGCTATCAACCTGCTGGATTCGCTGGCGGCGCAGGATCCCGAAACTGGCCCGCCGCGCATCGCCTTCAGCGTCACGACAGAGGGCGCCATGCATGAACTGTGGGCCCATTATCGGGCAGTAGATGAGGACAACAACTATAACCATCATATGACGTGTCTAGGGGCCTGGAGGATCACGCTCGATCGCCATGTTAACGAGTTCGTGGCAGCGCTGGCGAGCATCCTCCGTTGGGGGGTGGACGTGTTCCATCCGCAGATCAAGAAGGTGCTGGATAGAGCATTAAATGTAATGGAAGTTGTTCATTAAAATCATATAGCATTGTTTTGTTTCGCTTGTCTATGGAATCAACCTATTGCGCCCTCCCCCGTCGGTCTTATAGCAGCAAGCTCTATAGTAATAGAGAAGTGCCTAATAGTAACAAATTCAACATATCGTCCTCTACTAGGCATATAAAGTAAGAGCAAAAAGCACTCAATATCTATATTGAGCAAATGAGCGATGGAAACGACTATACCTCCGAGTCGCAGTCCGGTAAGCAGTCTGACAACTTGTTCCCTCTCGATATCACTGTCAGCGCAGTAGTACTAGAGAAGCTGACAAGAAAATTGCAAAAAAACTAAATCGTTGCTATATTCTAGTCGTTGTAGTATGTGCTTCTGTGCTAAAATTTGCTGTGTTCACTGATGTACCAAGATCCGCTCTGCTAACTAAAGGATCCAACGTCTCCTCTACTATGCTAGACGCAGCTTCCCGGGGGTACTATGTGGTCGGGCCTAAATAGTAATCGCTTGTAGCCCTCTCTAAAGTTATCCAAGTATATTATTTCCTGTTAACTGAAGGCCGTCGCCTTTATACCTATTAATATCTAATTTGCATGTATCATCGTTATGCTAAAATTATTATGACAATCTGTAGAACGATCGTATGTTATGTCCCTATAGAACGGGCGGTATAATTCTAGACCCGTCGACATAGGATGCAAATCCCTTTGGCGACTTCCCTTCCTTCTCATCATGTACCAATACTGACTCCTTCTCCCTCGCATCGGCTCCGGTAAAGAGCTGCGATGGAGTATCTCATGAGGGGACGCCGCCTCTCCTGCTGGGCCTTTACAACGCTCCCGAATTCCTTGAACCCGTTCAACTTGAGATATGTGGAGAGATTCTGTGCTGAGTAAAAGGTCACAGCGCACACGCTGGATGCAATCACGATGACAAAGTATATGATCTCTATCAGTCTGATTTGCAACTACTAGCTTCTGTAGTGACTATCAGAGAATGTGCCATGACACATCTAGTACATCAGGTACCCATAGATGTAGTATAATACTCCCAAGCATTCCAAGTTTCGGTTTGCTGATCTAAAATCATGGGCAAATACTTTACAGACCACTCTCCCTTATAGTCAGCAGTCCAATAGGCTTTCCGATCCTCCCAGTAGACCGGGAGCCAACCAGCCTGCTCCCAATCTAAAATTGAAACAACCTTAGGCGGATCGGACATCGTTACTAATATATTACTCCGATGAAGGTCTCCATGTGTAAGAACAATCTCACAGTCGTCAGGAAGATCCTGGCGGAATGGTTCCAAGGGGACAGAGTAAGGATCGGGCATTGGGCGTCGGCAGAGAAAGGTGAACCACTTATGAAAGGCTTCGACGGAGGCAAACGGTCCCGCTTCTTCCATATACCCAGGATTAATGGCTCTGTCGTAAATAGCGCCCCGTAAAACGTTGCCTACGCAGTGTTAGGTTAGCTGACATATATAGTTAAACAGTAGAATACAGACCTATAAATGTCTCCGTAGAATCTTGTTTAAGCCAGCGTAGGTTCGTAATGATATTTCTAAGCTCATTGCAAATGCTGAGGCGGTCGTTCATCACCAAGTCTCCCATACTGCTTCTAAAGTCCGTCCACTTATCGCCTCCATGTAGATGAAAACTTCATCTCCATCCTTACGCCACCCATATACATCAGGGACTGGTACGGCGCCTCGAAGACTGTGCTGAATGGCATATAAAGATTGGCCCTCAGCGATTCTAACACCAGATCCCCACTTAACAAATAGACCCATAGATTCGAAGAGAACAGGCGGAGCATACGCGTTAGGGCCAGCAGGGCAAAAATTCTTTCTCTTGTCTAAGGTAGTGCCCGCAATATGTTGGGCATGTGCTTGTAAGCGCACTGTTTGCGGTGAGGGTAGTTGGTTGTGTCGCTGGAAAAAAGATGAATTCCGGTCGTCGAAGTTTGTTTCCGTTGGGATCATGGAAAGTGTAAATCGTACAGGTGCTTATAAATTAGTAGAAGTTGCGGGAGGGAAGTTGGTAGTCCAATCTGGGCCACCTACCTGAGAGCGTGGGCATGGGATCAAGATGAACCATATCGATTACCTTGGAAGTCCTCACTGGGACGCTTGAAGGAGGCTGAAGGCGGGAGCTGCAATATATCGTGTCCAGCTGTTAGAAGGCAGCAGGCTGGAGGTCCCATGGATCGCAACAGAGTAACTTCGAGTAACACCGAGGTGTTTTAGGGAGGCAGATTTTCGTGGAGAGCAATTAATAGGGCTGGTAAAGACGGGTTTTAAAAAGAGATACGGAAACAAAAAACCGTGGGTAGTGACCAACGCGCTTAATCAGCCAAGGCCTGAGGCGGAGTAGGTGAAAAATGTGGTCTAGCGTCTGTATAATTCGCATAACACACACCGCTGATATTGTACAAAGGTTGTACTGATATTTTACTGATGTCGCATCAACAGTAAGAGCGATGCACGTGTTTATTCATGATTGAAGTGACTGCGGAGGTCTGTCTCCCACAGGGCGCCTTAAGTCTAGGATCCGCTAACTTGTTTCGAAATCCAAGTACGCACTCGCATTCCTTATGGGTTATCTAGATTAGAAACCCAATGCTCTTTCCGCGGAACTGACTACAGGCTAAGATCCCTAACGAGATGTTTTAAGTAAGAAATCGTAGTGCCGCCCCCTAGTCACTTCAATATAGCCGTGCATTCCGTACAGATGTCTCCAACAGTTCAGTTGGTTTGCTTACAGGTTCACATGCCCAACAGGCTAGCCCAATATGGGCTTAGATCCCACACGACAGGCCTAGGGCCTCCCATAGAGGTGACGTACGCTTTGGAGTTTCATGCAGTCTGATATCACCTTGACTACTTCGGGTTGTCTATTACTCTTCGGCACTGGCAAGAAGCGACGCACATGAACAGCAACTCGAACCACTGAAATAGTCTTAGATAATAAGGCTCATGTGAAAGTATTACAATAGCTGAGGCTTTAATAACCTTGATGTCATATTAGCTTGCGTAGAAGGTTTTTCTTTTGAAAGTCCCTAATATTTAATTGCATCTAGCCTAGTGACTTATATATCGGGCAGGATGGCCATTAGATGTTGCGGATTCTAGCTTCATCGAAAATCTCGGACGAATATAAAATAGTTCCAAATTCCGATCACCTATAGATTATCTGAACTGGAGACTGACGCTTCTGGCTCGAATTCTTCCAAGTTCCGATCGCATCAAACACTAGAATTCGAATGTAGTAGATACTTCGTTAGTGGCCAGTCTCTTATAATTGTCTGGGCGCGGCCTGCAGTACCGTAAGGGCTTGGGCGTCGATCAACTTTTCAGCAATAAGACTTTGGATGAAGTCTTCCATCCAGTTCTGACAATTAAGGGCCTGCCCATGAGTTATTAGCTATCAGGTTCGGTGTTCTCGAGCAGATTCTTACCGTAGGACTAAAGGGATTAGAAGAGCGCCCGGGGGTTGCACAGTGGTGGCCACAGATTCAATATGGTCACGAGCCGTTATATCTTGTGTCTGAAGCCCATTATTCACGGTATCGGCAATGTATTGGTCGTAAACTTGCGCCAGTGATACCAATTTGTATGATCCAGCCGTCTCCTCGAAATCGTAGTTGCGTTTGAATTCCAGGAAGAATCCAATGGCCGGACTTCCAGTGACGTGTATCAATTTCCCTTTAAGTGACTGACTACTAGTCTGGATAAAGATTGGCCAGTGAGCGGGCTTCTATTGCCGAATATTGCCAAATATATTGTTCGAGCCATTATCCAGGAAGTTGTGAAGAGTGTGAGAGGGCAGCGTTTTGGAAACAGACTAGAAGCTCACAGTCGAGGGTGATGGTTGCTAACGGCTGACCACGACGGAAGAAGAGAATTTTATAGCTAAGCAACGCTTGACTTTCACAAACAATGATAATGTAGCTGAGCAACATTTGTACATGGCTGAGTCCAGTGTGCTGCGCGGCTTCCCAGAACGCGAGAGAAAATAATTCCATACTATAGCAACCTGTGTGTGAATGCGCAGGTTTTAACTATTAAGTGATCTCAGAACATTTGCAACGCTTCGCCGACCGATCCATGGCCTTGATGTTTGTGTCTCTCGTGCCGCGATCCAAAGCGTATTTGAACATTCCAACCACCTGCTGTGCCTCAAAAGCGAATTGGAATAGCCTGTTTTTCGAATATCGTCCATGTATGCAATTCGGCCTTGAATCTACCTCGTCGGTTTGGATTTTCATAGTGGGAGTCTCTTTTGTAAAGTCCGCACGAAACACAGTAGGAGTTTGTACATAGTGGAGGTGCTGTACCCACACCTTATACACGATGATAGAGATGTACATGCGTGTACATATCCCATACCAATGAAGCGACGGCTTTCCAATAGTGACGACTGGCAGGCCTCTCGCTACAGCATTTGTACCAGCGGGCAAGCGCTCAGTATAGGTTGGGATTTGAGGATGAATCGCCTTTTCACAAATATTGGCCATAGTGTAGTAAGATCGAGTGGTATTGCTTATATACAGTACAATATTGATGTATAGGCAGAATTTGAGCGGTCGCGTGCACTAAGAACAACACCAAAACACTGTCTGATAACCTCCCGCTGTGTCTGTATAGACAGTGCTTTGAGACTTTGTGTATTATATACACCCTCCGATGTGAGGCCCTAGCCGCCGCTGCAACGTATGTCGCTACCGGTTCACCTGCTCCCGTGACCTCTTTCTCTTAATCTCCCTTACTCTAGGGTTGCTTTGCCCACTTCTGTTGCCTCCCTGGTGGCTGCCCTTGCCTCCTGTCCTGTATTGATGTTTTGCTCGATGGTTTCTCGGCGTTCTCGAGCTCGCTCTTGATATCGCTGAGCTTGCGCTGCGTTCTCCGCGGTAGTTCTGGCTACGATCTGTGCGATTCTGAGGCGTCGCATACGGTGCGGAGATCGGGGGTGTGCTGTGCTTTCAGGACGAACGTTAGCGCGCCGCGGATGTCTCCGACGGTGTCTGCTGGTACAAGTTGGCTTTTCACGTGGCATACGTTGCAGTACCGCGAGGAGGTGAGCGCTGAGCTACGTAGCGTGTTTGCGGATTGGGCCTGGGCTCTGTCGACGAGGCCACGGTGTATCCATGAGGACCCAGTCCCCGTGGGCACTGCGCCTGTGTGCTGGCTAGTCAATTGGCGTCGAAGGCAGATATTTGCGTGCGATAAAATGCGATAAACCCAAGAATTGAACCTCTCGCTGTTGTTATTTTTCTGGGTTGCGGTGAGTTTCTGAAGGTTTTCCCATGTGATGACTAAGCCGAACATCAAGGAGCTTAGTAATTGGTTCAGGCCCCATGTGAGACTTCTAGGCGTCCTCCTCCGCACTGCCGTCTGCTATAGCTCGGAACATCATGTGGCAGAACAAGCTACGCTCGTTAGAATCAGCTGCAGAAAATAAAGCAGCTTTGTTCTCTGTACGACACGAAACCTGCACCGGCTGTTGGCACTACCTATGTGATTTTGGAATATATCGGACCGGAAACAGGAGAAATGCTTTTTCTCACTTGGACCCAACACATACATGATGCTAGGCGAAAAGTTCACTTGTTTTGGGGGGCACGCGGTTAGAAGAAAAACGCCCACTCAATAGATTCTGCCCCACCCAAAATAATGCCACCAACTTTTCAACTCAACACAACTCCACAACAGTACTGATATATATATATATTTGATTGCGCAAATTTTCTTCTATGTCTAAAAGAGGCATACAAAATTTTAATACACCAAAAAAGGCGCGTATCAGGACTGTATTGATATGGGGGGCGACATGACTGGGTATTGAGCTTACAACACCAAAAAATCTCTATATACAACTATCCCTATATAAACTTAAGGCTTCAAACTATTCTGGATCAATATATCAGGAGAATGGGTCCACAAACAGCGTTCCTATACGATTTTGTATGGGTGACGAGGCATTTGTGAGTGGGCGTTTTTCTTCTCACCGCGTGGGGGGTTTGCACAGATCATGCTCTCACTAGCTCATCTTCTACAGCCACACATCGGGTCCTTCCGCTTCAACACGAGCGACGGCACAGTCACACTCTCGAAATACCCCTCACATGTACTATGATACTCTTCGAGAATAGCGGAACGCCACGCACGGTTCTGCCTAGCCAGCTTTACCAGAATACGGACAGTTTTGCCCATGATATGCTTGCATTGCACGACAACTACTTCCCTCACGACCCTCACGCTGTGCGAAACGAAAATGACGCCCGGGAAAAGATGGGAACAGAACCTTGCTTCGAAAAATCGCACACCATTTCATCCTACCAGATCGACGAAACGGCCCTTCGTCGTATAATTGACCGACTTGCATCCAAGCATTGTTTTTATCGATGACGATTGGAATATTACTTGCTTGATCGACCTTGAGTGGATCTGTGCGCTTCCGGGGGAAATGTTGGCTGTACCATACTGGCTAACGAACTGCAGCATCGACGGCGTCTATGGTATAGAGTATGGCATATTTGACGAGGCGCCGCAGGCTTTTCTGGGAATCATGGATGCGGAGATTGGAAGGACACGCTGGCAACATGACATACAGATCACAACTACTATGAGGGACGGTTGGGAGACAAAAGGAGTGTGATTTTGGGCCTGTATAAGGTCTTTAAATTCTTGCTCTTCGTTTTGAAGAGCCTATTCTTCCAAAATTCTCCGCCAACAAAAAACCCCACCTAGATTCTGTATCGACATTCCGGAAAGAAGAGATTGAATGCATTGTAACGGGCAAGGTGAACGAGGGAAAGAGGTAACAGCAGGAGCTCCAGTCCGTTTTTGATAGCAATAAACCTTCCGACACAGGTTGGTCCGACCGGAGGTATCGATGGCGCACGCGAACCCCGTAATCGAGATACCGGATAGGGCGAGATCTTTGGAGGAAGGGACGCGCTTCAGATTGTTGGATCTAGGTAATACACTGACTCTTGAGCGCTCGAAAAAGTTCTGCCGCACGAACCGAATGCACAGGAAGCTGTGGAAGTCTGCTAAGTACCTGGATTCGCAGGCAAGCAGCTCGTTCGCCAGAGTCCTCAATTCTGTCCTCTTCTTCCTGGAGCTGGTACGCTTCTCTCCAAAGACTGATCAGGCGATGCTTTTCGTTTCTTTCCGTTCGGCCGAAGTACCTCTTGGAGGACGTTGCGCCTAGCTCCTAAAGTTTGCTGAGCGGATGTGATCGCTGCACCCGACGCAGCGCTCCCATCCGCTAAGATTTGGCCAGACACAGATAGTATCTCATTGATTGACTGCAGCTCTGCAAACTGAGTCGCATCAAGCGCGCATTGTCCGCCCACGAGGTTCCTCTCAGCACCGATTACGCGTCCCATGGCCCCAACGAGAGGAAGGTGACCAGATTGGTTTTTCGTGAACCATACAGAGTGTCCCTCATTCAATTCCTCGGTTTCGTACAGACGATTAAGCGCTTCCGCGCGACGTCGGGCTGTCCGAAGAGGTTTGAGTGAAGTGGGCGCTGGCTCCTGAATAGCGTTCCAGTCAACCTTTGGTAATAGGTATCTGCCCTCACTGTAGGAGTCCCACGCTTGTCGCTCCAGTGGGGGCATTTGGGCAACAGCTTTTCTCGTAGCATCCCTTTCCTGGTTGCTTGATGCCCTGTAGTTTGTCACGAGAGCCACGTTTTGTCCAAGACGAACAACATCCGCTAATGCTGACAACTTTCGTTGAAGGACGGCGATCGAGTCACCTCTGTGAGGAATGGCCAAGCTGTCGGTGTGGCTGCTAAATTCAGCGCTCGCGGGTCCGCCTGTGTCGTCCATCGTTTCGGCCTCTCTAGGATGGGCGATAGGATGGGCGATAGGATGGGCGATAGGATGGGCCATATCGAGTGCGCAGGAGGTATGGATTGCTGATACTTCGGTGCCTGTCGACGATGCGGCGGGGGTTACTTTTCAATTGAGAGGGAAAACTCTGCTTTTGGAGTGAGCTTGGTTGGCTGAATCGGTGCGGTAAAGATGACGACAGGTATAAATGGTTGCGGGCTGAGTGGCAACCCTACCCCACCCCGTCTTGGCTGTGTTACCGTGGCACATCTACGGTGTAGCCAGAGCTGAGGATGCTGAAACAGCGACCCTGGTCATGAATTGGCCCTTCCAAACGAAGTCAGTCGGAATGACGATGAGAATCTTCTGCATCACTTTTTTCTTCCGAGGAAAAGCTGCATTGCGCAACTACGCTATTGTAGGGGAGTTTTTCTACTCTAATGATAAACTGTAGCACTGAAATTTCAACTGCACATGAAAAGAGTGGAACGCTTGACGTCGGCCAACCGTGGAACAGTGGGCAGCCAACACCGGCTTCGTCCGACACGAGACTCAACACGCGACCCAGAGGAAAGGGTGGGGTAGGGGGAGTTTCGTGCCACAATCAGAAAAGTTCTCCAGTTGTCATGTGATCAAACAGTGTGATGTTTGTCTGCGACACCGCATTTTTTGAATGGGTGGCTTGGTTGGAGACATAACAGGAGGCGCTCTACCGCGAATACGAGGCAGACCGGGGGTCGCTTCCGTGCGCTAAGTTCTGCTGGAGGGGAGCTAGCTCATCTTCGTAGAGCATTGCTGCCTAAAGCGGTAGATGCTCCTGTTGGGCAGCTTTGCAGGGAGCGTACATGTCGCAGGCCCCTGGCCTGCGTACATTGTGTAACCCCACGCGGAACTCATTTCTCTAGACCCGCGACTTGTCTTTTTGTCGAGACCTCACAGTGGCATGGTGGGTTGTTCGGGTCATCACCTCGTAGCCTTTGCTATCGGCAGTGGTAGATGAAGGCTCGGAGGGATGATCACAAAGTGGGCTGAGCTCTCAACATTGCTGAGTACAAGGCCTCGTGGCTTCGGCTCATTCAGTTTCCGCTGCATCGTGACATCCTACAATGAAGTCTCCTGAAGAGCATCTACTACTTCTTGAGCAGTCTTGAAATCTCCTTTCCAGCAACCCTTAACGACTCTTCCGCACGAGTAGCTCTGCACATCTGGGTATTCCATTCTTGAATAGCGGGCTGTTACCTCTTCCTCTGCCAGGTCGTCATATGGCTCGTGATCGGACATTATGAAGTATAGGGTAGAGCCCAATGCGAACAAATCCGATTTCGCGTCTGGTAGCAGGTAAAATCGAACGCTCTCCATAGCACCCCCATCGAGGGTGCCAAACACGGACCCAGCGAAGCCGCAGAGTTGGATGTCAAGGTGCTCGTCGAGAAGAAGATTACTTGGATGGATGTCGCTGTGGATGACGCCTTTGCTGTGGATAAAGGCTAGTGCTTCGGCGGCTTGCTCTTCCCACTTTCTTCGCAGCTGCTCTGGACTTTCGCTAGGATCGTGGCTTGACAGGTACCGGCGTACATCGCCATTAGCCGCCAGCTCGAATTGGAGACGTATTTGTGCTTCCCTAAGTACTTAACGATCCTTTTATGACCGCCTAGCGCCGAGAGAATAGAATGTTCGATATTGAGACAGTTTTTCGCGCGACGATCGTCCCTGTCCCAGACGTACTTCAGTACGGTCCCATCCGCAAGCAGTGCTAGCTGTGCCGTATTACCACCCCATAATGTGTCTGTCTCGGATACACCGGGCGGGTACCATGCTTTAAGGTATTTCACCATGTTCATTGGGTTTGATGGATCAACGTGATATTTTCCATCCATCGGCACGACCGGATTCGCACTGGAAAATGATGGCATGTTCTGAAAGGGTCTCGTGGGCAAAAAATCTTTATGTGCAAGATGGATGTGCAAGTTGGACGGGAGAGAACGTTAAATATGCGTGTTCAGGTGTGCAGATTGGCGAGGTGAGAAGACCGGCATTCGGCGCTTAAAGTTCAGTCAAGGCCGGCACTTCTTCGGGGCGCCTATCAACACTCCATCACATTAAATCAACACCTTAAATCGCTATTTACTATCGTAATATAGACTTTACGGTATTATCCTAGCAATAGGGATACCGTCACGTCGTCTAGGATATCGATTCTCTACATCGTCGCCCGTAAGGCTCACGAGTGGAAAAACGAATCGTTTCAAAGCCCATGTATATAGATCTATATATAGCCTATAGCCTCAAATTTGGTGAAAACGATGAAGTTCCATCATAGAAACCTATGCAAATCGCATTTTGGGCGCTCAGGTGGCCCGTGATACCCCTGCAATTTTCGGGAAGGGTGACCAATAGGGGTGCCCTTATGATGCAGGCCAACAACACCTGCCACGTCTGGCTTACGAAATGCACTCTTTGCGGCGCGGACATTAGTGGTTGAAAACCGCATCAAAGCCCAAGAGCCCCGACTGCACTCGACCACACCCGACCGTTTGTCACATCAGAGCTCTACACTTGATCACGAATCCAAAGTGAAAACAACCAGGGACATGGGGGCAGAGGAATTATTTCTTTGTCAATATTGCTCCAAAATTCTTCCCAGTCGGAAAACGCACACGTATAGTGCCTGCTCCAGCATTACAGAATAATTGCTAAACTTCCCGTTAGTCGACACATCAAGACGCACACAAAACCTTTCAAATGTGAATATTGCGGGAGAGGCTTCGCCTTGATGGCGGATCTAGTGCGCCACAAACGTACTCGTCACTGTGTTAACGAGACGAAATATCTTTGCACCGTTCGGGAATGCTATTTCGAATCGACACGCAAGGATAACTTGCAGCAACACTTCCGTCAAGTTCATGGATTGCGGGAGGACTTGGCCGCCGACGATATGAGACTTGGCAAATACAGCAAACACCAAAGGCGCCCGGATCCGCTTGTGGACGTTGAGGATTCGATGGTCCTCTCGCCTCTACAATACGCAGTCAAACACAATTTTTTGAAGGACGTGGAGACTCGGCTGCAACAGGAAGCCGTAGACGTCAATGCTCGGGGCCAGGAAGGTTCAGCACTTGATTTGGCAGTAAGATACGGACGCATTGAAGCACTGAAGTTACTCCTCCAGCATCAAGGCATTGACCCGAATTATTCGCCGATGGACGCGCACGAAGCTCATGCAGAGAATGATCCCAAAAGCGACGAGTCCGGTGAGACTGTTTGTCTTGATGATATGGTCGAGGACGGAGCCGAGAGAGCTACGCATTGTGAACCCCTGCACGAAGCGTTAATCCAAGATCGTAATGAGGTGGCAAAGCTACTTCTTGGTCATGGACGTATCGATGTTAACAGAATACGACGATGCTATCGTAGCGACGAACCCGATGAGACCGCCCTGGATATCGCAATGAGAAAAGGCCAGACTGACATTGTGCCGCTCTTGTTATGGAAGGGAGCTATAAGTGCAAGAAAGGAAGTGGTTATACGAACATTCAAACAGAGAGGAATACATGGCACTTATTGGAGGAGAATTCCTATGGTATATTGATTTGAGAAGGTACTCGGCTTTTTCGGAAGATGTTGGGATGGACCCATCGCAACTTCTTCACTCCCTCCCTCAGGTGCCACCGCTTCCCAGAGATTCATATGTTTCCTTCTACTTTCCCAATTTTGATTTGTTCTCCAGATTATTTCGGTAGTGTTGGAGCAAGGGCACAGTCGAACCAAGGAGCCGGAAAACTTCTTTAATCCCTTTCATCAATATTGGAAACATACAGCATGCATTATAAGATAACTACTGTCATCCAGAAGTCTCGTCAGATGAGAGAATCAACGTGAACCCAAAACTGGATATAATATTTGCATCTGGCTGCCTAAAATGGACATGGAGAGGTATCTAATGACTCCATTCATGACATTACATCGACGTGAATGTTTGAAGCAATTTGGAGGGCCAGCACCTCTGTACTATGCTCCAAAATATGCTCGTCGGCAGGCCGCAAGCTTCCGCTAGCCTCACGACGTAGTGCCATAGAAAAGGCGAATACCACGAGTGACCGACGAAATGGCGTACTACACGATTCTGTTTTTAATAGCCTCCCTTAGACAACTAAATTGCGCGCCAAATGAAGTCAATAGCCAATATCGCATTGTGTCAAAGATGTTGACGCGTCATAATCCCCTCGTTCGCCGGAAAACCTGCATGAATGCCATCACAGCGGTTCAGTACCCGCCCGTTGGTCATTCTGCGATGATTGCGGCGATAGTCGTCCAAAGACCAATGGAAAAATGAAGGTTTCAGAATAACGTATTGTTTAGAACTCGTAGTAAGAAAGAACGGACCGTAGGACTAGGACTAGTATAATATCTATAATAAGATATCGTACTAGTTTGATGCAATTGAAAGGGAACTGTAAAATCCAGCTATTCTGCCGGAGAACGTCCATAATATGCAAGG
This sequence comes from Darksidea phi, assembly GCA_030770425.1. NCBI lineage: Eukaryota > Fungi > Ascomycota > Dothideomycetes > Pleosporales > Lentitheciaceae > Darksidea > Darksidea phi. The sequence goes on from JASJFT010000132.1 coordinate 41,481, forward strand.
CTATAAAGACGCGCGTATTATGCCAAAGGGCTAAGCATGTCGCGTGTGCTGCGCTACAGGCAGAGGAAGCTACCGCGGGTAAGAAAAAAACGTGGTCGGAAGCAAGTGATACGGTATAGACAAATGCGTCAGAGCCAAAGACCAGGTTGCGCGAATGAGCGAAGCGCAGGTTGAGGAGGATGAGGTTATGCTAGAGCCATGGAGAGCTCCAGTGGCGCGGATGTTGTAGCTGAGGAACGTAAACACAATAATTCAACAACAGCCCTAAAGCTTCTAGAAAGCGAATGTATTACCTCTAGATAGATCTTTCGCTAATTCGACGATGCTGGTGATCCCCCTGTACAGACCTGGCATTTGCCTGGCTTTGTCTCTCCTGGTTGTTGTGCCCTACCCCGCTGAGCATTTGTAACTTGATGATTTTCAATGAATATGCGAAATGAGATAGTATCTTTCCTATTAAACGCGTGAAAACCCGAGCACCAAACATCGTCGTGTGATAATATTCCTTAGTTATAATCGGCAGTCTTTCCTTATGCGTGATCAATATTGTGCTCTAATCTCTCGTCACTTGTAAACGATATTCTGCACCAACCCTGAAGCGACTGCTTAAGCAGAACTTAGCCCCTACTCCTCCTCGCTTCCTTTTCACAAAGCTAGTATAGGACTTGGTTGGATTATATGCGCAGTTGCCTTTCAAAAAACCAATAAGTAATCGGTATTTTATCTCTATTTCGACATGGTCAAGTCGAATCATTGAATCAGGAGAGCGGCAAAACATGACCTGACTAACACCTCAGCGCGGGGGTATTCAACCACTCGAGCGCTCGCATGAATTAGCTGTTACAAGGCGTAACAAGGAAGTTAAAGCAGAGGCCATAGAAGCTCCAAGGGCCAATGAAAATACGCAAAAAATTGAAATAGTCCAACTACACTCGATTAGACGCGCTTCTTCTGCTACGGGGTCGAGCCTACAAAAGCTGGTCCTACTTCTTACCTTCTTGTGCAAGAGCCTTGAAAAACATGTACTGGGTTACTCTTAGGTGGCGCATTCTATCAAAGTATACATGGCAGAGATACCGTGAGACGATTTTCAAACTCACGAATAATAGCGAGAGCCACTTCTATAGCTAGAAGGTTGACTCGCTACACAGATAAGCCTGTATCACGACCTATGGAGCACTGGTCTCGCGAAATCATCTCTCAAATACAATCTCGCAAGTGGGGGGAAAGGTTGGCAGAAAACGTGATTTCTGGCTACCTAGGCACGCGAGGTACGCTGTCGTCGCCAGCCCTAGCGCACGAGCGGGGCGAGATCGGCAAATAGGCGGTGACCGTTGTGTGATGCGGCGTGTTCTGCGTTCAAAGGGTCATGGACAAGGCGCGCTCGTTGCTTCGCGATAGAGGCAAGTCACGGTAAATCTAGAATTTCTCGGGGGCGGGCCGTCATCGTCGACTAAACGGGGCTTGGAGTCACCATGACCGGGCAAGTGCACAGAGCTGACTAAGCACGTTAGTGTCACCGTCACAGCTCAACCACCTCGCCGCACGCAGGTTGCCTCTTCCATTGATGTCCCCACGATTCTTCACTCCTAGCTCCTTCGTCGCTCTGCACATCTACTAGAACACGTGCTGTTCTTTAATAGTACACAATACGCATCTGTGATCGCTATGAAGGTTGCGATTATCACGCCTGCAGACGTCCCCACGTCTGTAAACTTCGATGTTCGTTCGTCTTCCTTTTTTCAATACCACAGCCAACTACCGTCTCCTGAGGAAGTTCGGTCACGGGCACAAGCTCAATATCTCGCCGGTACCCACTGGGGTTGGAAGACAAGAGGCGTCGCTACAGGCTACAACGCGCATCCTACGCCCGCCGTGTTTGAGTTTGAGAATATCTTACTATTCGTCAAGTGGGGAAGCGATGTTCGGATTTCTGAAGCGCAAACTCTTTACACGATTAGAAAGAGCTATGGGGATTCTATACCTGTCCCCGAAATTTACGGGTGGCGTAAAGATGGCGACGAGATGTTTCTGTATATGGAGGCCATACGTGGGAAGACGTTGGAAGAGGTGTGGCCTGCGTTGAATGAAAACGAACGACTGCATATCTGCGGTGAACTTCGAACTATTCTATCCAACCTACGTCAGCTCAAACAGGACCCTTTGGATAGATTTATTGGTAAGTTAGCCTACTTCGAAGTCTCTCTTCTATTTTATGGGCACTAACGTCATTAAACTCTTAGGCAATATTACGAAAGAGAACTACTACGAGAGAGCTCTCTTTGAGGAATCTCAATCGGAGACCGGGCCGTTTCCTTCTGTAAAAGAATTTCATGATTGGTTTATACAACAGTATAAGCGAATGATGCCTGATCCAGAGACAGTAGCAGAACCCTATCGTAAGGAACTTCCTGATGATTGTGAGATTGTCTAGACGCATGGCGACTTTCACCGGAGCAATATCATCATTTCATTTACTCCACTACGAGTTGCTGCACTTATAGACTGGGAGCAATCGGCCTGGCTACCGGCTTATTGGGAGGAATGCAAGGCGTACTGGACAGCTGATCAGTTTGATGAGTGGGCTGTCAAGTACTTGCCACTGATTTTAGATTTTCATGAAAGGATTCAAGAGGCGTGACACTATTATACGAATCCTGTAGGTTGCTAAAACTGCACCATGTTGGAGTTGTCTCCCTCTAAAGCTAAATTTGGACTCCCTGCTTTCCCTCTGCTCTTGGCATCTTTGCATACGTAGAATTCATCTGGCGCCTGAAAATGCCTAGTCTCACAATTTTCTCTCCCCGCCCTCTAGCAAGATGCTGTGAACTTTTGAAAAGGATCATGATAGCGTAGCCTGATTCAGGTAATGTTTTCGTAGTCTCTTAGCCGCTGATGCGTGTGTGGAGTCAATTTCCGAAAGGGTGCGGCACAGCAAACGCCTTGATGCGCAACAAGGCCCTGACATCCAACACATCTTGTCAAAGATTTTCTAAATATTATATGCGGAGATTTTACGTTTTAAGTAAGATACTATACTGATATAGGTAGGCAGAGTAATGAAAATAGAAACGCTTCAGCGGGACTTGACGTCGGATGAGCCAGGGCAGTCTAGCGGCAAATATGGGCCAACCACCAGTGATACATACCACCTGAAACACTTCAACAATATGAACAAGCCCGCGCGTATTGTGACATGCTACCGCGCGCTTATGCGCCCAGTCTGATTAAGTGCAAATACCCACGTGTTGTATACAAGTTGGTGCTGATCCATAGATGACAGGGTTTCAACCAATAGGTATTGGGTAGGTCTAAGCCTACCAAAGCTTATAAGAAATTCAGTCTCATGTACCGCGCGGTAATATAGCCTGCTTCGTTTCAACGTAGCGCTGGTCATCGTATCGTTAACCCTACTATCAATGACCTTAAGTATAAGAAGATCCTAGGTGAGTAGCCAAGAGCACAAATCAAACCCAAATACCCACTTCCACAAGACTCTTCTCATTTTCTTTCTCGCATAGCTTCCTAACATTTCATCTCTTGATTCTCATACAACTTTCAATAAAATGGCTTGAGTAATCTACTTAGCCGTCTTCACCAACAGGACCAAGCCTGCTCACTGGTCTATCTGGATTCCCACTGGAGGACAAGGTCCAAATGGAAAGATGATTCATGTCACCGGTAACCCGGCCACGGGATTCTACCTCCAATTCAAGCGCAATTACGACTTCGATTTTACGAAAACCAAACATCAAATTATCGAACTAGGTCAGATCCACGACCAATACGTTACAGATCTAGACCCCGCGCTGCCGTCAACGGTAGATACGACCGCAAGAGACCGCCTTGAATCCGTCGCCACCACTGTTCCACCTCCGCCAAAAAGTGCCAACCCATTCGATACCGCGGCCCCCAACTACCAGAACTGGATCTTTGACTTCATCGAGAAGCTTATTGCCGACAGTGTGATTGATCCTAGTGTCCGAACTGTCCTCCAGAATGCTCCTCGTGTAATCTAGGAATCCTGTCATTCGGGTCGCGTATCCCTCGTGTATTCTCACAAGAGCATGTATTCAAGTCAATTTTGCACTAGAAATCATTCAGCACCTTATACAATCAATACAATCTCGACTGTTGATCGGTCCTTTTGTCTTTCCTATGAATTTCTACCCTCGATCGTGAACTTAGGAAGTTTGATTCATTTGCAGATAGGGACACTTTCACGGCCCGTACAGTCCATGCTATAGTAGCTAGTGCAATGTCTGGGGAATTCAGGTGCAGAGAGACTATGATAGTGGCGGTACAAGTTCGTACACCTATGCTAGGTAAGCCTTAGCGTATGGTGCCTAGTTGAAATTTCTATAAATTGTATTCTAAAGACTACTAGGCTTACTTTAGAGAACTTCTACGTGCCGCCTCTTTGGCACTTTCCTATCTCAAGCGGGTAGGAGATAATGTGACTTTCTCGCTACCCGCGCGCACGAGTAGATGCGCTTCGTCATATCACCACCTTCTTCGTACGCTTGCGGTTATTGGCAGGCATTGCATTGGTGCTAAGACCAAAAGGGTTGGTCTTTTGGGTAGATATGATGCTATCAGACCGCACTTGAACGCAGTACGCATTTACATATTTTTCCAAGTCAGCGGGTGCCATAGCGTCATCAGGCTGGCAGTTTGGTGTTGCACATGTTGATCAACATGTATATCCATTCTTTTTGGCCTCGGTCACATCTGTGAATGCGTCTCCATCCCTAAATCTGCCATCAAGTCCCATCGTCCTCCAACCCAAATCTCCTAATACCCTCATTACAACTCATCCATTGGCTCTTCTTCACCTTACTATCACTGCCCCTACCAACACCCATTCCATGCTTGAAAATCAGCGAACCCCCCAAATACGCCGTAAACATGCTGATAGGAAGCATAGCGGCACTCAATGCCACATTCGTCGTACTGGGTGTAAACCCATTCTCGTTCCTCCGCGACCACCAAGTATATGCCGCGCCGAAGACGGTGATGTCGTTGACGAGGGCGTGCACCACGCCTGTCTGCGCCTTCTTGGAGCCAAGGCCGTCGCGCTGGACGACGGGCATGAATTCGAGTGCTCCGGTGATAATGGCGGGGACAGCGGTGATGATGGTGAGGATAATGGCGTAGTAGGAGAGCGTGGGGAGGAGGGTCAGCGGGATCTGGATGTCGAGCGTCTTGACTGTGAAGGGTGTGAGCTGGGTATGGGAGAGGTATCTGGCAGATACGCACAGGCAGAGGCGACAGCTTGAGACGTAGCTGGGGTGATGGAGGCAAGGTAGAGCAGGTCGAGGACGCCGGTCACCATGGTGAAGGTGATGGGGAAGTGGACCGTGGCCGGGTGCTTTGGGTGGCTGCTGGCGTGGTTAGCTGCTGGTTCGGAGGGGTGATATATCCTCGACTCGGAGCCTTTAGCACAATATAGCAACATGGGCTCTAGGGGTCGAGCAGAATGGCCACCGAGTTATGCTCCACTCGATGGACTGTCCCAACACCGTTAGCGCGAACCACCGCACCGTGAACCACAACCTCGACAACTTCAGCTTTCGTCTCAGCTGAGTCGGAACGCGATGCATCGACATGATCCCGCCATATCATCCCAAAGGGTCGACACCCGTGCAAGTCGACTGGCACGCTGACCAGTACTGGCGCAACCGCCGCCTGTCGCCCGCCCAGCTGCAGATCCATGACATTCGCCTCGAAGGGGGCGGGGCCTGGAGGCCCGATGATGGGATGCTCGAGATGCGTGAGGTCCTGTCGTCCACTCTGCTGCCCGACCTTGAGGAGCGGGATGCGCTGGCGGACCGCATCCCGTTCGACGGGGTGACGCGGAGCCGGAACGAGCGCATGCAGCTGCGAGCCCTCGCTACCGAATACGGATGGATGTAGTGTCCGCGCAGCAAAGGCGTCTAGCAGTACGTCTCGGACCCCCCTGAGCTGCGGTAATATAGATGGATTTATATTTTAAGCAAGTTCTCCGACTATCTCGCGGCATGTCTGCTGGCCCTTTCCGACTGGAGCCGTCCGGCCGATACTATGGCCGCCCTGCACCAGCTCGAGCACACTATCTCCTAGCAGGAGCGATTTTCTAAGAACGGCTGCTACTTTACGCCCTTTTTCTAGTACCTCCTCGAAGGCTAAACAGATGCCAGGGAGGCGAGAGAGGGACCACCCTTGATCAGGTATTTCCCTATTTCCTTAGTTTCACCCTATTAATCGTTGCTTTTAGGGAATCTCCTTATCGAACGGAGTCCTGAAGCGTTCTATTATATAGACAGCCGTGACGACTTTTAATTTAAACTTCTTAGCCTTCGGGTAAGCCTTAAAGTAGTCTCTTAATACCTAGCTATTAGCTAATATATAGCTATTAGGACCCTAGATAAAGTCTAATATTATTATAGTACTAACCTATAACCATTTATACCTATTACGTACCATACCTATAGCTACAACGCTCCCTTTACTAGATCTTACTATATTAGATATATATAGCCCCTACTTATTCTAGTATTAGTTCTTTATAGTATAACTTATATTATACCTTAACCCTAGTATATCTATACTATAATAGTTTATATTATTCTTTCTTTTTATTAGTAGTCCTCTTTAGAATTTCTATCTAATCTAGTTTAAGTCTTATTTATTATATTTTACTATAAGATATTACGTACTACTAAATATTATCTAATTCCTTAGTATTACTTCGTTTACTACGTTTTATAGTATAGATTAGTAAGGACAAGGTTATACGGTTACGAGATTAGTATATTATTAAACCTATATTAGGAGTAGACTATATAATAGGTATAAGGTACTAGTTACCTTAGTATATAATATCTTATTATAAAATATAGTAAACGAACTAATACTAAGGGATTAGATAATACTTAGCGGTACGTAATATCTTATAGTAAAACGTAATAAATAAGGCTTAAACTAGATTAGATAGGAATTCTAAAGAGGACTACTAATATACCCCCCTAAGACTTATAAAGGAGAGAATTTACTAATACTTACTTAAGGGTATACGATCTAGTTTAATAAAAAGAAAATATACTCTTTAATAGAGTATAATTTATAGTAAAAATACTATAAAATAATATAAAAGTATTATAAAATAGTCTAATTTTAGAGTAATTATACTATAATTTATAGTACGGAGTTATTATTAATAGTAATTATATCTATTTAGGTAATAAAGTTCTTATATAAGAGTAAGTAATAGGACTTAGTTAATCCGTCGGCGAGTATATCGACCCTAGGGAGGTAGATAACGTTTAAATTACTATTTTTAACCTCTTATTAGGCGTATTTATACTAAATATTAATATACTTTAATCGCTTATAGTAACTATTACTATAAATTAGTACGATTATAGAGAGGTTATTAATATATAGTCTTATAGGCTTTAGGTCGTCTTCTTTATAACCGAACTAAGTAAGAAGGTTATATAGCTAGGTAGCTTCCTTTACTATATATATTACGGCGACGAACTTAGCTTTAGTAGAGAAAGTTATAATAATACGCTATTTAAGTAATTTATATAAGATAAGACTACTAGCTAGCTTAAAGATATAGCTATATAATAATTTTCTATTACTAGTACTATCTACGTAAGTAGTATCTAAATAGATAGCTAAGCCGTCCGTATTAAAGCTATTATATTAAATTCTAAGGATATAGTAGTCCTTAACGTAATAAATAATATATAATAGTAGGTTAAGTTACTAGAGTATAGGATTACTTATAAAGTAGACTATAAAGTATATATACTATACTATATTAGAATAATATATACTTATAGAGTATAAAAGATAAGTAATAAAAGACTAGTATTATTTAATAGTATTCTAAGAGATATCTATATCTTATAGGTACTCTTCGAGATACTTTAAAGGTAAAGGAACCTTTATAGGTAGCTCGTCGTCTATATAATAATCTATAATAAGCTTATTAAAATATAAGCTTATTAAGATTAAGAGTATATACTTTTCTTTATCTCTAATAATTTTAATATCTAAGTAGAAGGATAGCGGTCTAAGGTCCTAGGCCTTATAATACTTAAAAATAATATCCTTAAGGGTAGCTATATTCTTTTTAGTATAGATAATAAGGATAAGATTATTAATATATATAATAATAATACCTCGAGTATTTTTATTAATAAATATATATAGATTAAAGGCTAAAGATATATATCTAAGGTCTAGGAGTAAGATTTTAAGATCGAGATACTATAATAGGATAGACTCTTTAAGTCTATAAATCCTACGTAGTAGTCGAATAGTAGTACTATCGTTTATAATACCTAAGGGGAGTTATAGAAGGATAATATACTTATTATTTAAATAAGTATTAAGATAGATAGTAATAATATTAATTTATTTATACTCTAGGTCCTAAAGGGTAATAAGTATAAAGAGGGTATATAGAGTCGTTATACGTATAACGTATAAGTAAATAGATTAGAAATATTCTAACTATACCTAAAAATTACTATAGACGACGAGATATACTTTATATTTAAGAAGTTTACTATTAATATTACCTTTATACTTATATATCTACTAGTTAGATATTACTTTATACTAGTTTAGTTCTATAGGTATTATAGGGTACTAGGTATTATTTTATTTAAGAGAATTAAACTTCTTATTTATAACGAGCTAAAATTAATCCCTATAAGGGTATAATTTAAATTTATAATAGTTCTTTAGTTTAGATAGAAGACTTAATAGTAGTATACCTATAGGTATCTTTATAATAGTAAAGATAAAAACTTACTTAAACGTTAAAAATATAAAGTAGAGATAATAATACTTATTTTTAAGACTATATACTAGTACGTAATTTAGTCTATCTCTATATAAATTTAGAAGGTTATTAAAGACTTATTCTAATAATATATTAGGTATAATAGTATTCTTATCTTAGTCCTTCTCTTACGTAGTAGTATTAGTAGGGTTACCTCCTAGATCGGGTTATAATCCTACTACTTCTTAAAGTTATTCCTACTAATCATTATCTATAGATTTAATAGTATTAGTAACTATATTAGGAGGTAAAGCCTTAGTAACTAGAGGTAATTAGGTAGAAAGAGAGAGCTTATTAGAACTAGGTACCGTAATTTTAATATTACGGTTATAGGAATCCTAATAGACTATAGCTAAATAAATAATATCTTTTATCTTGGGGATATATATCTCGTATATATTCTTAGTAATTATACTAACTAGGTAGTTCTTTTAGCTACGAGGTACTAGTTTCTTACTATATATACGCTTTACCTCGGGTATATAAATATAACTAATATAACTAAAGATATAAATAAGAGTAAGATTTAATACTAGATTAGAAATATTATTTTCTAATTAATATATCTTATAAGATATTTTCTTAATAGAAATACTAGAGGTTAATAGGAAGTTCTAATTTTATACTTAATATCGTACTATATATAACTATAAATTCTAAGGGATACTAGTAATAATATATATTATATATATACTTATAGAAGTAATACTATTAGTATATTTTATAATACTATTTCTTAAGATATTATACAATAGAAAGTACTTAAGTTTAGTACCCTTACTTTTAGTATATTATTCGAGTCGATTACTTATAAATTTCCTAGTATTATTAAGGTAGATAGTACTAACGTAGAGACTAGTTTCTATCTCTTAGACGTCGTACTACTTAATTAGTTCTTTAGTAAGTAAGACCCTAGAATCTAAGTAAGATATCTAGCGACGTTAGGAAAAACTATTAGTAACAAGTATCTAATAATACTCTCTATTATATCCTTCTAGTATAATAGATTCTACGATATTAATATAGACCTTATCTAGAATATAAGAGGGACGTTCTTATAGTATATAAGAAAAAATTTATAATAATTTTACTATACTATAAGGCTTATAGTCGAATAGCTTTATATTAGAAATCTCTATACTATTAATCTTTTTAGCTAAATACTTTAATATTACTAGGTCTAAATAGTCTAGTATTATATACTACTTATATAAAGGGCGCGCTATATAAGAGGTAGTATAAGAGGAATAGTTACTATAAAGAATAGTATACGTAATAGTATATACGACCTCCTCTTTATTATAGATAACTAGGAAATTAGGGATTCTATCTATCTTAGATAGATAGATAAACTTAGAGCTATCGGGCTTTATAAGTATATTAGTACTACTATTATAAAAGTAGTCCTTCTATTTAAAGGGAGCTTATAAGATAATATTTATTATAAAGTCTTCTTTAAAGACTACGTCGTTTAAGATAATAGTCTAAGCTATACTATTACTCTTAGTAACGTTAAATTATATAGTACCTAGTCCTTAGGCTTATAACGTACTATTAATACCTTTAATTATAGGTATAGGTTTATCTAACTAGATAATAAACTTAGATTTATCGTTATAAATACTCTAGTTAGTAGTAGTATTATAGTAGTAATAGTATTTATAGATTATATTATAAGCGATATACTAAAGTATTAATAGAGAAATATTTATATAGAAGGAGGTAATACTATATAGAGTATCTAGTACTTTAGAAGAGGGTTACTATTATAGTAATAACGGGCGACTAATCGTTATATAGACGTTTACTATATCTATTATTATTTTTATAGTATTAGCTTTTATCTTCTTAATCTTCCTTCTCTTCTCTATTTCTACTTTCTTCTTGGGGTATAACTTAAAGTAGTAGTTAGGTCCTCTATAGTAGGGCTTTTTATAGTAAAAGTATAGGTTATACTTCTAACTTTTTAGTATACTAGTTAATTTAGTAGTATCTATTTTATTAGTCGTATTCGTACTATTAGCTATAGTATAAGTAGAAGTACGCTTTATATAATACTTATTAATATATTTCTCTTCCTCTTTCTTAGTCCTAATAGTAAAAGTCTTAATAGAATCTATAGGCTATAATTCGCTATACTCTATTAGAGCTTATTTAAGTCTATTAACTATTTATTTTCTACTATAGTAAAGATCGTTATATTAGTCCTCTATCTAAGCCGGTACTACGTAACCTAGCTTAGTTAAGTATATAATATTAGAGAGGAGGTTATCTAAATCTTCGTTATATATAAGGGTATCGTTAGGGTATAAGACGTTATAGAGTATAATAGTAATATCTACTATACTAAGGTCCGTAGCTATATTTCGAAAGATACTAGTCTATTTATAGACTAATAAGTAGTAATTAAATAAGATTCTTTAGAGAGTCTTAATAGTCTTACGGATATTATCTAGACTTATACCTTTATTATTAGAGCTAAGTATACTATATATCTTATATATAGTATCTTTTATATATAAAAATACGTAATAGTTAGTATATATACCCTTAAAAATAATACTTTATAACTTAGTATTCTTTAAATTCTAGTTACGGACTACCTTCTCTAACTTAAATTATCGTTTAGTAACTATTTTATTTTAGGGTCTAATATATTTATTATATTATTTAGTACTCTTATAGACCTATTATACCTATTCCTTATATTAAGTCTTTAATACGTCGAAGTAAGCTATAATTTATTTATATGTAGAAGTTAGAAATCTAGAAGTCGTAGTTAGTATAGTAGGTAGTATAGGGATAATAGATTTATTAAGTTCTATTTTAATAAAGTTATCTAGGTTATAAGTAGACTAGGTAAGCGAGCTATTAAGGATATCCTTTATCTAATACTCTACGACGTAGTTATTAAGTTATTTATTCTAGTCCTTCTAGTTCTTACTATATATATAGAGGGTAATACCTAGAGTATATATAATCTAGTTAACTAAGATAGCTTAACTAAAGTTTATTATAAACGTACTATACTCTATAGTATAAAATTATAGTAAATTAGTATAAATAGTAAAGGTACTATACCTAAGAGTATAGAATCTTAAGTAATAATAGTACTAGGGCGGTCGTATATAGTTTAATAGATAGTACTAAAAGCTAATCTATCTCTTCGTAACGAACCTAATAGTTTAGTATAGAGCTTAATAGTACGCGGATTTATAAAAAGGCTTATAACCTATAGATTAATAAGGGCGAGGTTATATAGTTATAAGATTAGTATATTATTAAACCTATATTAGGAGTAGACTATATAGTAAATACAAGGTACTAGTCGTTTTAGTATATAATATCTTATTATAAAATATAGTAAACGAACTAATACTAAGGGATTAGGTAACACTTAGCGGTACGTAATACCTTATAGTAAAACGTAATAAATAAGGCTTAAACTAGATTAGATAGAAATCCTAAAGAGGACTACTAATATATAGTAAGATATATTATATTAAGATAACTAGTACCTTATACTTAATATATAGCTAGCTTCTAATATAGATTTTATAATATACTAATCTTATAATTATATAACTTCTACTCTTATTAATCTATAGATTATAAATCTTTTATAAATCTATATACTATTAAGCTCTATACTAAACTATTAGGTACTTTATAAGAAGATAAATTAGCTTTTAATATTATTTATTAAGTTATACTCGACTATCTTAGTATTATTATTACTTAAGATTCTATACTCTTAGATATAGTACTTTTATAATTTATACTAATTTACTATAATTTTATATTATAGAGTATAGTATATTTATAATAAACTCTAATTAAGCTATTTTAATTAACTAGATTATATATATCTTAGATATTACCCTTTATATATATAGTAAGAACTAAAAAGACTAAGATAAATAACTTAATAACTATATTATAGAGTATTAAGTAAAGGATATTCTTAATAGCTTATTTATCTAGTCTATCTATAACTTAAACGATTTTATTAAGACTAAACTTAATAAACCTATTATCTTTATACTATCTATTATACTAACTATAATTTTTAGCTTTTTAACTCCTATATATATATAAATTATAGCTTACTTTAATATATTAAAGATCTAATATAAGAAATAAGTATAATAGACTTATAAGAGTATTAAATAATATAATAAATATATTAGATCTTAAAATAAAATAGTTATTAAATAATAATTTAAATTAAAAAAGATAGTCTATAATTAGAATTTAAAGGATACTAAATTATAAAGTATTATTTTTAAGAGTACTTATACTATTATAACCTATTCTCTAGATAACCTAGTTATTTTACTTATTTTCTATTTTAGTTAGTAGATTAGGTAATCCTAAGGATTAGTCTAATAGTTAATTAGCTTATTTAGTACGCTAAGCTCTATTTAGGTATAAGAACTCCCTATTCTTATATCCTTATAATACTATCTTAGGATAGCTTTAATATACTAATTCTACTATTAGTTAATTAGAAGACTATCTTAATTATTATAACTTCTAGTTAATTATACTTAGTTCTAGGATCTTATATTATTCTAAAATCTCTAATTTTTAATTAAAGATAATAACTAAATATTAACTCTAAAATTCCTAGAGGTTTATAATACTTAGGGTAGGTAATATATAGTACTTTCTTAGATAAGTCTTAAAATTAATTACTTTAAGTCCTAATATTACTAGAGTATTTAGTATCTCTTTTAGAAAGAAGAGATCTATAAAAGTATTATATAAAGTTAAGTCTATATTCTAAATTCTATAACTAACTTATCTTTATATAATTAACTAAATTACTAAATTAGTATAATAATAAGATAGTAGATACTAAGAACTAAGTAAACCCTTTAAGATTTAATTTATTTAATAAATAACCCTTCTACTTTATCTTCTTATAAAAGAAAGATAAAGATAAGATATAAGTTATAAGTATAATAAGAAATATATAAACTACTAGTAGAACTTAAAATAGAGTTAGAAGCTAAAAGCCCTCCTTTAAGAAAGAAGTATATTAGTAAAAACTAATTAAGATTTATAAATTAATTTCTTTAGAAAAGTTTATTAATAAAGAGATATATATTAATCTTTAGACTTTTAAAACTATCTTCTTTCTTTAAGAGAAGAGTATAAATTAAGATAGTCTTAAGAAGAAAATTAACTAATACGTTAAAAGAATTAAATTACTTAAAAAAGAAAATAGATTCTAAATTTCTTACTTAATAAATACTAAAGAATAGAAAGAACCTCTAAACTATAATATAATTCGGGATATATTAATTATCTAGAAGAGACTCGATCTAAATACTAATATTCTAATAAATAATAGTCTTTATCTTATTATAGCTAAAAGATTAGTAATTACTATAAAAGTAGATATAGTTATTAGGAATATCTTTATAAATACTACGACTAATAAATATAATTAATTTAATAAGAAAAGAGACTTCTATAAAAAGTAAGTTAAAAAGTTATAAAAAGAGCTTTAATAAGTTTAGAAAACTATAAATAGATAGTAGAGTTTAAAGAAAGATCTTAAGTAATCTTCTTTTATAGTTATCTATACTAAGATTAGACTTATAGTTCTCTTTTAATATAACTCTAACTTTACTCTTAAAACTTTATTATTATAATATAATCTTAATAGTAGATAAGTTATAAAAGAGGTAAAACCCTCTTTTATAATAATATAACTAAATAACTTAAATATTAGCTTTTAAAGAACCCCTCTTATCTATTATATCCCTCTTTAAACCCCTAGGCTCCTAGAGAAGTTCTAATAGAATTTAATTAAATATTTAATCTTTTAGTTAAACTTCTTATAAAAGAAGCTAATTATTAAATTAATTATATTTTTAGATCTAATATAGACTTCTTTATCTAATAAAAACTATTATAAGTATCTATTAAATTTAAATATACTACCCTTTACTATAAAGAAAATAGAAAATACTTTTACTTCTTATTTTAAAGTCTACTCTATAAGATTTCTATTAACCTTACTAGGATTTATAACTATTACCTTAGATAATAGAATATTATAAAAAATTATTAAAGTAACTTCTTATAAATCTCTAGCTTTTAAAAGACTATATTCTATCTTAACTCTATTTTATTTAAAAATAATAAAAAGTTTAAGTTAAAGAACTAGTTTTATAATATAGAATAGAAACTTATTATTAATAATAACTAGTATATATAAGAAACTCTTTAGTAGATAGCTAAGATCTATTAAGTCTATATTATATTCTAACTAGTAGATTTAGTAAAAGACTATATTTAGATATAACTAAATTTTAAGAAGAAAAAAATAGACTTTATATCTAATATAAATCTACTAAATATATTAAGAATTACTATAAAGATTTTTATATAAAGAAGAAGATAAAAGTTAAATTTTACTAACTATATATAAACGTATTTAGCGAAGTTAGTAACTTTATTAAGAATTTTAAGTATTTAATAATAAAGATCTATCTACTTTACTATTAGTAAAATAAAGAGTTTATAGATAAGCTCTATTTTAATCTAAAAAATAATATAAATCTTATAGATTAATAAGAATAAAAGTTATATAGTTATAAAATTAGTATATTATAGAATCTATATTAGAAGTAAGCTATATAATAAGTATAAGATACTAGTCGTCTTAGTATATAATATCTTATTATAAAATATAATAAATAAAGTAATACTAAGAAATTAGATAATACTTAATAGTACGTAATATCTTATAGTAAAATATAGTAAATAAGACTTAAACTAAATTAGATAAGAATTCTAAAAAGAATTACTAATATACCCCCTTAAGACTTATAAAGAAGAGAATTTTACTAATACTTACTAAAGAATATATAATTAAGTTTTAATAAGAAAAAAATATACTCTTAGTTAGAATATAATTTTATAGTAAAAATACTATAAAATAATATAAAAGTACTATAAAATAGTCTAATTTTAGAGTAATTATACTATAATTTATAGTATAGAGTTATTATTAATAGTAATTATATCTATCTAGGTAATAAAGTTCTTATATAAGAGTAAGTAATAAGATTTAGTTAGTTTATTAGTAAGTATATCGACCCTAAGAAGGTAGATAATATTTAAATTATTATTTTTAATCTCTTATTAGGCGTATTTATATTAAATATTAATATACTTTAATTATTTATAATAACTATTACTATAAATTAGTATAATTATAGAGAGATTATTAATATATAGTCTTATAAACTTAAGGTTATCTTCTTTATAATTAAACTAAATAAGAAGATTACGTAACTAGATAACTTTCTTTATTATATATATTATAGTAATAAATTTAGTTTTAGTAAAGAAAGTTATAATAATATACTATTTAAGTAATTTATATAAGATAAGACTATTAACTAGCTTAAAGATATAGCTATATAATAATTTTTTATTACTAGTACTATTTATATAAGTAGTATTTAAATAGATAGTTAAGCTATTTATATTAAAGTTATTATATTAGATTTTAAGAATATAGTATTCCTTAATATAATAAATAATATATAGTAGAAGCTTAAGTTACTAAAAGATAGAATTACTTATAAAGTAGGCTATAAAGTATATATACTATACTATATTAGGGCGGTATATATTTATAGAATATAGAAGATAAGTAATAAAAAATTAATATTATTTAATAGTATTTTAAGAGATATCTATATCTTATAGATACTCTTTAAGATATTTTAAAAATAAAGAAATCTTTATAAGTAGCTTATTATCTATATAATAGTTTATAATAAGCTTATTAAAATACGAGTCTATTAAGATAAAGAGTATATATTTATTCCTATCTTTAATAATTTTAATATCTAAGTAGAAGGATAGTAGTCTAAGATCTTAAGTCTTATAATATTTAAAAATAGTATTCTTAAAGATAGCTATATCCTTCTTAGTATAGATAGTAAGAATAAGATTATTAATATATATAATAATAATATCTCGAGTATTCTTATTAATAAAGATATATAGATTAGAGGCTAAAGATATATATCTAAGATCTAAAAGTAAGATATAAGTAGTCGAGCGCTATATATTATATAATTATACTATTTATATAATAATTTATACTAATTTACTATAACTATATACTAAACTTATAGTAATTATATAATAGTAATATATAATAACTATACTATAACTTATAGTATAATTATACTAGTTATCTAATCTAGTATAATTAATATATAAGGCCCTCTACTCGCGCCCTAACTAGATAGTTAGATAACTTAATATACTTATTCTATCTCCTATCTACTTATAGTTATAAGCCCGGTCTAATCTACCTATATTATATAATCTATTTTATCCTTCTCTATATAACGAAATAACGATCTCGTCGTCTACTATATTTAAAGCTAGTTTAGCTACTATTCTCTAAGATCTATATAATTAGGACCTATAGATCTATACTATATAGAGGCTAGCTAAGATAGCTAATATATAGGACTATATCGATCCTAAAGCTAAAGCCCCTATAGAGCTAAATAAACCTAAGTATCCTATTAATTCTATACTATATATTAACGAGGATAGGTTACTAGTAACTAAATCTAGCTTAATAGCTCTTATTTAGTATAATAAGAACTTAAGTATCTACTATATAAAGCTAAAAGAATACCGTAGAACTAAGGATAAGCTTAGCTAAATTAAAGCCTATATAGCTAATATACTAGCTAAAGACCTTATCTATTAGATTAAGAATTAGAAATTACTATATAATTAGCTTAAGGCTTTAAAATAGCTATTTACCCTATCGTTAGTTAATTAAGAATATAAGATTTAGAAAGTATATAACTTAGCTAAAATATTATATATATATAGAGAGAATCTTAAAGAATAGAATATAACCTTCTTAATAGTCTATAATCGAGCTATATAGCTTAACCTACTAGAGGTATTAGGATATCGGCTATATAAGGATCTAATACGAGCTATTAAATAGATCGACTTAGGCTACGTAGTTACTATAGCTATTATAATATTTAATATAGAAGTTAGCTTAAATAGTTTAATTAATCCTATACTATCTAATCTATTAGCTAGCTATCTATACTATTACTAAATAATATAGGTAATAAAGCTAAATATTAGTAATAATACGTTTACGGCTATACTAAATTAAGAATAGTCTCTATATAATAAGAAGAGATTACGAAATAATAAGCTATTAAAGCTATTAAAGTCGTACCTATATAGAGATCTATACTACTAGAAATAGTACTAGTATATTAATACCTTACTACGTAAGAGAGGATTTATAAAGGACCCTAAGAAGGCTAAGAAAATAGCTAAATTCGAAGCTAAGGATAAGAAGGGTATTTTAACTAAAATATAAGAAAAGAATTAATACTTTAAATAGTAAAAGTAGACGAGCTAGAATAGTAATATAGCTAATATAATAGAAATCGATATAGACGATAATTTACTATAGTATAAATACGAAGTCTATGTCGTATTCTTAGTAATATATAATACCTTAATAGCTAATAATATCTATCTACTTCTCTATTCCTAGACGTTAGATCTAGCTATAGATATTTATATCTATAATAATCCTACTAAGTTCTAATAGGAAGCCCTAGTCTTATTCGACAACGTTATTCTAGTCGAAGGCTTAGAGATAGCTATTTAGGCCTAGGGAAATATATAAATATCCCTATTAATATCTTAGAACCTAAAAAAGATAATACTTAAATAAGTAGTCTTAATCTCTAGCTTCTTTACTAGCCTAGTATTACTATTATAGCTATCCTTATTAAACGTCTATTTTAACTTAGGGAGAAACGTTCTATATTAATTAGGATCTTAATCTTAGGATATTATAAAGCTTACTAGGATTAAAGAATACTAACTTATAGTCTATCGTACTAAGTCTCTATAATCTACTTAGTATACTATATTTATTATTAATTAACGCTAGCTATAGATTTTAGCTTTATCGCTTTAATCTAGATCGCTAAGTAAGCTATAACTTTATCTACTTATAGGTTACTCGAATAGTAACGCGATTAATTAATTAGCTAGTAATATTTTAGGCCTCTATATAGATAATAGTATAATAGCTTCTAAGATAATTTATTATAAGAAGTACCTTTAGAATAAAGCTTATTAGATTATTTCTCGTCGATTTAACTATAAACTAGGCGCTAGTTAACCGTTTAAAACTATAGCTATCGATCTAATCGAGCTTAATATACTAGTCTATAATAGTTATTAATATATATTCTACGTATTCGATTTATTCTTAAAACTATATATAGTCTATATAATAGCTAAGTACGATAAGTCTACTCTTTAAATAATATTTAGATAACTAGATAGAGCTATTAAACGAGAATTTAATATAACTATTACCTTTTTAATAGCTAATAACGAACGAGGCTATAGTCTATTAGACGATTTAGCTCGAGCCTACTATCTATAGGAAGGAATTAAACTATAGATACGAGCGCTATATACTATTAAGTAGAATAACTTAGCTAAGCGCTTAGGTAGAAGTCTAATTAAAAGAAGCTATTTAATAAGAATTATAGTAAATCTTCTACTAGCTCTTAACCCTAAAATCTATAAAATAGTAGTCTATTTACTTAATCGAATACCTATATAATTACTAAACTAGAAGATACTATTTAAAATTATATATTAGAAGAAACTATTACTAGCTTATCTACGCGTTTATAGCTATAGAGCCTACGTACTATATAAATAGATATCTAGAAATAATAAGCTTAGCCTATAAGTATTAGTAGGATATCTAGTTAGTTATAATTTATCGAATATCTATAGAATCTAGATACTAAAGGTAAGAAGTAAAGCTTATAATAATAAAGTAATTCGTATAAGAGATATTATATTTTAAGAGGATCTATTTTATTAGCCTTAAGACGATTTAAATTCTCTTCTTTAAGACTCTAAGCTAGAGTAATTTGCTTATAAATATTACCTATCTATACTAAATAGTAAGAACGTCTTCTTAGAAGTCTTATTAGAAGACGAATATATAGTTCTTATAGAAGTTATAAAACCTACTATTTAAGCTTTTACTTAGGCTACTATTTACGCTACTACTTAAGCTACTACTTAGAAACCTATATTAAATTAGTTTCTAATACTAAATCTATTAGTTATAGAAATAACTTTATCTAAGCTACTACTATAACTATTAAATCGATATTTAAAGCGTAAGTATAGAATTATATCTAATTCGAATTATATAGAGTATTAAGAGCTAATAAATATTAATCTCTATTAATACTATATCCTATCTAAAGGATTAATTAGAGTAGTAAAGAAGAAGCCTATATAAAAGAACTCTAGCTTTTTTATTAATACTTACTAGTTAGCCTATATAGCTACCTTAGTAATAGTACTAAAAACGCGATTTAAATATATAGAGCTATTAGTAGAGCTAAAATACTATAAGAATATAATAAAGCTATCGTTTCTCTATAAGAAAGGCTTCTTATAAGTTATATAATAAGAATTAATAATAATTAAACGTAAAGAAACCTACGAGTAGATAACCTAGGATAAATATAATACTTAGTATACTTAAGATAATAAGATTCTTCTACTAATATAGGTATATAAATATAAACTCGATAATTAGAACTATTTATTAAAATATAAGGCTCGGATCTATATATACGACGATTTATAAATAATAGTAGAGGATACCTATACTACTATACTAGCTATTCGAATATTTCGAGCTCTAGTAGCTATTACCGCCTACTTTAATATAGAAATTTGTTAATATAATACTATTAACGCGTTTACTAATACTAAGCTATTAATACTAGTCTATTACTATTAACTAAAAGGATTCTCTAATTCTAATTATCTATAGAAATTACGTCGAGCGCTCTATAGTCTAAAGACGTTTCTATTACTCTAGTATAAAGAGCTTACTAAGATACTTATAAAGCTAGACCTTATATCTATTAAGAACGCTCCCTACTTATAGAAAAATAAGAAGCTACTAGTCTTCTTCTTCGTTAATAATATTGTCGTTCTTAGTATACTAGTATATATAGCTATCCTATATAAATTCGAGTATAAGCTATTATAATAATACGAGATTAGATCTCTAGAAGAACTATAGATATTTTATAGTATTTAAACTATTAAAGATTATAATAGTAGCTTAATCTAACTATTATAAAGCTTATATATCGAGAAGTTTACTTAAAAGTATTCTTTATTAAAGTTCTATTTAAAGCTACCTATTATATTACTACTACTTAAAGAACTAATACCCTTAGAGAATAAAATAATAGATTTAATTAAGTAACGATATACTTAGTTAGTTAGATCTATTAGTTATATAGTAGAAGCTACTCGTCTAGACGTCTTAAAGGCTTATTTAAAACTAGCTAAATTCCTTATAAATTCTTTATAATAGTATCTAGACGTAGCCTATTAAATAATTACCTATCTACTAGAAATAAAGAATCGAGTAATATACTATAATACGTTAATATCTATTAAATTAGTCTATATTACTAATAAACTTATATCTAAATCTATACCTAACTTTTATAGAGTATTAGACGCCTTCTTCGTCGATTATAAGGCTACCTAGAAGAGCTTATAAGAATATATATTCTTCCTATTCGGTAGACCTATTAATTAGAAGGCTATACTATAACGATATATTATAAAATTAACGACTAAGGTAGAACTAATAGCCGTCTCGTTAGTTAGTACTAAGCTAATATAGTAGTAAAGAGTATTTAAATATATTAGATTTAATCTAGATTATAAATAATTAATATATTATAATAATTAATAAATAATTTAGCTACTTATCTTCTCTACCTTATAGCTTAAAACTATAGTACGGTACGTTAATATCTATTACTATTAGCTTTATTAGAAGGTACTATTAGGTAATATTAATATCTTATATATCTTATTAAATAGTTAACTAGCTAACGATCTTACTAAATTACTACCTAGGTAAAAATATAAGAATTAGATATTACTCCTAAACTTTAAGGATTTTCCTACTATATAGGCTTCTTAGCTAACTATATAGGCTTTTTAGCCAATTATATAGACTATCTAGCTAACTATATAGACTATTTAGCTAATAAACTAGTATATTAATACTATATTAGTATACTATATAAAGTAAATTAAGGGCCTTATACCTCTAGAGACGTCTAATTATATAAGAAATCTACCTATACTATAATAGTAGAGACTATCTACCTAGTACTATACTAATATAAAGACTAGTTCTCGATCTATAATATAGCTCCTTATACTTATAAGGAGAGAGGGATCTATTAGCTAATAATAAGCTTTAAAAAATTAATCTTTAAAATTAAATTCTTAAATAAATAAATAAACTTTAGCTTCGAATCTACGTTCGAACCTAAGAGGGGTATATAAGTAGCCGAGCGCTATATATTATATAATTATACTATTTATATAATAATTTATACTAATTTACTATAACTATATACTAAACTTATAGTAACTATATAATAGTAATATATAGTAACTATACTATAACTTATAGTATAATTATACTAGTTATTTAACTTAGTATAATTAGTATATAAGACCCTCTACTCACGCCCTAGCTAAATAGTTAGACGACTTAATATACTTATTCTACCCTCTACCTACTTATATAAGATTTTAAGATTAAGATACTATAATAGGATAGATTCTTTAAGTCTATAAATTCTATATAGTAGTTAAATAGTAGTACTATTATCTATAATACCTAAAGGGAGTTATAGAAGAACGATATACTTATTATCTAAATAAGTATTAAGATAAGTAGTAATAATATTAATTTATTTATACTCTAGGTCCTAAAGAGTAATAAGTATAAAGAGAATATATAGAGTTATTATATATATAATATATAAGTAAATAGATTAAAAATATTCTAATTATATTTAAAAATTACTATAGATAATAAGACGTACTTTATATTTAAGAAGTTTACTATTAATATTATCTTTATACTTATATATCTACTAACTAGATATTACTTTATACTAGTTTAGCTTAATAAATATTATAAAATACTAGATATTATTTTATTTAAGAGAATTAAACTTCTTATTTATAGTAAGCTAAAATTAATTTTTATAAAGGTATAATTTAAATTTATAATAGTTCTTTAGTTTAGGTAGAAGGCTTAATAGTAATATATCTATTAGTACTTTTATAATAGTAAAGGTAAAAGTCTACTCGAATATTAAAGATATAAAGTAGAGATAATAATACTTATAACTATTTATTAATATATAGTTTAGTTTATCTCTATATAACTTTAAAAGGTTATTAAAAACTTACTCTAATAATATATTAGATATAATAGTATTCTTATCTTAGTTCTTCTCTTATATAGTAGTATTAGTAGGATTATCCCCTAAATTAGGTTATAATTCTACTACTTCTTAAAGTTATTCCTACTAGTTATTATTTATAGGTTTAATAGTATTAGTAACTATATTAGAAAGCGAAGTCTTAGTAACTAAAGATAATTAGATAGAGAGAGAAAGCTTATTAGAAATAAATATAGTAATTTTAATATTATAGTTATAGAAATCCTAGTAGACTATAGCTAAATAAATAATATTTTCTATTTTAAGAATATATATCTCGTATATATTCTTAGTAATTATATTAATTAGATAGCTCTTTTAGCTATATAGTACTAGTTTCTTATTATATATATACTTTACCTTAGGTATATAAATATATCTAATATAGCTAAAGGTATAAATAAAAATAAGATTTAGTACTAGATTAGGAATATTATTTTCTAATTAATATATCTTATAAGGTATTTTCTAAATAGAAATACTAAAGACTAATAGGAAGTTCTAATTCTATACTTAATATTATACTATATATAGTTATAGATTTTAAGAAATACTAGTAGTAATATATATTATATATATATTAGTAGAGGTAATACTATTAATACGCTTTATAATACTATTCCTTAAGATATTATATAATAGAGAATACTTAAGTTTAATATTCTTACTTTTAATATATTATTTAAAGTAATTATTTATAAATTCTTTAATATTATTAAAGTAGATAATACTAATATAAAGATCTATTTCTATCTCTTAAATATTATACTACTTAATTAATTCTTTAGTAAATAAGGCCCTAAAATCTAAGTAGAATATTTAGTAGTATTAGAAAAAGTTATTAATAATAAATATCTAATAGTACTCTTTATTATATTCTTTAGGTATAATAGATTCTATAATATTAATATAGACCTTACTTAGAATATAGAAAAGACGTTCTTATAATATATAAGAGAATATTAATAATAATTTTATTATACTATAAGACTTATAGTTAAATAGCTTTATATTAGAAATTTCTATACTATTAATCTTTTTAGCTAAGTACTTTAGTATTACTAGATCTAAATAATCTAATATTATATACTACTTATATAAAGGATATACTATATAAGAGATAATATAAAAGAAATAATTACTATAAAGAATAGTATATATAATAGTATATATAGCCTTCTCTTTATTATAAATAACTAGAAAATTAGAAATCCTATTTATCTTAGGTAGATAGGTAAACTTAGAGCTATTAAACTTTATAAGTATATTAGTACTACTATTATAAAAGTAGTCCTTTTATTTAAAAGAAGCTTATAAGATAATATTTATTATAAGATCTTCTTTAAAGACTATATTATTTAAGATAATAGTCTAGGCTATATTATTACTCTTTATAATATTAAATTATATAGTATTTAGTCCTTAAACTTATAATATACTATTAATATCTTTAATTATAGATAAGGGTTTATCTAACTAGATAATAAACTTAGATTTATTATTATAGACGCTCTAATTAGTAGTAATATTATAGTAATAGTAGTATTTATAAGTTATATTATAAGCGACGTACTAAAGTATTAATAAAAAAATATTTATATAAAAGAAGATAGTATTATATAAATTATTTAGTATTTTAGAAGAGGATTACTCTTATAATAATAATAGATAACTAACTATTATATAAACGTTTATTATATTTATCGTTATTTTTATAA
The DNA here is from genome assembly GCA_030770425.1 of Darksidea phi. Taxonomy (NCBI): domain Eukaryota; kingdom Fungi; phylum Ascomycota; class Dothideomycetes; order Pleosporales; family Lentitheciaceae; genus Darksidea; species Darksidea phi. Next base: position 66,461 of record JASJFT010000132.1, read on the forward strand.
TATTAGATTTTACCTTCTTAGTCTTTCTTTTCTTCTCTATTTTTACTTTCTTCTTAGAATATAGCTTAAAGTAATAGTTAGATTCTTTATAATAAGGTTTTTTATAATAAGAGTATAGATTATACTTTTAATTTTTTAGTTTACTAGTTAATTTAGTAGTATCTATTTTATTAGTTATATTTATACTATTAGTTATAATATTAGTAGGAGTATACTTTATACGATATTTATTAATATATTTCTCTTCTTCTTTCTTAATCTTAATAGTAAGAGTCTTAATAGGGTTTATAGACTATAATTTATTATACTTTATTAGAGCTTATTTAAGTCTATTAACTATTTATTTTCTACTATAGTAGAGATTATTATATTAGTCCTCTATCTAAGCTAGTACTATATAACCTAGCTTAATTAAGTATATAATATTAGAGAGAAGATTATCTAAATCTTCGTCGTATATAAGGGTACTATTAGGGTATAGAATATTATAGAGTATAATAATAATATCTACTATACTAAGGTTTATAGCTATATTTTAAAAAGTATTAGTCTATTTATAGACTAATAAGTAGTAGTTAAATAAAATTTTTTAAAAAATCTTAATAATCTTATAGATATTATTTAGACTTATATCTTTATTATTAGAGCTAAGTATACTATATATCTTATATATAGTACCTTTTATATATAAAGATATATAATAGTTAATATATATACTCTTAAAAATAATACTTTATAACTTAGTATTCTTTAAATCCTAGTTATAAACTATTTTCTCTAATTTAAATTATTATTTAATAACTATTTTATTCTAGGGTCTAATATATTTATTATATTATTCGGTACTCTTATAGATCTATTATATCTATTTCTTATATTAAGTCTTTAATATATTAAAGTAAGCTATAATTTACTTATATATAGAAGTAGAAAAGCTAAAAACTATAATTAATATAGTAGACGGTATAGGGATAATAGGTTTATTAAGTTTAATTTTAATAAAGTTATTTAGATTATAAGTAGATCGAATAAGTAAGTTATTAAGAATATTCTTTACCTAATACTCTATAGCGTAGTTATTAAGTTATTTATTCTAGTTCTTCTAGTATTTATTATAAGGAATTAAGGAATTCCTAAGAAGTAATCTTTAATAGGTTATTTCCTATTTAGGTTTAGCCTATATTACTAACCTATTATTATAGCTAGATTCTATAGGTTATTCTAAGTAGAATAGTATATAGCTTATTTAAATTGGACTAATATTAAGCTAGATATTAGAGGATAAAGTTATTAGTAATTAGGTTAATTCTAGAACCTTCTAGTAACTACTAGATTAACTAGTATTATTAATAAGTATTAGAAATACTTAATTTCTAATACTTATATAATACTTACTAAGCTATTCTAGAATATTCTATTACTAATTAAGATTAGTAATAGATTTCTTAGCTAGAAGTATATAAGGAGGATAATCTATATTAAATAGTTAGCTCTATAACCTAATAACCTAATTATTAAATAAGTTAATATATTATTATATTATCTTATTATCTTTTTACCTTATTTAGTTATACTTCTATCCTCCTAAATACTATTTATAGTATTCTATTAGGTTCTACTATAAATAGAAAGAAAGCTAAGCTTAATAAGTACTCCTCCTACTTATATAAGCTTTACCCCTTTCTTTATATTTATTATATATATAGAGGGTAATATCTAAAGTATATATAGTCTAGTTAATTAAAATAGCTTAACTAGAGTTTATCGTAAATATATTATACTCTATAATATAAAATTATAATAAATTAGTATAGATTATAAAGATACTATACTTAAAAGTATAGAATCTTAAGTAATAATAGTACTAGGATAGTTGAGTATAACTTAATAAATAATATTAAAAGCTAATCTATCTTCTTATAAAGGATCTAATAGTTTAGTATAAAGCTTAATAGTATATAGATTTATAAAAGACTTATAATTTATAGATTAGTAAGAGTAAAAGTTATATAATTATTATAAGACTCTAGAACTAAGTATAATTAACTAGGAGTTATAATAGCTAAGATAGCCTTCTAATTAACTAATAGTAGAATCGGTATATTAAAGCTATCCTAAGATAGTACTATAAGGGTATAAGAGTAGAAGGTTCTTATACCCGAATAGAGCTTAGCGCGCTAAATAAGCTAACTAATTATTAGACTAATCCTTAGGATTACCTAATCTACTAATTAAAATAAGAAATAAGTAAAATAACTAGATTATCTAGGGAATAGATCGTAATATTATCTTTTTTCTAAAATAAGACCTTATCCTTAAGGGCCTAGTAAATAAATAATTAAGAAAAAATACTTTTTAGGAGGAGAGAAGAAGAAGGTAGAGGAGATAGGTAGATATTTATATCTATTACTTCTTACTCGAAAAATAATTTAACTAGTACTTTCTAGATTATTTTTAAAGTATATTAACGTTATATATCCCTATATATATCTATTTATTTTACTATATAAATTATTATCTAAAAAATATTTTTCTAATATATATACTATATAACGCGCTTAATATATCTAAAGAATATTATAGAATATATAAGAGAATATTAATAACTTAATTTTCTATATTATCTAGAAGTTATATATATATAGCCCTACTAAAAAATAAGACTTACTTCTTCTACGTTTCTACCCGTAGTAAAGTAAAACTATAGAGGGGTACTCTAAGCTTAAAGGTAGTTACTATAGACTTTAAGTATTATACTACCTATTTTAATAAGTTATAAAGAAGAGGTATCCTAAGTTTAAAAATAATTACTATAGACTCTAGGTATTATACTACCTATTTTAGTAGACTATAAAGAAGAGGTATTTTAAGCTTAGGAATAATTACTATAAGCTCTAAACTATATACTATCTATTTTAGTAGACTATAAAAGAAAGATATCCTAAGCTTAGGAGTAATTATCCTAAGCTTTAGATATTATACTATCTATTTTAATAGACTATAAAGGGTAGGGGCCTATACTTAATACCGGCGATTTTTCTAGATTTCTATCTTAACTAGTATCTCGTCTTCTAACTAGGGGCTAAGGAACTTATCTTATAATATAGCTTCTAGCTACTAAACTAGTCGTTTAGATAGACCTAGCTTATTAAGATACTTATTATAGAACTTTTTTACTTTTTAGACTATATTTATAAAATTATTTATTAGGTAATAGATTAGATCTAGATTATAATTTATTTATTCTATTTAATAATAGAGCTTATTATAAACGATTCGGCTATTAAGAATATAGACTATTAGTTACTTAAAATATCTATTTACTTCTATAACTAGTTCTTTAAGAAGTACTTAACTAGATAATAGATCTTATATAGCTTTATATAATCTATCTATATAGAAAATATTATATATCTTTATATAAAAGAATAACTAGACTATATAGAAGTTATATCTTTAGCTAATAATAAGATAAAGTTCGTATATTTATTAGTCTAATTTTAGACTTAGTTTTAAGGTAGTAAATCCCTTAGATATAATATAGACTTAATCTTCTATATTAAAATCTAGAAAATAGTATTTTTTATTAGTTTATTAGCTCTAGACTTTCTAAACTATTATAATATTAACTTAAATATAGTTATAAATCTATTAGACTATATTAGCTTAGATTTTTATAAACTCTTAAATTATTTATATAGTTATATTATCTAGTAATTTAAAAGGTTTATAAATATATTTTTACTAGTTCTAGTAATAATAAGTCTTATAGTTAAATTTAATCTTAAATAGAAAAAATTCTATTATATTATATAGAAGAGTTACCTAGGCCTAGTTTATACTAGATAGAAGATTAGACTAGTTATCTTAATAGAAGTTTATAAAGGGGCGTAATTATTAGTCTAGCTATTAATTAAAAACTTCTATATTATTATTAGTTTATAGGTAGTAGATTATAGATAATAACTAGTTAATTCTTATAAATCTATATAATATTTTTATAAAGTCTAATACGAACTATAGGTCTTAATTTAAGACTATAATATATAAGGGACTAAAGATTTACTATATATATATATAATAGAGAGTAGCTATATCTTTAATAATAGTAGTCTTAAAATAAAGTAATAAAAAAATATATTTTAATAATCTATATATTACTATAAATAGATTATTATATTTCTTATAATCCTTTAGGAAGCTTTTAAAGTCTATAGAAATATCTTTTTATACTTTCTTAAATATAAAAAGTAGTTTAAGAAGATCTAAGATCTTATTTTAAAACTTATAACTTTATTAGTACTATTTATAATTCCTTATATAATATTTTATATTTTTATTTATTATATTCTAGTAGTATAAATCTTTTAAAAGCTTAATAGTTTTCTTTATATCTAAGTAAGTAGTAATCTATATAGTATATACTACCTAAATAAGATAGATCTTAAGAAATCCTACTTTAGATACTACTAACTTCTCTTTTTAAAGAAGAAGTTTAGATAAAGTTAAGAATAAATACTTATATTTTTAATAAGCTAACTTTTACTCTAGTTTAAGTATAGTATATATACGATTTTTATAAAGTATATAGTTAAGAAGTAAATAAGAATAAGCTTTAATTTTATATTTAGAATTCTAGGTATTAGTAGTAGTTATTAAGATAACTATTATAATAAAAGTCTATTTAGAGGGAATAAAGACGTAAGTTCTAGTAATTTTATCTTTTTTCTTCTAAGTTTTTAACTTCTTTTATTTTTAAGAGAGGATATCTATAATAATATTAGCGGTTCTAAAATAATAATAAATAATATAGTAATAATTTATAAGCTTCTTAGTCTACTAAATCTATTATAGAATTAGTTTATACTTAATTAAGAAATACTTTAGTACTTAGTAATTAATAATAACTTAAAAGGGTTTATTTAGTTATAATCCTATAAGCTAAGTTCTCTATTTATTTAATTCTCTTATAACTATAAGTATCTTCTTATTATAGATCTTATAGTTTATTTCTATAAACTTTATTATCTTTATAAAGTAGATTATAGATTATTAGATTTTATTATCTTAAAGTTATATAAAGGTACTTACTAGAATACTATTACTTATATTAGTTTCTATATAGGTCCTATAGTAGAACGAGTAATATCTTATAATAATATTTAAATATAATAATATCTTATTTTTCTTAAATATAGCTTATTCTTTAGACCTAAAGGTATAAAATTTTCCCTTTTATAGTAATTAGATAAGTAGGTAGACTACGTAACTATAATCTTTTAATTATTTATAATAGTAATTATAGAAGCCTAAATAAACTTATAGCTCTTTTAGAATTATAGATTTTTTTTAATCTTTAATAGCTACTATCTTATTAAGATCTATATAGATCCCTTTAGTATTAATAATAAAATCTAAGAACTTTACCTTAATAATTATAAACTTACTCTTTTTAATATTAATTTATAATCTAATCTTTTTAAACTTATCTAGAATTTTACTTATATATTTCTTATACTTAAGAGGGTCTTCTAAGTAAATTAAAATATTATCTATATAAATAGTATAAATCTTATTAATTTTATTCTTAAGTATTTAATTAATATAGTATTAAAAGATTACTAGTTTATTATATAGTCTAAAAGATAGAATATAATATTTATAATTTCTATATTATATTTTAAAAGTTATAAGATCTTTTATATCGAGGTCTAGTCTAATATAATAAAAGACTTAATATATATCTAGCTTAGTAAATACCTTTATTTTAAAGAGTTATATTAATATTTCTTTAATTAAAAGAATAATTATAATATTCTTTTTTATAATTATATTAATTTTCTAGTAATTAATATAGAATCTTTATCTTCTTTTTAACTTTTTAATAAATAGAACGAGTAAAATAAAGTTAATATTACTAGTTATAATAAAGTTCTTTTTTAGATACTTTTTTAAATAAGCTTTTAGTAACTTTAGATATTTAAGAGATATATTATAAAATAGACTTATATTAAACTTATTTCTATTATTCTTAAGGATAATTTTATAATTAATATTTTTTCTTTTAAGAGGTAGCTTATCTAAGTCGATTTTAAAGAAGTAGTTTAGAATAGTTTCTATATAATCTTTATAAAGAAGCTTCTTTATTATTATATCTTATATATTTTATTTTACTAAGTCTTTTAATTATCTATTTCTAATTAATAAGTTAACTTTATATAGACTAATAGTTTTTAATATAACTTCTTTCTTATCTACGAGCTTTTATATATTAGAAGACTTAAAAAAATATACGTCGAATTTATTACTAATAATCTACCCTAGTAGATTATTAAGAATAGATATTACTTTTTTTTTCTTTTTATTATTTTTTTAGTAGTCTTATTAATTTTTCTTAAATTTAGTATTCTTTAAATTATTATTAGTATTATTATTTATATTTTTTTATATTTCCTTAGAAGTAGTTTACTAATTTTTTATTATTTATAATAAGACTTTAACGGGCTTATAGACTTCCTCCTAAGAGATTATAAAGACTTTAATAGGAATTTTTAAACTAAGTATTAGATTCTTTCTAAATAAGTAGACCTTCTTCTATACTTTAATCTATTAATTAATTAAATTATCGTAATATAAAGTATTATTCTAGTATTCTAACTCTAGCTTCGAATCTAGCTTTTCTATAATAATTAGATTATATTTTATCTACTTTAGGATATTATTTAACTAATATAAAGTCTAGTTATAATAGTTAATTAAGAATTAAGTTTACTTAAAGAATTTCTTTTTAAGTATTATATTATAATACTTAAGTTTATAAAAGAGAAATTAAATAGATATATTCTTTTCTTAAATTAATAGATTAGCTTAAATAGTTATATTAATTAAATAATTATATTTCCTATTAAAATTATTAAAAAGAATTAGTTTCTTTAGTTAATAGAAGACGGGCTTTAACTTTTTCTTTACTACCTTTAAATATTTAAAGTAAACTAATAGATATATATTAGTACTATTATCTACTAATCCTCTAGTTATATAGCTAGACTATTTACTATAAATTAAATAGAGAGCGTAAATAATTTTAAATTAATAAGCTATAGTATCTTAATAAGCTATTAATAATTAAGAGATTTAATTACTTCTATATAGGCTACTAGGGAGAAGTCCTTCTTTAGTAGTTTTTATTTTTTAATACTATAGAGAAGGTATTAAAGTTATACTCTAAATTACTTTTCTCTTTATATAAGAAGTTTAAATAAGCTCCTTTCTTAAAATTATTAAAAAAGATAGTATTAACTTTTACTTTTATAGTATTCTACGTTACTTTATATATAATATAATTAGGGTAATTTTACTATTTATTTCTTTTTCTATAATTAAAGTAATAACCTTACTTCTTATATTTCTTAAAAGAGTAGTTATAAAGTTTAGAAGTATTTTTAAAGTAAATAGACTTCTTTTTTAACTTATTAAAGAAGAATCTACTTATAATTAACTACTTTTTCTTAAAGATAATTAATTAGTTACTTTAGATAAGTTAAATCTTTTAGTATTAGTTATTTTTAAGTAGTATTCTATTAACTAAAGTCGTATATTTATAAAGCTTATTAAAGATAAAATTACTATTATTAAATAGATCTATCTTATTTTTTAGCTTAAAGTAGAGCTTATTTATAAATTCTATGTTCTACTAGTAGTAAGGTAAATAGGTCTTTATTACTAGATATTTAAAATTCTTAATAAAGTTACTAACTTTATTAAATATATTTATATATATTTAATAGAATTTAACTTTTATTTTCTTCTTCGTATAAGAATCTTTATAGTATTTCTTAATATATTTTAATAGGTCTATATTAGATATAAAGTCTACTTCTTTTTCTTTAAAATTTAGCTATATTTAAATATAGTCTTTTACTAGGCCTACTAGTTAGAATATAATATAGACTTAATAGATCTTAGTTATTTACTAGGAGGTTTCTTATACGTACTAGTCCTTATTAATAATAAGTTTCTATTCTATATTATAGAGCTAGTTCTTTAACTTAGACTCTCTATTATTTTTAAATAAAATAGAATTAAGATAGAATATAGTCTTTTAAAAGTTAGAGATTTATAGAGATTTATTTTAATAGTTTTCTATAATATTCTTTTCTTAAATAAGAACCTATATTCTATTATCTAAAGTAATAGTTATAAATCTTAGTAAGGCTAATAAGAATCTCGTAGAATAGGTATTAGAATAGAAAGTAAAAGTATTTTCTATTTTCTTTATAGTAAAGAGTAGTATATCTAAATCTAATAGGTACTCGTAATAGTTCTTATTAGATAGAAGGGTCTATATTAGATTTAAAAATATAATTAGTTTAATAGTTAACTTTTTTTATAAGAAGTTTAATTAAAAGATTAAATACTAGACTAAATCCTACTAGAATCTTCCTAAGAGCTTAGAGGTTAGAAGTAAAATATAATAAATAAGAAAGGTTCTTTAAGAACTAATATTTAGATTATTTAGTTATATTATTATAAAAAGGAGTTTTATCTTTTCTATATCTTATCTATTATTAGGATTATACTATAATAGTAAAGCTTTAAAAGTAGACTTAGAGTTATATTAAAAGAGAACTATAAGTTCGACCTTAATATAAATAGTTACTATAAGATCCTAGAACTAAATATAATTAACTAGAAGTTATAATAGCTAAGATAGTCTTCTAATTAACTAATAGTAGAATTAGTATATTAAAGCTATCCTAAGATAGTACTATAAGGGTATAAGAATAGAGGGTTCTTATATCTAAATAGGGCTTAGTATACTAAATAAGCTAATTACCTATTAGATTAATCCTTGGGATTACCTAATCTACTAACTAAAATAGGAAATAAGTAAAATAACTAGGTTACCTAGGGAATAGGCCGTAATATTATCTTTCTTCTAGAATAAGGCCTTATCCTTAAGGGCCTAGTAAACGAATAATTAAGAAAAAATACTTTTTAAAGAGAGGAGAAGAGAAGATAGAGGGAGTAGATAGATATTTATATCTATTACTTCCTACTTAAAAAACGATTTAACTAATATCCTCTAGATTATTTTTAGAGTATATTAATATTATATAGCCCTATATATATATACTTATTTTACTATATAAATTATTATCTAAAAAATATTTTTCTAATATATATACTACGTAATATACTTAGTATATTTAAAGGGTATTATAGAATATATAAGAGGATATTAATAACTTAGTTTTCTATATTATCTAGAAGTTATATATACGTAGTTCTACTAAAGAATAAGACTTACTCCTTCTATATTTCTACCTATAGTAAAGTAAGACTATAGAGAGGTACTCTAAGCTTAAAGATAGTTACTATAAACTCTAGATATTATACTACTTATTTTAGTAGGCTATAAAGAAGAGGAGTTCTAAGCTTAAAGGTAATTATTATAGACTCTAGACTATATACTATCTATTTTAGTAGACTATAAAAGAAAGGTACTCTAAATCTAGGAATAATTATCTTAAGCTCTAGATATTATAATACCTATTTTAGTAGACTATAAAGAATAGGGGTCTATACTTAATATCGGCGATTTTTCTAAGTTCCTATCTTAACTAGTACCTTATCTTCTAACTAGGGGCTAAGGAACTTATCTTATAATATAGCTTCTAGCTACTAGACTAGCTATTTAGATAGACCTAGCTTATTAGAATACTTATTATAGAACTCTTTTATCTTTTAGACTATATTTATAAAATTACTTATTAGATAATAAATTAAGTCTAGATTATAACCTATTTATTCTATTTAATAGTAGAGCTTACTATAAACGATCCGGCTATTAAGAATATAGACTACTAGCTACTTAGAATACCTATTTACTTCTATAGCTAGTTCTTTAGAAAGTATTTAACTAGATAATAGATTTTATATAACTTTATATAATCTATTTATATAGAAAATATTATATATCTTTATATAAAAGGATAATTAGACTATATAGAAGCTATATCTTTAGTTAATAATAAGATAAGATTTATATATTTACTAGTCTAATTTTAGACTTAGTCTTAAGGTAGTAAATCCCTTAGATATAGTATAGACTTAATCTCCTATATTAAAATCTAGAGGGTAGTATTTTTTATTAGTTTATTAGCTCTAAACTTCCTAAGCTACTATAATATTAGCTTAGGTATAGTCGTAAATCTATTAGATTATATTAGTTTAGATTTTTATAAACTCCTAGGCTATCTATATAGTTATATTATTTAGTAATTTAGAGGATTTATAGATATATTCTTACTAATTCTAGTAGTAATAAGTCTTATAGCCGAATTTAATCTTAAATAGAAAAAATCCTATTATATTATACGAAAGAATTACCTAGGTCTAATCTATACTAGATAGAAGATTAAACTAGTTATTCTAATAGAAGTTTATAAAAGAGTATAATTATTAGTTTAGCTATTAATTAAAAACTTCTATATTACTATTAGTTTATAAGTAGTAAGTTATAGATAATAACTAGTTAATTTTTATAAATCTATATAATTCTTTTATAAAGTCTAATACGAACTATAGACCTTAATCCGAGACTATAGTATATAGGGGACTAAAGACTTACTATATATATATATAGTAAAGAGTAGCTATATCTTTAATAGTAGTAGTTTTAAAATAAGATAATAAAAAAGTATATTTTAATAATCTATATATTACTACGAATATATTATTATATTTCTTATAGTTCTTTAGGAAGCTTTTAAAGTCTATAGAGATATCTTTCTATACCCTCTTAGATATAGAAAGTAGTTTAAAAAGACTTAAAATCTTATTTTAAGACTTATAACTCTATTAGTACTATTTATAATTTCTTATATAATATTTTATATTCTTATTTATTATATTCTAATAATATAGATCTTTTAGAAGTTTAATAATTTTCTTTATATCTAGGTAAGTAGTAATCTATATAATATATACTATCTAAATAAAATAGATCTTAAGAAATTCTACTTTAGATACTACTAACTTCTCTTTTTAGAGAAGAAGCCTAGATAGGGTTAGAAATAGGTACTTAC
>JASJFT010000132.1:77691-125732 GCA_030770425.1 Darksidea phi
TATATAATATATACTATCTAAATAAAATAGATCTTAAGAAATTCTACTTTAGATACTACTAACTTCTCTTTTTAGAGAAGAAGCCTAGATAGGGTTAGAAATAGGTACTTACGTCCTTAATAGACTAATTCTTACTCTAGTTTAAGTATAATATATATATAATTTTCGTAAAATATATAATTAAGAAGTAAATAAGAATAAACTTTAATTTTATACTTAGAATCCTAGGTATTAATAGTAGCTATTAAGGCGACTATTATAGTAAAGGTTTATCTAAAGAAGATAAAAATATAAGTCCTAGTAGCTTTATCTTTTTTCTTCTAAGTTTTTAGCTTCTTTTATTTTTAAGAGAGAGTATTTATAATAATATTAGTAGTTTCGGGATAATAATAAATAGTATAGTAGTAGTCTATAAGCTTCTTAGCCTAGTAAATCTATTATAAGGTTAGTTTATACTTAGTCGAGAAATACTTTAGTACCTAATAATTAGTAATAACTTAAAAGGGTTTATTTAGTTATAACTTTATAAATTAAGTTCTCTATTTATTTAAACCTCTTATAACTATAAGTATCTCTTTATTATAGATCTTATAGTTTATTTTTATAAACTTTATTATCTTTATAAAGTAGATTATAGGTTATTAGATTCTATTATCTTAAAGCTATATAAAAGTATCTATTAAAATACTATTACTTATATTAGTTTCTATATAGATCCTATAGTAGGACGAGTAATATCTTATAATAATATTCGAATATAATAATATCTTACTTTTCTTAAATATAGCTCGCTCTTTAGGCCTAAAGGTATAGAATTTTCCCTTTTATAATAGTTAGGTAAGTAGGTAAACTATATAATCGTAGTCTTTTAACTACTTATAGTAGTAGTTATAAAAGTCTAAATAAACTTATAATTCTTTTAAAATTATAAATTTCTTCTAGTCTTTAATAACTACTATCTTATTAGGGTTTATATAAATTTCTTTAGTACTAATAATAAAATTTAAAAACTTTACCTTAGTAACTATAAACTTACTCTTTTTAATATTAACTTATAGTCTAGTCTTTTTAAGTTTATTTAGAATTTTACTTATATATTTCTTATACTTAAGAGAGTTCTTTAAGTAGATTAAAATATTATCTATATAAATAATATAGATCTTATTAATTTTATTCTTAAGTACTTAATTAATATAGTACTAAAAGGTTACTAGTCTATTATATAGCCTAAAAGGTAGAATATAATATTTATAATTTCTATATTATATTTTAAAAGTTATAAGATCTTTTATATTAGGGTCTAATTTAATATAATAGAAGACTTAACGTATATCTAGTTTAGTAAAGATCTTTACTTTAAAAAGTTATATTAGTATCTTCTTAATTAAGAGAATAATTATAATATTTTTTTTTATAATTATATTAATTTTTTAGTAGTTAATATAAAATCTCTATTTCTCTTCTAGCTTCTTAACGAATAAGACGGGTAAGATAAAGTTAGTATTACTAGTTATAATAAAGTTCTTTTTTAGATACTCTTTTAAGTAAGCTTTTAGTAGCTTTAGATATTTAAGAAATATATTATAAAGTAAACTTATACTAAACTTACTTATATTATTCTCTAGAATAATTTTATAGTTAATATTCTTTCTTTTAAAGGATAACTTATCTAAGTTAATCTTAAAGAAGTAGTTTAGAATAGCTTCTACGTAATCTTTATAAGGGAGCTTTTTTACTATTATATCTTATATATTCTATTCTATTAAGTCTTCTACTAAGTCTTTTAACTATCTATTTTTAATTAATAAGTTAACTTTATATAGACTAGTAACTTTTAGTATAACTTCTTTCTTATTTATAAGCTTCTATATATTAAAAGGCTTAAGAAAATATATATTAAATTTATTACTAGTAATCTACCCTAATAGATTATTAGAAATAGGTATTACTTTTTTTTTCTTTCTATTATTTTTTTAGTAATCTTATTAGCTTTTCTTAGATTTAATACCTTTTAAATTATTATTAGTATTATTATCTATATTTCTTTATATTTCCTTAGAAGTAGTTTATTAGTTCTTTATTATCTATAATAGAACTTTAGTAAACTTATAAACCTTCTTTTAAAAGATTATAAAGGCTTTAATAGGAATCTCTAAATTAAGTATTAGATTCTTTTTAAATAAGTAGGTCTTCTTCTATACTTTAATCTACTAATTAATTAAATTATTATAATATAAAGTATTATTCTAGTATTCTAGCTCTAATATTAGATCTAGCTTCTTTATAGTAGTTAGATTATATTTTATCTACTTTAAAGTATTATCTAATTAATATAAAGTCTAGTTATAGTAGTTAATTAAGAATTAGATTTACTTAAAGAATTTTTATTTAAGTATTATATTATAATACCTAAACTTATAGAATAGAAACTAGATAGATATATTCTTTTTCTAGATTAATAGATTAGCTTAGATAGTTATATTAACTAAATAACTATATTTCCTATTAAACCTATTAAGAGGGATTAGTTTCTTTAATTAATAGAAGATAGGTTTTAGCTTTTTCTTTACTACTTTTAAATATTTAGAGTAGACTAGTAGGTATATACTAGTATTACTATTTACTAATCCTCTTAGCTATATAGCTAGACTATTTACTACGAGTTAAATAGAGAGTATAAATAATTTTAAATTAATAAGCTATAATATCTTAATAAGCTATTAATAATTAAAGAGTTCGATTACTCCTATATAGGCTACTAGGAAGAAGTTCTCTCTTAGTAACTTTTATTTTTTAATACTATAGAGAAGGCGTTAGAGTTATACTCTAAACTACTTTTCTCTTTATATAAAGAGTCTAAATAAGCTTCTTCTTTAAAATTATTAGAAAAGATAGTATTAACTTTTACTTCTATAATATTTTATATTACTTTATATATAATATAGTTAGGGTAATTTTACTATTTATTCCTTTTCCTATAATTAAAGTAATAGTTTTACTTTTTATATTTTTTAAAAGAGTAGTTATAGAGCTTAGAGGTATCTTTAAAATAAATAAACTTCTTTTTCTATTTATTAAAGAAGAGCTTACTTATAGTTAGCTACTTTCTCTTAGAAGTAATTAATTAGTTACTTTAGACGAGTTAGGTCTTTTAGTACTAATTATTCTTAAATAGTATTTTATTAGTTAAAGTTATATATTTATAAAGCTTATTAAAGGTAGAATTACTATTATTAAATAAATCTATCTTATTTCTTAGCTCGAAGTAGAGCTTATCTATAAATTCTTTATTTTACTAGTAGTAAGATAGGTAAACCTCTATTATTAAATATTTAAAATTCTTAATAAAGTTATTAACTTTACTAAATATATTTATACGTAGTTAGTAAAATTTAACTTTTACTTTCTTCTTTATATAGGGATCTTTATAGTATTTTTTAATATATTCTAATAGATTTATATTAAATATAAAGTCTACTTCTTCTTCTCTAGAATTTAGCTATATCTAAATATAGTCTTTTACTAGGCCTATTAGTTAGAATATAATATAAACTTAATAAATCTTAGCTATTTATTAGAAGGTTTCTTAAGTATATTAGTTCTTATTAATTATAAGTTTTTACTTTATATTATAGAGCTAGTTCTTTAACTTAAACTCTTTATTATTTTTAAATAAGATAAGGTTAAGATAGAACGTAGTCTTCTAAGAGCTAGAGATTTATAAAGAGTTACTTTAGTAATTTTCTATAATATTCTTCTCCTAAATAAGAATCTATATTTTATTATCTAAGATAATAATTATAAACTCTAGTAAGACTAATAGAGATCTTATAGAAAGAATACTAGAGTAGAGAGTAAAAGTATTTTTTATTTTCTCTATAGTAAAGGATAGTATCTTTAAATCTAATAGATACTTATAAAGATTCTTATTAGATAAAGAAGTTAATATTAGATCTAAAAATATAATTAGTTTAATAATTAGCTTTTTTTATAAGAAGTTTAACTAGAAGGTTAGATACTAAATTAAATTCTACTAAAATCTTCCTAGAAGTCCGGGGGTTTAAAAAAGAATATAATAAATAAGAGAGGTCCTTTAAAAGCTAATATTTAGATTATTTAGCTATATTATTATAGAAGGGAGTCCTACCTCCTTTATATCTTATCTATTATTAGAGTTATATTATAATAGTAGAACCTCGAAAGTAAACTTAGAGTTATACTAAGAAAGGACTATAAGTCTAATCTTAGTATAAATAATTATAGGAGAGGACTACTTAAGGTCTTTCTCTAAATTCTACTATCTACTTATAGTTTTCTAGACTTATTAGAGCTCTTCTTATAGCTTTTTAACTTATCTTTTATAGTTATTTCTTTTCTTAACTAATTAGTTAAACTTATTAGTTATAGTATTTATAAAAGTATTTTTACTAACTATACCTACTTCTATAGTACTTACTAGTCTCTTAGCTATAATAAGACGGAAATTATTATCTATTAGAATATTAGTAACTAGGTTAGATTCCTCCTAGGTAGCTAGTATATCCCGAACTATATTATAGTTTAGAAGTTCTTTCTATCCTTCTATATTTATTAAATAGAAGATTTAGAATCTATTTTCTTCTTTAAGTAATTTAACCCTCTTAACGTACTTATTAATCTTTTCTTCGAAACTATCTTTATTTATACTTTCTTTTTAAGAGAGAAAGATAGTCTTAAGAGTCTAGAGGTTAATATATATTTCTTTATTAATAAATATCTCTAAGAGAATTAATTTATAGGTCTTAGTTAGCTTTTACTAGTATACTTTCTCTTTAAAGGAGAATATCTTACTTCTAGTCTAGCTCTAAGACCTAGTCTAAGCTCGTATACTTCTCGCCCTACTTAAGATTTAGTTTAGAATCTTATTCTTTTCTTTACCTTTCTTCTATAGGGAGGGCTTATAGAAGGGTAGTTTATTTAGTAGAGTAGACTTTAAAGGGCCTATCTAGTTTAGGAAATCTACTATCTTATCGTTATACTAATTTAATAATTTAGTTAATCGTATAAAGATAAATTTATTATAAGGTTTAGAATATAGGCCTAATTCTATATAATACTTTTATAGGTCCCTTCTCTTTAAAGAAGATACTAGGTACTCTAGTAATATTAAGGCTTAAAGTAGTCGATTTTAAGACTTATTTAAGGAAGTATTATATACTATCTACCCTAAGTACTATAGATCTCTAGAAATTTAGAGGGGGTTAATATTTAGCTACTATCTTTAGTTAAAAGTTAGAGATCTTAGAATAATATAAGATCTTAGAACTAAATATAATTAACTAGAAGTTATAATAGCTAAGATAGCCTTCTAATTAACTAATAGTAGAATTAGTATATTAAAGCTATTCTAAGATAGTACTATAAGGGTATAAGAATAGAAGGTTCTTATACCTAAATAGGACTTAGCGCGCTAAATAAGCTAACTACCTATTAGATTAATCCTTAGGATTACCTAATCTACTAACTAAAATAGGAAATAAGTAAAATAACTAGGTTATCTAGGGAATAGGTTATAATAGTTATAAGGAAGAACTACTTAAAATTTTTCTCTAAACTTTACTATCTACTTATAATTCTCTAGACTTATTAAAACTCTTTTTATAACTTTTTAACTTATCTTTTATAATTATTCTTTTTCTTAACTAATTAGTTAAACTTATTAGTTATAGCGTTTATAAAGGCGTTTCTACTAATTATATCTATTCTTATAGTATTTACTAGTCTTTTAGCTATAATAAGATAAAGACTATTATTTATTAAGATATTAATAATTAGATTAAATCTCTTCTAGGTAGCTAATATATTCTAAATTATATTATAGTCTAAAAGTTCTTCCTATTCTTTAGTATTTATTAAATAGAAGATTTAAGATCTATTTTCTTCTTAGAGTAATTTAATCCTTTTAATATACTTATTAATCTTCTTCTTAAAACTATCTTTACTTATATTCTTCTCTTAAGAGAGAAAGATAATCTTAAGAGTCTAGAGGTTAATATATATATCTTTATTAATAAATATCTCTAAGGAGGTTAGTTTATAAATCTTAGTTAGCTTTTACTAGTATACTTTTTTCTTAAAGAAGAGCTTCTAGCTTTTAACTCTACTTTAAGTCCTACTTATAGCTTATATATTTATTATTTAGCTTATTACTTATATCTTATCTTTATCTTTCTTCTATAGAAAGATAGAGTAGAAGGACTATTTATTAAATAGACTAAATTTTAAAGGGTCTACTTAGTCCTTAGTATCTACTATCTTATTAGTATACTAATTTAATAATTTAGTTAATCGTATAAAGATAAGTTAATTATAGGGTTTAAAATATAGATTTCTTCTTTCTAAAGAAGGTACTAGGCGCTCTAGTAATCTTAAGGCTTAAAGTAGTTAATTTTAAGACTTATCTAAGAGAGTCCTATATACTATCTACCCTAAGTACTATAAATCTCTAAGGATTTTAGAGAGTTAATATTTAGCTACTATTTCTAGCCGAAAATTAAAGATCTTAGAATAATATAAGATTCTAGAACTAAGTATAATTAACTAAGAGTTATAATAGCTAAGATAGTCTTCTAATTAACTAATAGTAGAATTAATATATTAAAGCTATTCTAAGATAGCGTTATAAGGGTATAAGAGTAGAGGATTCTTATACCTAAATAGAGCTTAACGCGCTAAATAAGCTAATTAACTATTAGACTAATTCTTAGGATTATCTAATCTACTGAATAAAATAGAAAATAAGTAAAATAACTAGGTTACCTAGAAAATAGACCGTAATAATTATAAGATTAGTATATTATAGAATCTATATTAGAAGTAAGCTATATAGTAAGTATAAGATATTAGTCGCCTTAATATATAATATCTTACTATAAAATATAGTAAATAAAGTAATATTAAGAGATTAGATAATACTTAATAGTATATAATACCTTATAGTAAAATATAGTAAATAAGACTTAAACTAGATTAAATAGGAATTCTAAAGAGAACTACTAATAAATCTATTTAATAATAGTAATTTTATTTTTAGTAAGCTCTATAAATATATAACTTTAATTAATAAAATACTACTTAAGAATAACTAGTACTAAAAGACCTAGCTTATCTAAAATAATTAATTAGCTATTTTTAAGAAAAAGTAGTTAACTATAAGTAGGTCCTTCTTTAATAAATTAGAAAAGAAGTTTATTTACTTTAAAGATATATTTAAACTTTATAATTACTCTTTTAAAAAGTATAAAAAGTAAAACTATTACTTTAATTATAAAAAAAGAAATAAATAGTAAAACTATCTTAACTATATTATATAAAAAATAATATAGAATATTATAAAAGTAGAAGTTAATACTATCTTCTTTAATAATTTTAAGAAAGAAACTTATTTAGACTCTTTATATAAAGAGGAAAGTAATTTAGAATATAACTTTAATATCTTCTTTATAGTATTAAAAAATAAAAGTTATTAAAAAAGAGCTTCTTTCTAGTAGTTTATATAGGAGTAATTAAATTTTTTAATTATTAATAACTTATTAAGATAGTATAGTTTATTAATTTAAAATTATTTATATTTTTTATTTAATTTATAGTAAATAGTCTAGCTATATAACTAAAGAGATTAGTAGATAGTAGTACTAGTATATACCTATTAATCTACTTTAAATATTTAAAAGTAGTAAAGAAAAAGTTAAAACTAGTCTTTTATTAATTAAAGAAACTAATTCCTCTTAATAGATTTAATAGGAAATATAGTTATTTAATTAATATAACTATCTAAGCTAATCTATTAATCTAAGAAAAGAATATATTTATTTAATTTCTTTTCTATAAACTTAAATATTATAATATAATATTTAAAAGAAAATTCTTCGAGTAAATTTAGTTCTTAATTAACTATTATAATTAGACTATATACTAACTAGATAATATTTTAAAGTAAATAAAATATAACCTAATTATTATAGAAAAGTTAGACTTAAAGCTAGAGCTAGAATACTAGAATAATACTTTATATTATAATAACTTAATTAATTAATAGATTAAAGTATAGAAGAAGATCTACTTATTTAAAAAGAATTTAATATTTAATTTAAAATTTTTTATTAAAATTCTTATAATTTTCTAAAAGAAGGTTTATAAGTTTATTAAAGCCTTATTATAAGTAATAAAGAATTAGTAGACTACTTCTAAAGAAATATAAAAGAATATAAATAATAATACTAATAATAATTTAAAAAGTATTAAATTTAAAAAAAGCTAATAAGATTACTAAAAAAATAATAGAAAGAAAAGAAAAGTAATATCTATTCCTAATAACCTACTAGAGTAGACTACTAGTAATAAATTTAATATATATTTTCTTAAGCCCTTTAATATATAGAAGCTTATAGATAAGAAAAAGATTATACTAAAAGTTACTAGTTTATATAAAGTTAACTTATTTATTAAAAATAAATAATTAAAAGACTTAGTAGAATAGAATATATAAGATATAATAATAGAAAAGCTCTCTTATAAAGATTATATAGGGGTTATTCTAAACTACTTCTTAAAAGTTAACTTAGATAAGCTATCTTCTAAAAGAAAGAATATTAATTATAAAATTATTCTTAAGAATAATATAAGTAAATTTAGTATAAGTTTACTCTATAATATATTCCTTAAATATCTAAAGTTATTAAAAGCTTATTTAGAAGAGTATCTAAAGAAAAACTTTATTATAACTAGTAATATTAATTTTATCTTATCTATTCTATTTATTAAGAAGTTAAAAGAGGGATAAAAATTTTATATTAACTACTAGAAAATTAATATAGTTATAAAGAAGAATATTATAATTATTCTTTTAATTAAAGAAATAATAATATAACTTTCTAAAGTAAAGATATTTACTAAGATAAATATATATTAACTCTTTTATTATATTAGACTAGATTTTAATATAAAAGATCTTATAACTTTTAAAATATAATATAAGAATTATAAATATTATATTTTACCTTTTAAACTATATAATATACTAGTAATCTTTTAGTATTATATTAATTAAGTATTTAAGAATAAAATTAATAAGATTTATATTATTTATATAGATAATATTTTAATCTACTTAGAAAACCTCTTTAAATATAGAAAATATATAAGTAAAATTCTAAATAAGTTTAAAAAGACTAAACTATAAATTAATATTAAAAAGAATAAGTTTATAATTACTAAAATAAAGTTCTTAAATTTTATTATTAATATTAAAGAGATTTATATAGACCTTAATAAGATAGTAACTATTAAAAACTAGAAGAAACTTATAACTTTAAAAGAACTATAAGTTTACTTAAACTTCTATAACTACTATTATAAGTAGTTAAAAAACTATAATTATATAGTTTATCTATTTATCTAACTATTATAAAAGAGAAAATTTTATACCTTTAAATCTAAAGAACGAGCTATATTTAAAAAAAATAAGATATTATTATATTTAAATATTATTATAAGATATTACTTATTCTATTATAGAACTTATATAGAAACTAATATAAGTAATAGTATTTTAATAAATATCTTTATATAGTTCTAAGATAATAGAATCTAATAATCTATAATTTACTTTATAAAGATAATAAAGTTTATAGAAATAAACTATAAGATTTATAATAAAAAGATACTTATAGTTATAAAAGAATTAAATAAATAAAGAACTTAGCTTATAAGATTATAATTAAATAAACTCTTTTAAGTTATTATTAATTACTAAGTATTAGAGTATTTCTTAACTAAATATAAATTAATTTTATATTAGACTTACTAGACTAAGAAGCTTATAAACTACTATTATATTATTTATTATTACTTTAAAACTATTAATATTATTATAAATATCCTTTCTTAAAAATAGAAGAAGTAAAAAACTTAAAAGAAAAAAGATAAAACTATTAGAATTTATATCTTTATTCTCTTTAGATAAATCTTTATTATAATAGTTATCTTAATAGTTACTACTAATACTTAAGATCCCGAGTATAAAATTAAAACTTATTCTTATTTACTTCTTAACTATATACTTTATAAAAATTATATATATATTATACTTAAATTAAAGTAAGAATTAGCTTATTAAGAATATAAGTATTTATTTCTAACTCTATTTAGACTTCTTCTTTAAAAAGAGAAGTTAGTAGTATCTAAAGTAGGGTTTCTTAAGACCTATCTTATTTAAATAGTATATACTATATAGATTACTACTTATCTAGATATAAAAAAAACTATTAGACTTTTAAAAGATCTATACTATTAAAATATAATAAATAAGAATATAAATATTATATAAGAAACTATTAATAATACTAATAAAGTTATAAGTTTTAAGATAAAATTCTAAGTCTTCTTAAACTACTTTTTATATCTAAGAGAGTATATAAAAATATTTTTATAAACTTTAAAAGCTTTTTAAAAGACTATAAAGAATATAATAATATATTTATAGTAATATATAGATTATTAAAATATACTTTCTTATTATTCTACTTTAAGACTATTATTACTAAAAATATAGTTACTCTTTATTATATATATATATAGCGAGTCTTTAGTTCTCTATATACTATAATCTTAAATTAAGATCTCTAATTTATATTAAACTTTATAAAAGAATTATATAAATTTATAAAAATTAACTAGTTATTATCTATAACCTACTATTTATAGACTAATAATAATATAAAAGTATTTAATTAATAATTAAATTAATAATTATACCTCTTTATAAACTTCTATTAAGATAACTAGTCTAATCTTTTATCTAGTATAGACTAGGTCTAAGTAATTTTTCTATATAATATAATAGGATTTTTTTTATTTAAAATTAAATTCGATTATAAGACTTATTACTACTAGAATTAATAAGAATATATTTATAAATCTTCTAAATTACTAGATAATATAACTATATAGATAGTCTAAAAGTTTATAAAAATCTAAGCTAATATAATCTAATAGATTTATAACTATATCTAAGCTAATATTATAGTAATTTAAAAAACTTAAAGCTAATAAGCTAATAAAAAATACTATTTCTTAAATTTTAATATAAAAGACTAAGTCTATATTATATCTAAGAGATTTATTATCCTAAGACTAAGTCTAAAATTAAACTAGTAGATATATAGATTCTATCTTATTATTAACTAAAGGTATAGCTTTTATATAGTCTAGTTACCCTTTTATATAAAAATATATAATATTTTCTATATAAATAAGCTATATAAAGCTATATAAGATCTATTATCTAGTTAAGTACTCTCTAAAGAACTAGTTATAGAAGTAAATAGATATTTCGAGTAGTTAATAATTTATATTCTTAATAATTAGATTATTTATAGTAAGCTCTACTATTAAATAAAATAGATAAACTATAACTTAAATCTAATTTATTATCTAGTAAGCGATTTTATAAATATAGTCTAAAAAGTAAAAGAATTCTATAATAAGTATCTTAATAAGCTAGATTTATCTAAATAACTAGTCTAATAGTTAGAAACTATATTATAAGATAAGTTCTTTAGCCTCTAGTTAAAAGATAAGGTACTAATTAAGATAAAAATTTAAAAAAATTATCGATACTAAGTATAGGTCTCTACCCTTTATAGTCTACTAAAATAGGTAGTATAATATTAAAAGTTTAAGATAATTATCTCTAAGCTTAAGACTTCTTTCTTTTATAATCTACTAAAATAAATAGTATATAGCTTAGAGCTTATAATAATTATCCCTAAGCTTAAGGTACTCCTTCTTTATAGTTTATTAAAACGAGTAGTATAATATCTAGAATCTATAATAATTACTTCTAAGCTTAAAGTATTCTTCTATAGTCTTACTTTATTATAAATAGAAATATAGAAGAAGTAAGTCTTATTTTCTAGTAGAACTACGTATATATAACTTCTAGATAATATAAAAAATTAAGTTATTAGTATTCTCTTATAGATTTTATAATACCCTTTAGATATATTAAGTACGTTATATAATATATATATTAGAAAAATATTTTTTAAATAATAATTTATATAATAAAATAAGTAGATATATATAAAGCTATATAATATTAATATACTTTAAGAATAATCTAGAGGGTACTAGTTAAATTATTTTTTTAAGTAGAAAATAATAGATATAGATATCTATTTATTCTTCCTCTCTTCTTCTCTCTCTAAAAGTATTTTTTCTTAATTATTCGTTTACTAAGGTCCTTAAGGATAAGGTCTTATTCTAGAAAAGAGATAATATTATAGCCTATTCCCTAGGTAATCTAGTTATTTTATTTATTTCTATTTCGATTAGTAGATTAGATAATCCTAAGGATTAGTTTAATAGTTAATTAGTTTATTTAGCGCGTTAAGTCCTATTTAGGTATAAGAACCCCTCGTTTTTATATTCTTATAGTACTATCTTAGAATAGCTTTAATATACTAATTCTACTATTAGTTAATTAGAAGGCTATCTTAGCTATTATAACTTCTAGTTAATTATACTTAGTTCTAGGATCTTATATATACTAATTATTATATATCTCTATATATAAAAGATACTATATATAAGATATATAGTATACTTAGCTTTAATAATAAAGATATAAGCTTAGATAATATTTATAAGATTATTAAAATCTTTTAAAAAATCTTATTTAATTACTACTTATTAGTTTATAAATAGACTAGTATCTTTTAAAATATAGCTATAAACTTTAGTATAATAGATATTATTATTATACTTTATAATATTCTATACCTTAATAATATCCTTATATATAATAAAGATTTAGATAATCTTCTCTTTAATATTATATATTTAACTAAGCTAGATTATATAGTACTAGCTTAGATAGAGAATCGATATAATAATCTTTATTATAGTAGAAAATAAATAGTTAATAGACTTAAATAAGCTTTAATAGAGTATAGTAAATTATAGCTTATAGACTCTATTAAAACTTTTACTATTAGGACTAAGAAAGAGAAATAGAAATATATTAATAAGCGTTATATAAAGTATACTTCTACTTATACTATAGCTAATAGTATAAATATAACTAATAAAACTAATATTACTAAATTAGCTAGTATACTAAAAAGTTAGAAGTATAATTTTTATTCTTATTATAAAAAGTCTTATTATAAAGGATTTAATTATTACTTTAAGCTATACCTTAAAAAGAATATAAAAATAAAGAAGAAAAGAAATACTAAGAAGATAAAAGCTAATACTATAAAAATAGTAATAGATATAGTAAATATTTATATAATAGTTAATTACTTATTATTACTATAAGAGTAATCTTCTTTTATAATATTAGATATTTTATATAATACTACTTTCTTTTATATAAATATCTTTTTATTAATACTTTAGTATACTACTTATAATATAATCTATAAATATTATTATTATTATAATATTATTATTAACTAAAGTATTTATAATAATAAATTTAAGTTTATTATCTAGTTAGATAAATCTATATTTATAATTAAAAATATTAATAATATATTATTATTATTTTTTTTAATATATAAGGGTATAAAGCTAAAATCTAAAAATTATATAAATAGATATAGCTCTCTACCCGAGTTATATAAAAGTATTAATATATTATTTTATATAATTCGCGTATTTAATACTATAAATAGATCTAGTAGTCCTTTAGATATACGATTATCGCGTATTACTTAGATTATCTCGAAGACTAAATAGCGGAACTACTAAGCCTCGATTAGAACTAGTAGCTATAGGACGTTTCTACGAAATAGCTAGGTATTAAATAGTCTATATATAAGAATACTAAGTACTCTCTCTACTTATTTATATATATCTCTACTTACTAAATATAAGATAACTTTCTATACTATCTTTATAGATTACTACTTCGTTTTACTTTAATCTACGGGTATACCCGTACGCTATACTATAAGATAAAGTAGTAGATTTTCTAGAGAGGAATCTTTAGACGAAGAAGAGTATAGAGTATATAATAAAGGTACTTTAAGCTATTTATAGATTTTAAGATATAAAGAAGATTAAAGAGATAAAGATAAAAGTAATAAAGTAATAAAAGGCCGAAGTAGAGAAGGAGTTAGTAATATAGGGTAAGATTAATAGAGGCTATTTAATTTATATATATAGATTTAAAAGATAGTAGAAAGAAAAGAGAAGAGAAGAAGAGAAATAATTATTAGTATTTCGTAGTAGTTACTTAGTATTAACGTAGTAGAAATTATTATAGTATACTAGTCCTTTTCTATACTTAGTTAGTAAGACTAAATAAGAGTATATAATAGAATATTATATAAAAGAGTTTATATAACGGTCTAAGCCTAATAATATATTATAAGTCTAAGAACTAGATACTATTTAATTTAATATTACTAAAAGTAATAGTATAGCTTAGACTATTATCTTATATAATATAATTTTTAAAAAGAATCTTATAATAAATATTATCTTATAAGCTTTCTTTAGATAAAAGGATTACTTTTATAATAATAATACTAATATACTTATAAAGCCTAATAGCTCTAAGTTTATCTATTTATTTAAAATAGATAAGATTTCTAATTTCCTAGTTATTTATAATAAAGAGAAGGTCGTATATATTATTATATATATTATTCTTTATAATAATTATTTCTTTTATATTATCTCTTATATAATACGCCCTTTATATAAATAGTATATAATATTAAATTATTTAAATCTAGTATTACTAAGATACTTAGCTAAAAAGATTAATAATATAGAGATTTTTAATATAAAACTATTTAACTATAAGTCTTATACTATAGTAAAATTATTATAAATCTTCTCTTATATACTATAAAAATATTATTCTTATATCTTAGATAAGATTTATATTAATATTATAAAATCTATAAGTAGATAGAGATATAGAATAAATATATTAAGTTATCTAACTATTTAGCTAAGATATAAGTAGAGGGTCTTATATACGAGTTATACTAGATTAGATAACTAGAGTAATTACTATAAGTTACTATATAGTTACTATAAGCTAGAATATAATTATAGCTAGTATATAGTTATAATAAATTAGTATAAATTATTATATAAATAGAATAATTATATAATATATAGTACTTAACTACTTATATACCTCTCTTAGATTCGAACGTAGATTTAAAGCTAAAGTTTATTTATTAGTTTTAAAGATTAATTTTAAAGCTTATTATTAGCTAATAGATCTCTCTCTTCTTATAAATATAAGAAGCTATATTATAGATCGAGAACTAGTCTCTATATTAGTATAGTACTAGATAGGTAGCCGCTATTATTATAGTATATATAGATTTCTTATATAATTAGACGTCTCTAGAGATATAAGACCCTTAATTATACTTTATATAATATACTAATATAGAATTAATATACTAGTTTATTAGCTAAATAGCTTATATAGTTAGCTAAGAAGCTTATATAGTTAGATAAGAAGTCTATATAGTTAGCTAAGAAGCCTATATAATTAATTAAGAAGTCTATATAGTAGGAAAATTCTTAAAGTTTAGGAGTAATATCTAATTCTTATATTTTTACCTAGGTAGTAGTTTAGTAAGATCGTTAGCTAGTTAACTATTTAATAAGATATATAAGATATTAATATTACCTAATAGTACCTCTTAATAAAGCTAGTAGTAATAAATATTAATATATTATACTATAGTCTTAAGTTATAGAATAGTTAAGATAAGTAACTAAATTATTTATTAATTATTATAGTATATTAATTATTTATAATCTAGATCGAATCTAATATATTTAAATACTCTTTACTATTAGATTAGCTTAGTACTAGCTAATAAGATAACTATTAGTTCTATTTTAGTCGTTAATTTTATAATATATCGTTATAGTATAACCTTCTAATTAATAGATTTACTAAATAGAAAGAATATATATCCTTATAAGCTTTTCTAAGTAGTCTTATAATTAGTAAAGAAGGTATCTAATACTCTATAAAAGTTAGATATTAATTTAGATATAAGTTTATTAGTAATATAAATAGATTTAATAGATATTAATATATTATAGTATATTACTTAATTCTTTATACCTAATAGATAGATAATCGTTTAATAGGTAATATCTAGATATTATTATAAAGAATTTATAAAAAACTTAGCTAGCTTTAAGTAAGCTTTTAAGATATTTAAATAAGTAATATAGTATAGTAGTAAAGAAAGCCTTCTAATTAAGTATTAAAGATTTAAGTAAGTAGTAAAATATTAGACTAGACTCTAAAGAACTATCGTCTAAAAGTATTTTTAATTAGAGTTTATTATCTATTCTATTATATAATAGATAGAGAAAATAGTTTAATTTAACTAATTTTAGCTATCTATTCTATTAATTCTTCTCTTCTATTTCTCTAACTATAGGTTATAAGCTCTACTACCCTATCTCTAATATACCTATATACTATAGTAACTCCTACTATATAGTTAATAGATCCGACTAGCTATATATATTATTACTTAATAGAATCTATTATTTCGTTCTTTAAAGGTATTAGTTCCTTGAGTAGTAGTAATATAGTAAATAGCTTTAAGTAGAACTTTAGTAAAGAATATTTCTAAGTAAACTTCTTAATATATAAGCTTTATAATAGCTAGATTAAGCTACTATCGCGATCTTTAATAGTTTAAATATTATAAAATATCTATAGTTCTCTTAAAAATCTAATCTTATATTATTATAATAGCTTATACTTAAATTTATATAGGATAACTATATATACTAATATACTAAGAACGATAATATTATTAATAAAGAAGAAGACTAGTAGCTTCTTATTTTTTTATAGGTAGGAAGTATTCTTAATAGGTATAAGATCTAGCTTTATAAGCGTTTTAATAAGCTCTTTATATTAGAGTAATAGAGATATCTTTAGATTATAAAGTACTCGGCGTAGTTTCTATAAGTAATTAGAATTAAAGAATCCTTCTAGCTAATAATAGTAGACTAATATTACTAGCTTAGTATTAGTAAACGTATTAATAGTATTATATTAATAAATTTCTATATTAAAGTAGATAATAATAGCTATTAGAGCTTAAAATATTCGAATAGCTAGTATAGTAGTATAGATATCTTCTACTATTATTTATAGATCGCTATATATATAGATCTAAGTCTTATATTTTAATAAGTAGTCTTAATTATAAAGTTTATATTTATATACCTATATTAATAGAAGAATCTTATTATCTTAAGTATACTAAGTATTATATTTATTCTAGATTATCTACTTATAGATTTCTTTATATTTAATTATTACTAGTTCTTATTATATAGCTTATAAGAAGTCTTTCTTATAGAGAGATAGTAGCTTTATTATATCCTTATAGTACTTTAGTTCTACTAGTAGCTTTATATATTTAAATCGTATTTTTAGTACTATTACTAAGGTAACTATATAGGTTAACTAGTAAGTATTAATAAAGAAGCTAAAGTTCTTCTATATAGACTTCGTTTTTACTACTCTAGTTAATCCTTTAGATAAAATATAATATTTATAGAGATTAGTATTTATTAGTTCTTAATACTTCGTATAATTCGAATTAGACTTAGTTCTATACTTATACTTTAAGGGTCGATTTAATAACTATAGTAGTAGCTTAGATAAATTTATCTCTAAGACTAATAGATTTAGTATAAGAAGCTAATTTACTATAAGTTTCTAAGTAGTAGCTTATATAATAACCTAAGTAGTAATCTAAGTAATAGATTTTATAGTTTTTATAAGAGCTATATATTTATCTTCTAATAAGACTTCTAAGAAAGTATTCTTACTATTTAGTATAAATAAGTAATATTTATAAGCGAATTACTCTAATTTAAAGTCTTAAAAAAGAGAATCTAAATTATCTTAAGGTTAATAGAATAGATTCTCTTAAAATATAATATCTCTTATATAAATTATCTTACTACTATAAGCTTTACTTCTTATCTTTAGTATTTAGATTCTATAAATATTTAATAAATTATAATTAACTAGATATCCTACTAATACTTATAGACTAAGCTTATTATCTTTAAGTATCTATTTATATAATATATAGACTCTATAGTTATAAATATATAAATAAACTAGTAATAGCTTTTTCTAATATATAATTTCGAATAGTATTTTCTAGTTTAGTAATTATATAGGTATTTAGTTAAGTAGATAGACTACTATTCTATAAATCTTAGAACTAAGAGCTAGTAGGAGATTTACTATAATTCTTATTAAATAACTTCTTTTAATTAGACTTCTACCTAAGTATTTAGCTAAGCTATTTTATTTAATAGTATATAGTACTTATATCTATAGTTTAATTCCTTCTTATAGATAGTAGGCTCGTACTAAATCGTCTAATAGGTTATAGTCTTACTTATTATTAACTATTAGAAAGATAATAGTTATATTAAATTTTTATTTAATAGCTCTATCTAGCTATTTAAGCGTTACCTAAAGAGTAGACTTATTATACTTAACTATTATATAGACTATATATAGTTTTAAGAATAGATTAAATATATAAAATATATATTAATAGTTATTATAGACTAATATATTAAGTTTAATTAAATTAATCGCTATAGTTTTAAACGATTAGCTAGTATCTAGTTTATAATTAAATCGATAAGAGATAATATAATAGGCTTTATTCTATAGATACTCCTTATAATAAATTATTTTAGAAGTTATTATACTATTATCTATATAAAGGTCTAAAATATTACTAGCTAATAAATAAATTATATTACTATTTAAATAATCTATAAGTAAATAAATTTATAACTTATTTAGTAATCTAGATTAAAGTAGTAGAATTAAGATCTATAGTTAGTACTAATTAATAGTAAATACTATATACTAAGTAGATTATAGTAGCTTAGTATAATAGACTACGAGCTAGTATTCGTTAACCTTAATAAGCTTCGCGATATTCTAAGATTAAATTCTTAATTAATATAAAATATTTCTTCCTAAGTTAAAATAAACGTTTAATAAGAATAGCTATAATAGTAATACTAGACTAATAAAGAAGCTAGGGATTAGAACTATTTATTTAAATATTATCTTTTTTAAGTTCTAAGATATTAATAGGAATATCTATATATTTTCCTAGGCCTGAATAGCTATCTCTAAGCTTTTAGCTAGAATAATATTATTAAGCGAAGTCGGGGCTTTTTATTAAAACTTAGTAGGATTATTATAGATATAAATATCTATATCTAGGTCTAATATCTAGGAATAGAAAAGTAGGTAGATATTATTAACTATTAAGATATTATATACTACTAAAAATATAGTATAGGCTTTATATTTATAATATAATAAATTATCGTCTATATTAATTTCTATTATATTAGCTATATTATTATACTAGCTAGTCTACTTTTACTATTTATAGTATTAATTCCTCTTATATATTTTAGTTAAGATACCCTTCTTATTCTTAACTTTAAAATTAGTTATTTTTTTAGTCTTTTTAAAGTTCTTTATAAATTCTTTCTTATATAGTAAGATATTAATATATTAGTACTATTCCTAGTAGTATAGATTTCCGTATAGATATAGCTTTAATAGTTTTAATAACTTATTATTTTATAATCTTTTCTTATTATATAGAGACTATTCTTAATTTAGTATAGTTATAAATATATTATTACTAATATTTAGCTTTATTATCTACGTTATTTAGTAATAGCGTAGATAGCTAACTAGTAGATTAGATAGTATAGGATTAATTAAACTATTTAATCTAGCTTTTATATTAAATACTATAATAGCTATAATAACTATATAACCTAAATTAATCTATTTAATAGCTTATATTAGATTCTTATATAGCTAATATTCTAATATCTCTAATCTATTTTATAAGTAAGTAGGTAGTATAAGTAAGTAGGTACCCTACTTAACTTTTCGTATATAAAAAGCTATATAGTTTAATAATATACTAGAAATTTATTAATATAATAGCTATTCTAAATTAAGTAATACTTATAGTAGTCTTCTTATATATTTATAAGTTATATCTAAGTTCTCTATAATATATATAGTACGCTAAAGCCTATTAGCTTATACCTAATTACCTAGTAACTTAATATCTTTTATTCTCTTATTACTACTTAGTAGCCTTCTAAATAATAATAGCCTCTCTCTTTATCTTAATTAGAATATTTTACTTCTAGATTCTCTTCTTTTTATATACTCTACGTATTATAGTAATCTTAATTATCTTCTCTAAGCTCGCGATTTATTCGTATATAAGTATAATTTTATAAGCTATTACCTTAGTATCTTTTCTTAACTAATTAATAGCTATAATAATAGAAGTAGATAATAAGCTCTTATACCTATATACGTACTTATAAATTAGCGTTAATTAAGCCTATACTTTATATATATTACTTAGTATTCTAGTCTTCTATATAGTCTCTAGTAGAACTACTAGCGACGACGTCCTTAGCTTAATATTAAGCTTTAAGATTACTACCTCTAGATTATATAGAACTAGACTAGTATCTTAAAAGCTTATATAGATATTCTTCTCTATAATAATCTTATTATAGACTATATAGAAGATAGATAGAAATTCTAACTTTATAATATAGTTAATATAATTATAAATTAGACTATTAATCTAATCCTTATACGTACGCTTTAATAGTAAGAAATAGTCTATATTAAGTAGTTATAAGAGGTATAATAAATAAGCTAGTATATAAAGAGTATAGATTTTATTCTTCTTATAAAGATTCTAGAATTTCTTTAAGATATATCTACTATAGCTATTAAGAATTAGTAGTAGATATATATCTACTCTATAATCTATTATATATTTAATAAAGTACTTTAGCTAGATAACTCCTAGATTATTATTTATCTAGTCGTTATTATTAATATTAATAACCTAATTATCTAGTATATTATTACCCTCGTACTAGATAGAGAGATAGTACTTACTAGTAAAAATAATAAAGAGCGGAATAGTCTATCTAGTAGTATTAATTTCTTATATTATAGTAATCTACTTATAATTACTTAGCTAGATAGCTTTAGTCTACCTACGTCTCTCTAAGCTAGTAACGACTAGTTATACTAATATCTTATCTATTAAAAAGCTAGCTTCGTTAAAGTTATAAATATTCTAATTAATAATATCCTAGATAGTCTTAATATATACTACTTAGTTAAACTAGATTTAAATAATATTAGAATTCTTATAAAGAGCTCGCTATTAATTATAAAGTTAACTAAATTATATTCTAAGATTATTAGTTTAGTTAACGAAGTTTTTAGACTATTACTTATTTATCTACTTAGTACTATATATAATAAGTAGTCTATTTACTATATCTTATATAGTCTCTAGTATAGAGGTATATTCTTACGAATCTAGATCGAGTATATAGCTAATAACTACCTCCTCCTCTAGCTTAAAAAGCTTCTTTAATTTAGACTAGTAATCGTATTGTATAGTAATTCTAGTATATTAGTATTATAGTATTATTTAAAGGATATTAAACGTTACTATAGTACGTTTAATAGACTAGATCTAATTCTAATTAATAGCTAAGATAGCTAGGGAGATATCTACTTTATTATAGAGTAATTAAATAGTAGTTAGTTAAGCTATAAGAGTTAATAGATAATACGTTACGAAAAGTTAGATAGAATATCTACTTACTTATACTACCTACTTACTTATAAAATAGATTAATAGATTAAGCTATATAGCTTAATTATAAACTATTAGAAAGATTATATTCTATTCTTCGAGATTCTTTCTACGTATATATAGTACTTTAGCTAAGTTATATATCTTCTAAATCTTATATTCTTAATCGACTAATAATAAGATAAATAGCTACTTTAAAGCCTTAAGCTAATTATATAGTAATTTCTAATTCTTAATCTAATAGATAAGGTCTTTAGCTAGTATATTAGCTATATAGACTTCGATTTAGCTAAGCTTATCCTTAGTTCTATAGTATTCTTTTAGCTCTATATAGTAAATACTTAGGTCCTTATTATATTAAGTAAGAGCTATTAAGCTAGATTTAATTATTAGTAACCTATTCTTATTAATAGGTAGCGTAGAATTAATTAGATATTTAGACTTATTTAGTTTTATAGAAGCTTTAGCTTCGGAATTAATATAGTTCTATATATTAGCTATCTTAATTAATCTTTATATAGTATAGATTTATAAATTCTAATTATATAGATCTTAGAGAATAGTAGCTAAACTAGCTTTAGATATAATAGATAACGAGGTTATTATTTTATTATATAGAGAAAAATAAAATAGATTATATAATATAAACGGATTAAACTAGACTTATAACTATAAGTAGATAAAGATATAAAATAAATATATTAAGTTATCTAACTATCTAGCTAGAATATAAGTAGAGGGTTTTATATATAAGTTATACTAGATTAGTATTATAACCCTAGAATTAGAAGGATATAAAGTAAGCTTAGATATAGTTAGATTTATTAAATTATACTTAGTTAGTAATCTAATATTACGTAACTTAGACATTAGGGACGTAGTAGTTAGATAGTAACTATAATAACTAGGAACGCTATAAATATAATATAAGAATAATAACTATAATAGTTATAAACGTAATAGACGTAGGGTAAGACTAATAACTATTATAACTAATAACTTAAATAAGAGGTATAAGAGAGTAGAGGATCTCTTAGACTTTCTATTTTAATTCCTTATAGTTAATCCTTTAGTTTATACCTAATACTTATAAATAAGATTAAATCTTTTTCTAAGTAGTTATTCTAGTAATAGAATTTATTAATCTAATCTTAATCTTTTAGAACCTAATAGTATAATAAATATACTATTAGCCCTAATCCGAATCCTATATTAAAGTATATATAACGTATAATATATTAATTACCTTAAATCTAGATTATATCGAATATAATAACTTTATCTAGCTTACGTAATACTTTTAAAGAAAGTATAATAGAAGCTCCGACGACGGATCTAGCTACTCTTATTTAGTAATAAGTAGCTTAGATAGTAGAGATATAGTAAGCTATAGTATTACTATAAGGAGCGTTATAGTAAGCTAGAGTAGAACTTAATAGGAAGGTAAAAGTTAAGATATCTAAAAGATATAATAGTAATAAGGAAGGTCTAAAGCTATTTCTTACGTAGATAGATCTATACTATTAATTTAACTCTATTATATTTATTACTAAGTAAGATAGGATCCTTATAGTAAGTATATATATAATAGAAAAAGTAATAGTATAAATATAACCTCTAGTCGATAATTATATAGCTAATAAAGAAATTCCGAATAAGTAACGTAACAAAATAAAAGTAGTATTTAAGGATTAGAACTTCTTTAAGAAATAAATATATATAGTCTTTAAAAATATTAATAAGATTTAATAAGTAGAGTATAAGATCTAGAAGCTAAAATAGATAAAGTTAGTAGAAGCCTATACTATTAAATTTAAATAATTATAGTATAAGATTAATTAGGACGATACTTCTCTTATAGTTACGTATTATAACGGATTTAAGAAAGTAGTTAAGAACGAGCTATCTAGACTTAAGAAACTAGACGACCTAATAGAATTAATAGAGATAATAATCTATATTAATAACTAACTATATAAATAAGCGCTTAAAAAATAAGATATTATAGAACTAGTTAGAGTCTATAAGAAGGAGTAGTTAGCTTCTAAATATGGGTTCTATAGGGGTTATAATAAAATAAACGTTAATATAGTTTATAAAAAGAAATATCTAAAGAATAAAAAACGCGAGTAGGATAAGAAGTTATAGAAGATTCTAGCGAACGAAATAAAGTAATATTAAGAAGAAAAGGTATATCTATACTATAGAATATAGGAATACTTTACTAAGAAATATAATAACAAAAAAAGAAATATAGATAGCTAGAAGGGTATTAAATATATTAATATAATTAAAGATATCTACTAGAAGATAGACGACTAAGAATTATTTTCGGAAGGGTAGTTCGACGTAAAAGAAGATACGGACGAGGAAATCCCTTACTAATAAGAAGACCTAGAGCTTAAGATTAGAGAATTAAAACTTAATAAGCTAGAGGAGATTAGTATAAAAATAGTTTTCTAATAATTAGTATATAATAAATACTAAAAGTATAGTAATAGCTAATATATTACTAAGTACTATACTAAGGTAAAAGAGCTAATTTATATTACTAATAATTAAGAATAAATAATAATAGAATAGGCCCTAAAGCTTTAAGAACTAGAGGGCTATAAGATAATATAGAATTATAAGAATTAGGGTTATAATATCTTATTATAGACTTATTATATAGAATAATACGAGTACTATATATAATAAAAGAAGAATACTATAATTTTTCTAGGAAATTATCTATATATATATCTCCTTAATAAGGAATATCTAATAACTAAATACTATATATATAACTATAAGAATTAGGTTATAGTATATAAAGAGTAAGAATAGCTAGAATAGAATAGTTACTATAATAACGAATACGAAAAGTATTTCCTAATAAAATATACTATAGAATAATAGCTATAAGAACTAATTAAAGTAGATACTAAGAGGTATAAACGGGATATTAACTATAGGACTATATATTAGAAATCTAACTATAAAGTAATATATTAGATATACTATAATAGATTATATATCCTATATCTAGTATAAAGAGAACTCGCGGCTAGAAGAAAAGAAGATATCTTCTACCTAAATCTCTAAAGGTAAGAATACCTCGTTAAATAATATAATAGATATAGTTATTAACTATAAAATTAAAATAATCCAAATAACCTAAAAGTTAAAAGGTAGCTACGAGTTCTAGAAATATAGTAAGGGTACTATAATATCTAGAATAATAGAGAAAAGGTAAAAATTAGTTATAAAAACGTATTATTATTAGAAGGAAGCTAGGAAGAAGGGTCTTAAAAGATATTAAACTAAAAACTACTCATTAAAGCTAGAAAGGTAATAGATCTAGGTTAGAAACGAATAAATAGCTTACTTTCTTAATTAAAAGGAAAATCTAAACCTAATAAACGATATTCTATATTTCGATATAAGTCTAGGAAACGCTAGGATAAGATCTAAGAACTAGATAATAATCCTAATAACTAGATTATCTATAATAATAAACTAAAAAACTAGATTATTATTAACTATATAAGAGTCGTACTAATAAAAGTATTTAAAAGATAACTTTATAAATTATATAAGAAAGTATCTAATAACTAGCTAGATTAGAAGTAAATATACGAATTTGTAGACGAAAAGTTTAAACTATTATAAATAATAGAGTAAAATTTATACTTCTATTATCGCGAATAGTAAAGGAATATAAGATTTTCTATTAAACTAAGATAAAACCTATATAAGTAGAACTTAGAGATAGATTATCTATAGAATATAAAGAAGGTATAATTCGCCTTAAAATATAAGAAGTAATCTTAAAGGTAAAGAATATTAGAGACTATTATAGATTTAATATTATAAAAATTAAAGATATTAATATAATTATTAGTTATAATTAGCTAGTAAAATATAATCTATAAATAGATTAGAAGCTACGTAAAGTACTAGGATATAAGTAGATAGCTTAAGTTATAGAAATTAAAAGACTAAGAAGGTCTAGCTATAAGATCTAGTATATACCCTAAAAAGGGAGGATAGACTTAATTTTATCTTATAAAATCGCGAGGATCTATAAGAAGGACCTATAGAGAATTGGTATTATTATAGTATAGAGAGTTATAACTATATAGGAAGAACTATAACTAATAATATCTTAAGACTATAAGGAATTCTAAGAGCTATTTAAAGAATATCTAGAAACTAATTTACTAGAGTACTAGAAATAGGATTATAAGATATATCTAGAAGAAGATATAAAGCTTAAGCCTAGATCTATATACTCGTTAATAGTAGATTAATAAGAGGAATTAAAAGAGTACTTAACGAAGAACTTAGAAAGAGAATATATTAGAGAAAATTAGAGCTCTATAATATTACTAGTTCTATTTATTCTAAAGAAGAATAGAAAGTTACGACTTTATATAGACTATAAACGTTTAAATAATATTATAAAGAAAAATAAATATCTACTACTACTAATTAGAAAACTTATAGACCGGCTCTAAGGGGTTAAGTAGATTACGAAATTTAATATCCGAGAAGAATTTTATAGGATTTAAATAGTAAAAGGGTATAAAAAGTATATAATATTTAAGACCTAATATAGACTCTATAAGTATAGAGTTATACTATTTAGACTAATAAATATACTAGTAATATTCTAGTTAGTTATTAATAGAATATTAAACGAATACTTAGATATATTCTATATAATATATCTAAATAATATTCTTATATATAATAAAGGAATATTAGAAGAATATAAAGAATATATAAAGAAAGTACTATAAAAGCTATAGTAAAATAAATTACTACTTTACCTAGATAAATATAAATTCTATAGAATAAAAACTAAATATCTAGATTTTATTATTTTATAAGAAGAAGTATTTATAAATTCTAAGAAAGTATAGACTATAAAGGAATAGTTAACCCTAATATCGATTAAAAATATATAATCCTTTTTAGAATTTACTAACTTTTATTAGAAGTTTATTAAGGACTATTTAAAGACTATAACTCTACTTATAAAGATAACTAAGAAGAAAAAGAGATTTTAGTAGAACTAAGAATAATAGAAAGCTTTTAATAAGCTTAAGAATCTATTTATAATAGTACTTATATTATAGATATACGATTTAATAAAATCTCTTAGAGTAGAAACGGACGTATTAGACTATATACTAGGGATAATACTTATCTAATAGGAGAAAGATAGAAAATAGAGACTAGTATTCTACTACTTACGTAAGTTTAGTAAAGAAGAAGTAAACTATAATATTTATAATAAGGAACTTAGTACTATTATATCTATATTTAAATAATAGAGACTATAGCTTATAAGAGCTAAGTATAAGATTAAGATTATTATAGACTACTAAAACCTTATAAGTTTTATAACTATAAAGAAATTTAACTAATAGTAATTCTAATAGTCGGAATTACTAGTAGATTACGACTTTAAGATAAGTTATTAACTAGAAATACTAAATAAAGTAGTAGATACTCTTAATAAAAGATTAGACCTTTAAGGTACTAATAAACCTATTATATACAAACTAGTTCTACGGAAAGAACTAGATAAAACTCTTATATATAATTATATAAGACTAACTAAGATTATAATAGTAGTTAATATTAAAAAGAAATAAAAGAATAAGGCCCGAGAAACTATTAAGGACGTCGACGGGATACTAAAGAAAGATAATATATACTTTAATAAAGAAGAATACTTCGCTTTAATAAATAACTTAGAGATAAGATCTTATATACTACTAAGTCTTAGAGAAGACTTAATATAGGAAATTTATAAGAGTAAGATACTAGAATACCTAGGAATTAACGAAATAGTTAGATATATAGATAAAGAATACCTACTTATTAATATAAAAGAGAAAGTTTAGAAAGTAATAGACGACTATTTAGAATATTCTAAGAATAAATCTAAGATATATAAGTTCTATAGATTACTTTAATTACTAGTACTATTTATACGACTATAGACTTACGTTATAATAGACTTTATAGTAAAATTACTACTATTATTAAAACTAGGATTAGAAAGACTATATAATATAATTATAATAATTATAGACTAATTAACTAAAGCTACGTACTTTATCCTAATAAATAAAGTAATTATAGTAGAAAATATAGCTTATAAGGTTAAAAGAATACTTATTACTAACTATAAATTACTAGAATAGATTCTTATAAATAGAAATAAACTATTTACTTTAAAGTTTTAGAGTATACTACTTATAAAACTAGAAATTAAAAGAAAGCTATCGACTAACTTCTACCTATAGACGGATAGTTAGACGAAATAAATAAATTAAACTCTAAAAGAGTATTTAAGATTCTATATTAATAAGTTATAGAATAACTAGATTAAATTACTACTAATAGTATAATTAGTATATAATAGTAAAAAGTCTATAATAACTAAATACTTACTATATTACGTAAACTATAGATATAAGCTAATAACTTATAAAGATTTAAAGAATATCGAAAGTATATCTACTAGAATAGAAGAGAAGGTCTATTTAATATAAGAACTATATAAAGAACTTAGTACGTAGATAGTATATAGAAATCTTATAATAGTTAAAATAATAAATAAAAGAAGGCTTAAGGGACTAACCCTTAAGAGGGAAGATAAAGTTTTTCTTTTATAATAAAATTTAAAAATTAAACGACTATACGATAAACTAGATAATTTATAAATCGAACTATTTAAAATTAAAGAAAAAATAGAACTAGTTAACTATAGGCTAAAACTAGTTAAAGATATAAAAATATACCTAATATTCTATATATTATTACTAGAACTAGTACTAGAAGACGTTAAAGTAGTTATAGATATTAAGCTTAAAGATAAGAAGTATAAAGTTAAGAAAATCTAGGGACTATAAAGATTTAGTTATTAGTAGAAATATTTAGTTAAGTAGATAGAATAGCCTACTAGTTAAAATATATAAGAACTAGTTAAGAACCTATAGGGCTACTAAAGACTAGTTAAGTAGTATTACTAGAAGTACCTAGAGGTAGAGGCTTCTAACTATTTAAAAAGATAAAGAAATCAACGAAATTATATAGTAAGGGTTACTATAGTAACTTAGACGAAATAGAAGAAGTAAAACGTTTAACTTCCTCTTATTCTAATTACTCTAGCTCTTCGATCGATAATAACTCCTAATATACTATCTTATAATAATATTACTTAAATAGATAAAACTACTTTACTAAATACTCTTTATAAGCGCGAGTCTCGAATAATTAAAAATAAAGATTAGACTCTAGAAAATCTATCTTCTTCTAGTCTTTCTCTATTATTATAAAATTATATTTTAATCTATAACGAATATACTTAGTATAAAGCCTACTATTACGATTTATAATATAGAAGTAGAGAGACTTCGTAGTACGATAATAAGAATAGGATAAGAATATAGGACGAGAAGAGATATAAAGATAATCGACTAAATAATAATAATAGTCGGAATAAGTTAGATAAGAAATTCTAGATATTATTAAGATCTAGAAAGTTAATTAAGGATAAAAAATAGTTAACCCCGTATAAACGATAGATTAATTATTCTTATATATTACTAATAGGATAGAATAACTATAGCCTTAAATAAGCTATATAGTATATATATATAAAATATAGTATAGTATAAAAAAAGAAACCTATTAAGTATAAATACTACTAGCTAGGGTATAGTAAGTATAATAAAGTCTTTAAGAATAAAGCTTAGAAAGGAAGAGTAAGTATTATAACTTTAAGATTAGAAGAATATAGGGTAAGCTTAGATACGATTAGATCTACTAAATTATACTTAGTTAGTAATCTAATATTATATAACTTAGACGTTAGGGACGTAGTAGTTAGATAATAATTATAATAACTAAGAATATTATAGACGTAGTATAAGAATAATAACTATAATAATCGTAGATACGATAGACGTAGGGTAAGACTAATAGCTATTACGACTAGTAACTCGAATAAGGGGTATAAGAGAGTAGAGGATCTCTTAGACTTTCTATTTTAATTTCTTATAGTTAATCCTTTAGTTTATACCTAATACTTATAAATAAGATTAAATCTTTTCCTAAGTAGTTATTCTAGTAATAGAATTTATTAATCTAATCTTAATATTTTAGAATCTAATAGTATAATAAATATACTATCGGTTCTAATCTAAATTCTATATTAAAGTATATATAATATATAATAATTAGATAACTAGAATAATTATTATAAGTTACTATATAGTTACTATAAACTAGGGTATAGTTATAACTAGTATATAATTATAGTAAATTAGTATAAATTATTATATAAATAGAATAATTATATAATATATAACGCTTAGCTACTTATAAAACCTATTATATCTAAAAAATATAATAGAAAGTATTATTAGATAGTTATTATTAATAACTTTTTCTAATATTACTAGATATTCTATTTAGATTCTAGGGCCTTATTTACTAAAGAACTAATTAAATAGTATAATATCTAAGAGATAGAAATAGATCTTTATATTAGTACTATCTATTTTAATAATATTAGAGAATTTATAAGTAATTATCTTAAAAAATATAATAAAAGTAAAGGTACTAAACTTGAGTACTCTTTACTATTTAATATCTTAAGAAATAATATTATAAAGTATATTAATAATATTATCTCTACTAGTATATATATAATATATATTACTATTAATATTTCTTAAAATTTATAACTATATATAGTATAATATTAAGTATAGAACTAGAATTTTCTATTAACCTCTAATATTTCTATTAAGAAAATATCTTATAAGATATATTAATTAAAAAATAATATTTTTAATATAGTATTAAATCTTACTTTTATTTATATCTTTAATTATATTAGTTATATTTATATATCTAAGGTAAAGTATATATATAATAAGAAACTAGTACCTTATAATTAAAAGGACTATCTAGTTAGTATAATTATTAAGAATATATATAAAATATATATTTCTAAGATAAAAGATATTATTTATTTAGTTATAGTTTACTAGAACTCTTATAATTATAATATTAAAATTATTATATTTAGTCTTAATAAGCTTTCTCTTTCTATCTAATTATCTCGAGTTATTAAGACTTTACTTTCTAATATATTTACTAATACTATTAAGCCTATAAATCATAACTAGTAGAAATAACTTTAAGAAATAGAAAGATTATAACCTAATTTAAAGGATAACTCTACTAATACTACTATATAAGAGAAGTACTAAGATAAGAATACTATTATATCTAATATATTATTAAGATAAGCCTTTAATAGCCCCCTAAAGCTATATAAAGATAAACTAAATTATATACTAATAGATAAAAATAAGTATTATTATTTTTACTTTATATCTCTAATATTTAAGTAGACTTTTACCTCTATTATTATAAAAGTACTAATAAATATACTATTATTAAGTCTTCTATTTAAATTAAAAAACTATTATAAATTTAAATTATACTCTTATAAAGATTAATTCTAGCTTATTATAAATAAGAAGTTTAATTTTCTTAAATAGAATAATATTTAGTATTTTATAATATCTACTAAACTAAACTAGTATAAAGTAATATCTAGCTAGTAGATATATAAGTATAAGGATAATACTAATAGTAAACTTCTTAAATATAAAGTATATCTTATTATTTATAATAATTTTTAGATATAATTAAAATATTTCTTATCTATTTACTTATATATTATATATATAATAATTCTATATATTCTATTACGAACCAAATATATACTATAGAATAATAATAAGAAGAACTACCTAAGATTAAACCTATTACTAGCTTAGATATAGAATATAATAACTACGACTATAATATAAATAATAATTAGTATAAACGACTTTATTAGGAAGTTATATAATAGATCTATATCTTAGTAAGGATAGATCTAAGGGTTACGTAATAGCTTAGTAGATCTATTAAAATAGAGCTATAGAGCTATAGCTTAGTAGATTTATAGGTATAGAGCTATAGATCTAAGAAAACTAAATTAATATATAATAACTATAAATCTTCTAGATAAGTCTTACTTCTATATAGTTAATTTAAATCTAGATTAATTCTTACCTATTAATATAATTAAACTATTATCTACTTATTCTAACTTCTTCTTTCCTATCTTAAGTATAAATCCTAAACGAGACTAAATAACCTATTAGGCCCGGACCTCGTTTAATACCTTAACTATCTAGTAGATAGGAATAGCTAACTATAATAGTAGGAGAAGAAATCTAATAAAGCGAAGCGACGTAGCTACTAACTTAGATCGAACCCTCTAAGGTAGAAAGCTATAAAGAATTTAGTTCCCTAGAAGGAAGTATAACTATAGAAAACTTTAAAAGAGTTATTAAGAATTAATATATATTTAAGAAGAGAGAGAATATATTAAAAGCTTAGCTTATAAAGTTAACTACCTAACTCTAAAGATATATAAGTAAACTATTAAAGCTTAGAGAACTAGAGAAATTTAATAAAATAAGATCGAAACTTAGAGGATTCCTAGCTAATATAGTAATCTATCTTAACCTTAATAGAATAAAATTACTTACTAAAAGTAATAAAGTATCGTTCGTAGTAGCTTAGTTCGTAGAGAAAGCTATTATTTAGTTTAAAACGTATCTAAATAAATAACTACGACTACTAGAGGCTTAGTAGAGTAATAAAATAAAGGCTATCTTCTTAAGTTATAAGTACTTTAAGAATAAATTATATATTACCTTTAAAGATATTAATTTAAAAAGATTAATAGAATAAAAAATTATATATCTTAAATAGATAAAATCTACTATAACCTATATATCTAAGTTTAAATAACTCGCTATAAAGATTTAATAGGAAGAGATAGCCCTTATATTATAATACTACGAAGAACTAAAAGACTATATTTATTATAAAATAATTCGGATAGAATAACCCTAGACTATAAGAGAACTAATTAAATAAGCTATTAAGATCGACGATAACCTCTATCTCTAGAACTTAAAAAGAAAAGGGAAGATTAAATTCTATAAAAAGAAGAAAGAAGAAAAATACTATAAACTAGAGGTAATAGTCCTAGAGGCTAGTTTAGAACCTAAGAAAGGAAAATAGAACTCTAAGAAATAAGAGCTCTATAAAAAGTAAGTATACTTTAAGTATAAGAAGTAAGGATACCTAGTAAAAGACTATAAGTTAAGTTTAAGAAAAGAGAAACCTCGATATACTTAGTAGGGTAAAAAGGATAGAATAGCTATAATATAAGAATATAATACTATATATTAGATAACTTATATATATAACTAGTATAAGATATACTATAAAGCTAAGTTAAATACTAGCTATTAGCTATAGAAATAGCGAGTAGCTACGACTTAAGAATCTTAGAGGAGAGTTTCGTTCTTACTAGAAATATAAGAAGAAGCGTCTAAGGAAGACTTATCTATAAAAAAGAAAGATTCTAATAATACTCTAGATATATTATTATAAATAGTTAATAATAACGATAAGTCCTTAGAACTAGAAGAAGAAAGCCTAGTTACGATATATAAGAATACTAGATATCTATAGATAATTTAACTATCTAAAGAAGAAATAGAACTAGTACTAGAACTTAATATAACTTATATTCGAGTCTTATAGTTTATAGAGAAAACTACGATATCTATAATAATATAAGAGATTTATAAAGAATAGTCTAGATCTTATCTAATATATCGACTATTTAAAGGCTTTAAATAATAGGTTA
Source organism: Darksidea phi (assembly GCA_030770425.1). Taxonomy (NCBI): domain Eukaryota; kingdom Fungi; phylum Ascomycota; class Dothideomycetes; order Pleosporales; family Lentitheciaceae; genus Darksidea; species Darksidea phi. Next base: position 111,268 of record JASJFT010000132.1, read on the forward strand.
AATAGAACTTTATTATTATAAATCTTATATCTAACTAAAAAACCTAGAAAGAAATATAGTATATTACGAAGATAGTTAATAAAGAATAACTATAGTATATAGTAATCGAATAATAGATTTCTATACGAACGACCTCTATAAAATATAATAATTAGAGATATAAGATTAATCTAGAGAACGACCTATAGTATAAGATAAAATATCTAGTATACTTTAAGATTATATAAATCTTATATATATAAAAAGAATACCGACTTTATAAAGAAGTAAAATAAAAGAATAACTACTACCTAGTAAAAGACTATAATAAAAGAATTACTTAAGTAGTTATACTAGAAGTAGTATACGAATAGTAATAATCTAAGAATTAACGATAAAAGGGATATATTAGAATTATACTAGGACTACTTTTACTATTAAACTATATTCTAGAAAGACTATAATATAAATACCTAGAGAATAAATACCTAAAGTATATTTAGACTAAAATTAATATAAAGTATTAGTTAAAAAAGATAAGGATTTAGGGAATTAGAGGATAGGACTATATCTATCTCTAAGGAACCTATTAAGGAAAAATAATTACTACCTTAATCGATAATAGAGCTATACGGAACTTTATTAGTAAGGACTTTATCTATTAAAAAAAGATTCCTTAATAAAAGAAACGATACCCTAGTATTATATATACTATTAAAGAAGAACCCTTTAACGAATCTACGATATACGAAACTAGAGGTAAGCTTAGCCTATATAACTAAAAAAAGGAAAACGAAATACTCGATATTATAGAGATATTAGAAGACTAAGATATAATCTTAGGAATATTATAGCTATAAGAAGCTAATCCGCGTATCTAATAGTTAAATCGATAAGTAATATTTCTATAGAAAAGAGCTAACGTAATCTAAAAAGATTATAATATTCTAGAACGCTATAGGGAATAGAAAGAATTATTTAAAGAACCTAAGGAAAGCCTATCCTAATACTAGCTATAGGACTATATAATCCTACTATAGAAAGGGAAAATAGCTTTTAGAACTAAGAAAGGACTATATAAGTACTAAGTAATATCTTTTAAACTTACTAATATACCCGCGACGTTCTAGGAACGAATTAATAATATTTTATAAAACTATCTCGATTAGTTCGTAATAGTATACCTCGACGATATTCTAATCTATTCTAAAATAGAAAAGGAATATAAAGAATATATAAAGAAGGTTCTATAGATACTTAAGAAAGTATAACTATACCTTTATCTACGAAAATACAAATTCTATATATAAGAAATAGAGTTTCTAGGATTTATTATTAGATTAGAAGAAATTAAGGTAGACCTATAACAAATTAAAAAGGTTAAAGAATAGCCGACGTCTAAGAATCTTAAGAAGCTATAATTATTCCTAGGATTCTATAACTTTTACCGAAAACTAATACTATAATAGAGTATAATAACGGTACCGCTTATATAACTTATAAGAAAAGACTAACCCTTTAAATAGAAGGAAGAATACTAATAAGCTTTTAAAAAGATTAAAGAATAGTTTACTAAGGAATCTATAATTAAGATATATAATCCTAAAGAACTATTAGTTATTAAGATAGATATATTAGACTATATAATAGAAGTAGTATTACTATAGAAAGATAATAAAGATAATCTAAGACTAGTATACTACTTCTTATAAAAAATATTATTAGTTAAACTTAACTACGATATTTATAATAAAGAGTTATTAGTAATTATTAAAGTTTTAAAGAAGTAGAGATCTAATCTATAGGAATTTAAATACTCTATTATAATCTATACGAACTATAAGAATCTAATAGAATTCTTAACGAATAAACCTCTAATTAGAAGATAGATATAATAGATATAGATTCTTATAATCTACGATATTAGAATTATATATACTAAGGAATTAGAAAATAAACGAGTAGACGCGCTTAGTAGAAGACCTAACTACTAAGAAACGAAGAAATCTAGCGTAGTAATCCTTAAACTATAACTAAACGGAATAATTACTTATAACTACCTAAAATTAATAGAAATATAAGAAATAATACTCGAACTAGAAGGGAATAAATAGACCTAATAGATCCGTATAGCTACTACGAAGGTAACGGATAAATAAAATAAGATTTAAGAAGTAATTTAAAAAAAGGATAAAATTATTTATATATTTTAAAAGGCCTATATACCTAAGGTAATATAGAAAGAATTTATTAGATAATACTACGAGGTACTAGTATATAGATACTAAGAAGTAGAAAAAACCCTTAAACGACTAATAAGGATATACTATTTTCTATATATAAAATAGCTAGTCGTCTAAGTACTTTTAGAATACGTAGATTATTATTATAATAAGTATACTAGATATATACCCTATAAAATACTATAACTAATAGAAAATATAGAAGGACTATAGAAGATTATTACTATAGACTTTATTACGTAGTTATTATATTCTAAAGAACTAATAATAGGAGTATTCTATAATACTATACTAGTAGTAGTAGATAAGTTTATAAAGTATACTTACTTTATTCTATATATAAATAAAGGAAATATAGTAGAATAACTTATTTATATTTTACTAAGATACGTATTTAGCGAATATAGAATACTAGATAAAATTATCTTAGATAAAGATATTAAGTTTATAGTAAAGTTTTAGTAAACTCTTATAGCTAAACTAGAAACTAAGTATAGTATATTAACCGTATACTATCTATAAATAGATAGACTAACCGAATAAATAAACTAGATAGTAGAATAATACCTTAGATATTATCTAAACTACTACTAAAATAATTAGATTATACTTTTACTTATAGTATAATTTATATATAATAGTTCGTAATATAGTATAATAAAAATAATACCTTTCTTTATAAACTACGGAATTAAACTAAAAATATATAAGAAACCTAGGTAACTTTAATCTTATAGCTAGAATAGAAAAGAAATAGTAAAAATTATTCTATAAATATACTAATAACTTAAAGAAGATATAGAGTTCCTTTAAAATAGAATAAGTAAATACTATAATAAGAAATAAAAGGAAGTACCTATTTTTAAAAAGGGAGAAAAGGTATAGTTACTATAAAAAAATATTAAGAGTAAGTAACCTAATAGTAAACTAGACTATACTAAGATTAGACCCTATAAGATTAAAAAATAAGTCTTATCTATAAATTACTAACTAAGACTACCTCTATAAATAAAAATCTATTCTATATTCTATATTAGCTTACTAGAAAAAGTATTATAGGATATTAAACTAGTAGTATATAAAGTAGATATATATAGTAAAGATAATAAAAAATAGAAAGTAGAAGAAATCCTAGATAATAACGTTAGAAATAGAAAAAATTATTACCTAATCTAATAGTAGGGAATAGATGGTAATAGAAAATTATAAAAATAAATTTAAGAATCTAAAGATAATCTTAATTATTCTAAGAAGCTTACGGAGTACTAAAACTATAATTTTAAAGAAAATCTAGAGATAAGATAAGTTCGTCTTATAGTAAGTTAAGAAGATTACTATTACCTATAATATAATAAGAGATATTTAATAAATTAAAAGAAGTAATATTATTTACGACGTTATAAGTAATATCTAGAGTAGTTAAAAAGGCCTCTAGATTCTTCTACTACTCTAGCTACCGAAGCTCCGCCTCCTCTTTATCTAGCTTAGCTTCTAGTATTTAGAATTATACCGCCGACTTCTTATAAAGGACTACTCTCTACTTTTCTAAACGATATACTTATATCTAAGCCTCCGCTAGCTTATTAAGAAGCTTATTCTAAGCTTTTTAAGCCTCTTCTAGCTACTATTAAAGTCTCTCTTCTATACGGTCGACGAATCTTATTAATAGTAATAAGCCCTAATATATAAGTTTTACTATTTAATATAGATAAACCTTTTAATAATAAAATACTAGATATATAATAAGAATCTCGTATATTAGTATAAATATACGTCTTATAATATCTACTATCTTTAAATAAAGTAATATATAATATTCCTAACTATAAATAATAACTATAAGGAAATATTTTAGAACTATAATAAAGAATTTTATTAATAAGAGTAACGTATTCTTAAGTTTTATATAATACTATAACGGATAATAATAACCTCTTAAGATAGGGTCCTAATATTAATATAGCCGAATACTAGAATTAGAATAACCTCCGAGCTAAAGGTTTAAAAAGAGGAGATAATATTACGAACTAAATATATACTATAGAATAATAGTAAGAAGAGCTACTCGAGATTAAACCTATTACTAGCTTAGATATAGAATATAATAACTATAACTATAGTATAAATAATAATTAGTATAGATAGCTTTACTAGGAAGTTATATAATAGATCTATACCTTAGCGAGAATAGATCTAAGGATTACGTAATAGCTTAGTAGATCTATTAGAATAGAGCTACGGAGCTATAACTTAGTAAATCTATAGGTATAGAGCTATAGATCTAAGAAAACTAAATTAATATATAATAACTACGAATCTCCTAGATAAGTCTTACTTCTATATAGTTAATTTAAATTTAGATTAATCCTTATCTATTAACGTAATTAAACTATTACCTACTTATTCTAATTTCTTTTTTCCTATCTTAAGTATAAACCCTAAACGAGGCTAAATAACCTATTAGGCCTAGATCCCGTTTAATATATTCTTTTTATATTTATTACCCTTTAGGACCTAAAGTATAAATAAATTAATATTATTACTATCTATTTTAATACTTATTTAAATAATAAGTATATTATTCTTTTATAACTTCTCCTAGGTATTATAGATAGTAGTATTACTATTTAACTACTATATAGAATTTATAGACTTAAAGAATTTACTCTATTATAATATCTTAATCTTAAAATCTTACTTTTAGATCTTAGATATATATCTTTATTAATAAGAATATTTAAGATATTATTATTATATATATTAATAATCTTATTCTTATTATTTATACTAAGAAGAATATAGTTATTCTTAAGAATACTATTTTTAAGTATTATAAGATATAAGACCTTAAACTACTATCCTTCTACTTAAGTATTAAAATTATTAAAAATAGAAAAAAGTATATACTCTTAATCTTAATAGACTCGTATTTTAATAAGCTTATTATAGACTATTATATAAATAATAAGTTATTTATAAAGATTTTTTATCTTTAAAGTATCTTAAAGAGTATTTATAAGATATAAATATTTCTTAAAATATTATTAAATAATACTAGTCTTTTATTACTTATCTTTTATACTTTATAAGTATATATTATCTTAATATAGTATAGTATATATATTTTATAGCTTATTTTATTAGTAACCCTACTTCTTAATAACTTAAACTACTACTATATATTATTTATTATATTAAGAACTATTATATCTTTAAAATCTAATATAATAGCTTTAATATAGATAATCTAGTTATCTATATAGATATTACTTATATAAATAGTACTAATAATAGAAAATTATTATATAGTTATATCTTTAAGCTAGTTAGTAATCTTTATTACGACCTATTCTCTAGGTAACCTAGTTATTTTACTTATTCCCTATTTTCGATTAGTAGATTAGGTAATCCTAAGGATTAGTCTAATAGATAGTTAGCTTATTTAGCGCGCTAAGCTCTATTTAGGTATAAGAACCTCCTATTCTTATACCCTTATAGTACTATCTTAGAATAGCTTTAATATACTAATTCTACTATTAGTTAATTAGAAGGCTACCTTAGCTATTATAACTTCTAGTTAATTATACTTAGTCTTAGGGTCTTATATTATCCTAAGATCTCTAATTTTTAACTAAAGATAGTAGTTAAATATTAACCCCCCTAAATTCCTAGAGGTCTATAGTACTTAGGGTAAGTAGTATATAATACTTTCTTAGATAAGTCTTAAAATTAACTACTTTAAGTCCTAATATTACTAGAGTACCTAGTATCTCTTTTAAAGAGAAGGGACCTATAAAAGTATTATATAAGGTTAGATCTATATCCTAAACTCTATAATAAACTTATTTTTATATAATTAACTAAATTACTAAATTAGTATAATAATAAGATAGTAGATTTCCTAGACTAGATAGACTCTTTAAAGTTTATTCTACTAAATAAACTATTCTCCTATAAGCCCTCCCTATAGAAGAAAGATAAAGAAAAGAGTAAGATTCTAAACCGAGTTCTAAGTAGAGTAAGAAGTATATAAGCTTAAACTAGATCTTAGAACTAGGCTAGAAGTAAGATACTCTCCTCTAAAGAGGAAGTATACTAGTAAAAGCTAATTAAGACTTATAAACTAATCTTCTTAGAGGTATTTATTAATAAAGAAGTATATATTAACCCCTAGACTCTTAAGACTATCTTTCCCTCTTAAAAAGAGAGTATAAGTAAAGATAGCCTTAAGGAAAAGATTAATAAGTATATTAAAAGGGTTAAATTACTCTAAGGAGAAAATAGATCCTAAATTCTCTACCTAATAAATACTAAAGGACTAGAAGAACTCCTAGACTATAATATAGTCTAGGATATACTAACTACCTAGAAGGGATCTAATCTAATTACTAATATCCTAATAGATAATAGTCTCTATCTTATTATAGCTAAAAGACTAGTATATACTATAGGAGTAGATATAATTAATAAAAATACCTTTATAAATACTATAACTAATAAGTTTAACTAATTAGTTAAGAAAAGAGATAATTATAGAAGGTAAGTTAAAAAGCTATAAGAAGAGCTCTAATAAGTTTAAAAAATTATAAGTAGGTAGTAAAATTTAGAGGAAGACCTTAAGTAGTCCTCCCTTATAACTATCTATACTAAGACTAAACTTATAATCCTTTCTTAGTATAATTCTAAGTCTACTCTTAAGACTCTACTATTATAGTATAATCTTAATAGTAGATAAGATATAGAAGAGATAAGACTCTTCCCTATAATAGTATAGTTAAATAGTCTAAATATTAGTCTTTAAAGGACCCCTCTTATTTATTATACCCCCCTTTAAACCCCTAGACTTCTAGGAAGGTTCTAGTAGGATTTAGTTTAGTATCTAACCTTTTAGTTAAGCTTCTTATAAAAAGAGCTAACTATTAAATTAATTATATTTTCTAATCTAATATAGACTCCTCTATCTAATAAAAATTACTATAAGTATCTATTAGAATTAGATATACTATCCTTTACTATAAAGAAAATAGAAAATACTTCTACTCTCCGTCTTAGTACCTACTTTATAAGACCCTTATTAGTCTTACTAGAGTTTATAATTATTACTTTAAATAATAAAATATAGATTCTTATTTAGAAGGAGAATATTATAGAAAACTATTAAAGTAACTTCTTATAAAACTCTAGCTTCTAAAAGACTATATTTTACCTTAACCTTATCTTATTTAAGAATAACGAAGAGCTTAAGTTAAAGAACTAACTTTATAATATAGAATAGAAACTTACTATTAATAAGAACTAGTATATATAAGAAACCTTCTAGTAGATAACTAAGATTCGTTAAGTCTATATTATATCCCGACTAATAAGTTTAGTAAAAGACTATATTTAGATATAGTTAAACTTTAGAGAAGAAGAAGTAGACTTTATATCTAATATAGATCTATTAAAATATATTAAAAAATACTATAAAGATCCTTATATAAAGAAGAAGGTAAAAGTTAAATTCTATTAACTATATATAAATACGTTTAGCGAAGTTAATAACTTTATTAAGAATTTTAAATATTTAGTAATAGAGATTTATTTATCTTACTACTAGTAGAATAAAGAATTTATAGATAAGCTCTACTTTAAACTAAAAAATAAGGTAGATTTATTTAATAATAGTAATTCTATCTTTAGTAAGCTCTATAAATATACGACTTTAACTAATAAGGTACTACTTAAAAATAACTAGTACTAAAAGACCTAGCTTATCTAAAGTAACTAATTAACTATCTCTAAGAGAAAGTAACTAACTATAAGTAGACCCTTCTTTAATAAGTTAGAAAAGAAGTCTATTTACTTTAAAAATACCTCTAAGCTCTATAATTATTCTTTTAAGAAGTATAAAAAGTAAGACTATTACTTTAATTATAAGAAAAGAAATAAATAATAAAACTACCTTAACTATATTATATATAAAGTAACGTAGAATATTATAAAAGTAAAAGTTAATACTATCTTTCCTAATAATTCTAAGGAAGAAGCTTATTTAAACTCTCTATATAAAAAGAAAAGTAGTTTAGAGTATAATTCTAATACCTCCTTTATAGTATTAAAAAATAAAAGCTACTAAAGGAGGGCTCTTCCCTAGTAGCCTATATAGGAGTAATTAAATCTCTTAATTATTAATAGCTTATTAAGATACTATAGCTTATTAATTTAAAATTATTTACGCTCTCTATTTAACTTATAGTAAATAGTCTAGCTATATAGCTAAGAGAATTAATAGATAGTAGTACTAATACGTACCTACTAGTCTACTCTAAATATTTAAAGATAGTAAAGAAAAAGCTAAAGCCCGTCTTTTATTAACTAAAGAAACTAATCTTCCTTAATAGATTTAATAGGAAATATAGTTACTTAGTCGATATAACTATTTAAACTAATCTATTAATCTAGGAAAAGAATATATCTATCTAGTTCCTCTTCTATAAACTTAGGTATTATAATATAATACTTAAAAGAAAGTTTTTTAAGTAAATCTAGTTCTTAATTAACTATTATAACTAGACTTTATACTAACTAGATAATACTTTAAAGTAGATAAAATATAATCTAACTACTATAGAAAAGCTAGATTCGAAACTAGAGCTAGAATACTAGAACGATACCTTATATTATAATAATTTAATTAATTAGTAGGTTAAAGTATAGAAGAAGGTCTACTTACTTAAAAAGAATCTAATATTTAGTTTAGAGATTCTTATTAAAGCCCTTATAATTCTCTAGGAGGAGGTTTATAAGTCTATTAAAGCCCTATTATAGATAATAAAAGACTAATAAGCTACTTTTAAAGAAATATAAAAAAACGTAGATAGTAATATTAATAGTAGTTTAAGAGGTACTAAATCTAAGAAAAACTAATAAGATTACTAAAAAAATAATAGAAAGAAAAAGAAAGTAATATCTATTTCTAACGACCTACTAGGGTAGACTATTAGTAATAAGTTTAATATATATTTTCTTAAGCCTCCTAATATATAGAAGCTTATAGATAAGGAAGAAGTTATACTAAAAGCTACTAGTCTATATAAAGTTAACTTATTAATTAGAAATAGATAATTAAAAAACTTAGTAGAATAAGATATATAAGATATAATAATAGAGAAGCTCCCTTATAAAGATTATATAGGAGCTATTCTAAACTACTTCTTTAAGGTTAACTTAAATAAGCTACCTTCTAAAAGGAAGAATATCGACTATAAAATTATTTTTAAAAATAATATAAGTAAGCTTAGTATAAGTTTATTTTATAATATATCTCTTAAATATCTAAAGCTACTAAAAGCTTACTTAAAAGAGTACCTAAAAAAGGACTTTATTATAACTAGTAATACTAACTTTATCTTACCTATTTTATTTACTAAAAAGTTAAAAGAGAGGTAGAGGTTCTATATTAACTATTAAAAAATTAATATAGTTACGAAGAAAGATATTATAACTATTCTCTTAATTAAGAAGATACTAATATAATTCTTTAAAGTAAAGGTCTTTACTAAGCTAGACGTATATTAAGTCTTTTATTATATTAGACTAAATCTCGATATAGAAGATCTTATAATTTTTAAAATATAATATAAAAATTATAAATATTATATTCTACCTTTTAGATTATATAATAGACTAGTAATCTTTTAATACTATATTAATTAAGTACTTAAGGATAAAATTAATAAGATCTATACTACTTATATAGATGATATTTTAATCTACTTAGAAGACCCTCTTAAGTATAAGAAATATATAAGTAAAATCCTAAATAAACTTAGAAAGACTAAATTATAGATTAATATTAAAAAGAGCAAGTTTATAATTACTAAGATAAAGTTTTTAAATTTTATTATTAGTACTAAAGAGATTTATATAGACCCTAATAAGACTATAACTATTAAAAACTAGAAGAAATCTATAATTCTAAAAGAGCTATAAGCTTATCTAGACTTTTATAACTACTATTATAAGTAGCTAAAAGACTATAGTCGCGTAGTCCGTCTACTTATCTAATTACTATAAAAGGGAAAATTCTATACCTTTAGGCCTAAAGAGTAAGCTATATTTAAGAAAAGTAAGATATTATTATATTTAAATATTATTATAAGATATTACTCGTTCTACTATAGAACCCGTATAGAAATTAATATAAGTAACGACGTCTTAGTAAATATCTTTATATAGTTCTAAGATAATAAAATCTAATAATCTATAGTCTACTTTATAAAGATAATAAAATTCGTAGAAATAAACTATAAGATCTATAATAAGAAGATACTTATAGTTATAAGAGAGTTAAACGAATAGAAGACTTAGCTTATAAAGTTATAATTAAATAAACTCTTCTAAATTATTACTAATTACTAGATACTAGAGTATTTCTTAACTAAGTATAAACTAACCTTATAATAGACTTACTAGGCCGAGAAGCTTATAGACTACTACTATACTATTTATTATTACTCTAGAACTACTAATATTATTATAGATATCCTCTTTTAAAAATAAAAGAAGTTAAAAACTTAGAAGAAAAAAGATAAAGTTATTAGGACTTACGTCTTTATCTCCTCTAAATAGACCTTTATTACGATAGCTATCTTAATAGTTACTATTAATATCTAGAATTCTATATATAAAACTAAAGCTTATTTTTATCTACTTTTTAATTATATACTTTATAAAAACTATATATACGTTATACTTAAATTAGAATAAGAGTTAGCTTATTAAGAATATAAGTACCTATTCTTAATCCTATCTAGACTTCTCTTCTAAAAAGAGAAGTTAATAGTATCTAAAGTAGGATTTCTTAAGATCTATTTTATTTAGGTAGTATATACTATATAGATTACTATTTACCTAGATATAAAGAAAACTATTAGACTTCTAAGAAATCTATATTATTAAAATATAATAAATAAGAATATAAAATATTATATAAGAAATTATAAATAATACTAATAAAGTTATAAGTCTTAAGATAAGATTCTAGATCTTCTTAAACTACTCCTTATACCTAAGAGAGTATAGGAAGATATCTCTATAGACTTTAAAAGCTTCTTAAAGAACTATAAGAAATATAATAATATATTCGTAATAATATATAGATTATTAAAATATACTTTCTTATTACTCTACTTTAAAACTACTACTACTAAAGATATAGTTACTCTCTACTATATATATATATAACGAGTCTTTAGTCTCCTACGTACTATAGTCTTAAATTAAGGTCTATAATTCGTATTAGACTTTATAAAAGAATTATATAGACTTATAAAAATTAACTAGTTATTATCTATAGCCTACTATTTATAGACTAATAGTAATATAGAAGTTTTTAATTAATAGCTAGATTAACGATTATACCCCTTTATAAACTTCTATTAGAATAACTAGTCCGATCTTCTATCTAGTATAGACTAGGTCTAGGTAATTCTTCTATATAATATAATAGGATTTTTTCTATTTAAGATCGAATTCGGCTATAAGACTTATTATTACTAGGACTAGTAAGAACGCGTTCGTAAATCTTCTAAATTATTAAATAATATAACTATATAGGTAGTCTAAGAGTTTATAAAAATCTAAGCTAATATAGTCTAATAGGTTCGTAACTATACCTAAGCTAATATCGTAATAGTTTAGAAAGCCTAGAGCTAATAAGCTAATAAAAAATACTACCCCTTAGATTTTAACGTAGAAGATTAAGTCTATATTATACTTAAGAGATTTACTACCTTAAGACTAAGTCTAAAATTAGACTAGTAAATATACGGATTTTATCTTATTATTAGCTAAAGATATAGCTTTTATATAGTTTAGTTACTCTTTTATATAAAGATATATAATATTTTCTATATAAATAGATTATATAAAGCTATATAAGATCTATTATCTAGTTAAGTACTTCTTAAAAAACTAGTTATAAAAGTAAACGGGTATCTTAAGTAGTCGGTAGTCTATATTCTTAATAGCTAGATTATTTATAGTAAGCTTTACTATTAAATAGAATAGATAGGCTATAACTTAGATCTAATCTATTATCTAGTAAGTAATTTTATAAACGTAGTCTAAAAAGTAAAAGAGTTTTATAATAAGTACCCTAATAAGCTAAACCTATCTAAACGACTAGTCTAGTAGTTAGAAGCTATATTATAAGATAAGTTCCTTAGTCTCTAGTTAGAAGACGAGATACTAGTTAAGATAGAAATCTAAAAAAATCGCTAGTATTAAGTATAGACCTCCGCCCTTTATAACCTACTAAAATAGGTAGTATAATATCTAGAGCTTAGGGTAATTACCCCTAAGCTTAGAGTACCTTTCTTTTATAGTCTACTAAAACGGGTAGTATATAGTCTAAAGCTTATAGTAATTACTCCTATACTTAGAACTTCTCTTCTTTATAATCTACTAAAATAAGTAGTATAATATCTAGAGTCTATAGTAACTATCCCCGAGCTTAAAGTATTCTTCTATAGCCTCGCTTTACTACGAGTAGGAATATAGGAGAAGTAAGTCTTATTCTCTAGTAGGGCTATATATATATAACTTTAAGTAATATAGAAAACTAAATTACTAGTATTCTCTTATATATTCTATAATATCCTTTAGATATACTAAGCGCGTTATATAGTATATATATTAAAAAAATATTTTTTAAATAATAATTTATATAGTAAAACGAGTAGATATATATAGGGCTATATAATATTAATATACTCTAAGGACGATCTAGAGGGTACTAGTTAAATCGTTTTTCGAGTAGGAAGTAATAGATATAGATAACTATCTACCTCTTCTATCTCTTCCTTCCTTCTCCTTCCCCCCCCTAAAAAGTGTTTTTCTTAATTATTCGTTTACTAGACCCTTAAGGATAAGGTCTTATTCTAGAAGAAAGATAATATTACGGCCCGTTCCTTAGGTAACCTAGTTATTTTACTTATTCCCTATTTCGGGTTAGTAGATTAGGTAATCCTAAGGATTAGTCTAATAGATAGTTAGCTTATTTAGTACGTTAAGTCCTATTTAGGTATAAGAACCCCCTATTCTTATATTCTTATAGCGCTATCTTAGGATAGCTTTAATATACCAATTCTACTATTAGTTAATTAGAAGGCTACCTTAGCTATTATAACTCCTAGTTAATTATACTTAGTTCTAGGGTCTTATAATCTTATCTTATATAAATTACTTAAATAGTATATTATTATAACTTTTTCTACTAAAGTTAAGTTTATCGTCGTAATATATATAGTAAAAGAAGCTACTTAGTTATATAATCTTCTTATTTAATATAGTTATAAAGAAGATAATCTTAAGTCTATAAAGCTATATATTAATAATCTCTTTATAATTATACTAATTTATAATAATAGTTACTATAAATAATTAAAGTTTATTAATATTTAGTATAAGTATACTTAAGAAAAGATTAAAAATAATAATTTAGATATTATCTACCTCCTTAAAGTCGATATACTTATTAATAGACTAATTAAGTCTTATTATTTATTCTTATATAAGAATTTTATTACCTAAATAGATATAATTACTATTAATAATAATTCTATATTATAAATTATAGTATATTTACTTTAAAATTAAACTATTTTATAATATTTTTATACTATTTTATAGTATCTTTATTATAAAATTATACTTTAGTAGAGAGTATATTTCTTTCTTATTAAACTTAATTATTTATTCTCTAATAAGTATTAGTAAAATTCTCTTCTTTATAAATCTTAAAGGGATATATTAATAATTCCCTTTAAAATTTCTATTTAATCTAGTTTAAGTCTTATTTATTATATTTTACTATAAGATATTATATACTACTAAGTATTATCTAATCCTTTAATATTACTTCGTTTATTATATTTTATAGTAAGATATATTATATTAAGATAACTAGTATTATATACTTAATATATAGCTAGCTTCTAATATAGATTCTATAATATACTAATCTTATAATTATATAACTTCTACTTTTATTAATTTATACTTTTAATTCTACTACTAAAGTAAAATACTTTTTTAATAGTCTAATCGACTATCTTAAACCTAAAAGATACTAAGTTAGACCTAAGACCTATACTATACCTAGAATACTAAGAATATTAAAAATACTAAGAATACTAAGAATACTAAGAATACTAAGAATACTAAGAATACTAAGAATACTAAGAATACTAAGAATAC
>JASJFT010000133.1:0-49789 GCA_030770425.1 Darksidea phi
AAGAATCCTTAATAATAGCTATTTAGATAAATTAGAAGAGATTACTTACTTCCTATATATAGTATATAAGCCTAATAGACTATTAAGAAGTAAGAAAAGAAGCTAGATAAAAGTTATATAGATTTTCTTTATAAAAGATAAATACCTTTTTAAGAAATTAACCTAGAATCTAGCTATCTAACGAGTAGTTAATAATTCTAATATTTAGAAGGCTTTAGTATAGGAAGTTTATTAAGCGTTATATTATTAAGGTATCTAAGAAACGTTTATAATAATTTAGTATTAGTTTTAGTAAAAGAACTAGTTTTAAATAGTAGTAAAAGAGCTTCGGAGCTATTTTAAGTATTAATAGAAATAAGATAATAGAATAGAAGAGATACTTAAGATTAGTAACCTTAGGGTTATATAGAACTAATAGACTATTAATATTATCTATATATCTATTAGTAAAGAAGAAGTTTAGTTCCTTATAGTCGCGCGCGAATATCTATTAGAATAGATTAAAACTAAGGCTTTAAAGGATACTACGTCTAAAAATATTATAAAGTTTATCTATTAAGATATTATTTACTAATAGGGAGTATTCTTCTAGCTAAATATTAATAAAGGGTCTAAGAATAGGTTAGTAGTTAAAGTATTAGCTAAGTACTATAAAATATATAGAATCTAGATATCTTTATATAATTTAAAGGTATAAGACTTAATTAAGAGAGATTACTAACTACTAGTTATTATACTAGTAAAACTACTAGATTACTAGTTAGAGAACCTACTATTAGTATTATAGACTAATAAAGTAATAGTCCGATACTTAACTAGGTATATACTAGCTAAGCTAGTAATAGAAATTTAATCTATCCTATTAATTAAACTTAATCTAGAATTATAGTAGATACTTTTATAGAATAAAATAGTTTTAACCTTTAATTTACTTATACTTTAAGTAAAATAACTTAAATAAAAGGATAAAAAACTAGTAGAAGTAATTAGTTATATCTAGTAGTATAGGCTTAAGACGGCTAATTAATAGAATTAAGTAAAAGGTAATTAGAGTAACCTAATAGCTAGAGATTTAGTTCTTATTTAGAATACTATTAGAGCTAATAATTAATTAGTAAAATAGAAGTTTAATAATAGGTAGCTAGAACCTTATTATATAGTAAAGACTAGAGTAGAGTACTTATACTATAGGCTTATAGAGCTTAATAGAACTCTATTTACTTATACTATATATAGTAATTAGTTAAAGTAGTTCTATTAGAGAAATTCTAATAATAAGGTAATAGAGATATAGAGTAGACTAAAACTAATTAAAGAAGACCTATTAATTAATAATTATTATCTAATATTAAAAGCTTTAAGGTATAAAGAAGTTAAAGAGCTAAATAAAGATTACCTAATAACGCGAGCGTAGGCTAATCGTACGAAGTTTCCTATAATAAAAGTACCCTTAATATAGAAGTAAGCTCTATTATTAAAGATTATTATCTAATAGTCTATAGCTAGACTAAAGGTTAAAGAGATAGAAGATTAGATAACTAGTAGTAAATTAAAAAGTAGTAATAAAGAGTAATTAACTAGAGGATAATTAATTTAATTAAAAAGAAATTATAGGTCCTAAGCTATAATTAGGACTATTTATTTATTTTAATTTCCTAGTTTTTATTTCTTATTATTATTATTATAGACCTAGCGGAGAAGGATTATTAGTAATAAGGAAGAAATAGATTAAAAAGTAAAATTTTAAGAGCTATAAGCTAGTCTATAGAAGTCCGAAGACTATATAGAAATACTAAGAGCTAGATATAAGAAGCTATAAAGAGGAGAACTAAGAGTCGATTACTAGTTAAAGAAGTAAAATCTAGAAAATCTATATAGTCTAAGTAGTAGTAGTACTATTACTACTACTATAGTCTCTACCGTTACTATAGTCGTTATAATAGATATTCTTAGAACTTTTATTCTTATCTTTATTCTTACCCTTATTCTTAGATAACTAATAAGGAATTATTAATATATTAGAATCCTTTAATATCTTATTAGTAGTATAAGCTATAGTAGATAGGTTAGACTAGATATAAGGGCGATTAAAATTTAGAGGTAATAGCTAGTTAGACTAAATTAAAGAACTATTTTAATACTAGTTCTAGTACTTATATTATACTTAGAGCTTATACTATTAATATTAGTATTTAATTTACTCGTACTACTTTTACTTAATATTATTAAAGCCGCTCTATTTAGACTTAGATAATTATTAAGAATAGCTAAAAGATTAAAGATAAAAGTACGATTTAATCGACTTAGCCCTAATAGACTTATTAAGGAGCTAGATTATAGAGTAGTATAGAGGAGAGCTTAAAGAAGAGTTTAATTAAAAGCCTAGTTAAGAGTCTAAAGGGGAGCTATTAGTATAAGAGCTAGTTAAAGAAGCTTAAAAGGGAGGGTAGTATAGTCGTATCTTACTCGAGTCTATAATATTACTAAAGTTAATCTTAGTAAGTAGATATATAGTACTAGTATTACTTTATCTAATAGATTAGTAGATAAAGATAAGAGAAGGAAATTAAGAATAACTTATAAAATATAAAGTAGAATCTTAAATTCCTATTAACTATATAGTTAGTATAGGATCCTTAGATTATTAACTAATTATTCTAGTATATCTATTAATAGCTAGTCTAGACCTTACTAGCCTTTAGATTAGTATACTAATTATAGACTAGGCTAACTCTACTACTATAATCTTAGATCTAGAATATATAATAGTATATACTAGTCTAAATATTCTATAAATAAAAATCCCTCTAGATCTCTAAATCGAAGAAGTTATAAATAGTTATACTATCCTCTATAAGGAAGTTAGAATTATAAATAATAATAAGGTTATACTAAGCTATATACTAGATAGTATTAGTATATAGAATAGTCTTTAAAGGGATACTCCGACGCTCGATATTATAAAGGTATTAGTTAAAATTAATCTAGAAAGCTTAATTAACGATTTAATTAGCCTATAGGATTATTATTAATAAATTAATATAGGTAATAACTAATTAAAAAAAGAAAAAACTTATACTACTTTAGAATAGTAGTATTAGCTATTACTAATAGATAGTTATAGAGCTTCGATTCTTAATTACCTTTTTTACCTCCTAGAGACTAGTTAGGAGGGTACTAGCTACTACTACTATTACTAGAGGTATCTATAGTAGTACTACCTATAGATAGGTCGATAGTAATACTCTTACTAAATATAGCTAAGAGGAGAAGTAAGAGACTTAAAGACTAAGAAGTTAGAGACTTAAAAGACTATTAGACTAGTAAATAAGAAGAGTAGCTATAAAGAGAAGATTAAAGAGTCTAAGAGAGTACTAGAAAGGACCTTTTATATACGTTTTAGCTAGTTATTAGCTATAAAGAAGTTAAAGTAAGAGTATTTAAAGACTTACCTATAGATATTATTATAAAGTTACTAGGTAAGAATTTAAGGGCTATATAGAGATAAGAGAGTCTATTAAAAAGCTAGACCTAGATTAGAGACTAATTAATTTTATAATAATATATCGAACTAGTTAGAGAAAGCTTACCTTTATAATTATACTAACTTACTATTAAAAGTTTTAGATAGAGAGAGATATTAAGATTAGACTATAGTCTATTTACTAAGAAGGAGGGAAATAAGAGACCTACTAATAGCTCCTTAAGACTATTTAAAGGTAGAGATTACTTAAAAGAGGGTCCTTAATAGGCTAGTAGTAGGGTTTACTATTAATAATATACTAGTATTATATAGAGTTACTTAATTAGGTAGTAGAGTTTAAGAGGGCTAAGCTCTTTTAGTTAGGAAGAAAAATATAGTATAGTAGTAAAGGGCGCCTCCTAATCGAGCGTTAAAGGCTTAAGTAAGCGGCGAAACGTTAGACTAGACTCTAAAAGAATATTATCTAGAAGAGTCTTTAACTAGTATTTATTATCTACCCTATTATATAGTAGATAGAGGTAATAGTTTAATTAATTAATTTTAGCCGTCTATTCTATTAACTCTTCCCTTCTATCCCTCTAACTATAGGTTATAAGCTCTACTACTCTATCTCTAATATACCTATATACTATATTAGTTAAAACTTTAAGTAGAGGTTAATATATATATACGAGGCTATATAGTATATTAAATAAATAAAGTATAAAGATATAAGTTATAAAAATTACTAGAATTAATTCTTCTATTATAGAAGTTATAGTATAATTACTTTTTAAACTTTATTATTAATTTACTAGAATCTAAGAATTTTAAGGATAATATCTACGATATAGTACTAATACTTATTAACTACTTTTTAAAGCTAGTCTAGTATCTATTTATAATAAAAAATATTACTATAAGTATATTAGTCGATTTATTATTTATAGAAGTATTTATTAAGATCGGACCTCTATTATTACTAATCTCGAACTAGAATTCTATCTTTACTAGTAAATTCTAGTTAGATATATACTTTTATTTTAATATTAAATAATAAATAAGTATAGTCTTTTATCTATAGATAGATAGCTAAACTAAATACTAGAATTAAAAGCTTAAAGTATATCTATAAATATACTTAAACTATTAGTAAAATAATTAGTATTAGCTACTTTTAATAGTAGAATACGTATATAACTTTATAATTTATTTAAGTTATAGTATATACCCTATTAAGATTATAATAGATATTAAATCTAAGAATTTTAATAATATAAAAAATAAGTATTAGCTCTATTAACTATCTAGTAACTAAAGTATAAATAAAAAGATCTTAAGTATATATTAAAGTATTATTAACTTTCTAACTAGCTAGATATAATAGTTTTCTAATACTTAAAATATATTAATTTATATTTAGAAGAGCTAGTAATACTAGTATAACTTAAAAAGAATAAGTAAGTATTTTATTATTAGTAAAAAGATAATTCTAAAGATTATTAATATTAAGACTAAGTATCCTTTAAAGAAGCTAGATATAAAGTACTTAGAACTCTTTACTATTTAAATTAAGTATAAGAAGCTAAGCTACTAATTTAAACTATCTCTATTAATATTTTAGTTATATTCTATCTTCTATATATCTCTTTTAAAGAAATAGATAAAGTTAAGAGAAGATTTAAACTTTAAATCTAGGTTTATATAGTATTTAAAGCTTAATAATAATAATTAATATAAAGTTAAAGCTATCCTTATCTATAAGATAGTATATAATAAGAAACTCTTTTTTATAAAATAGTTAAATTAGCTATATAAGAATAGTATAGAGAAGTCTAAAGTCTTTTTTAATAATTATAAAAAGATTCTCGCGGAATATTAAATAAATCTAAATAATTAAATATTAGATTACTTAAAATAAAAAGTTATTAAAGAAGTATTATAAACTTTATAAAAAAGTAATAATATATATAAAAAGTTCTAAAGGGATAAATTATATAAGTAATATTAATATAAAGAAGAGATTAAGAGATCTAGTTAAGAGATATTTTTAGTCCTTTACTTAAGAGTTACTACGTAAGTAGAATAATTAATTAAGAAAAGATTACTATTTATATTAATAATAAGCTATAGTTTAAAGAATTTAATAAGACTAGTCTTTAGATATTATAGTAATAGATAAGACGTATATCTAAAGAAATACGTACTTAAAAAGTAATTAGTAAAATTAAACTTTTAATATAGATATTTATTCTATTTATATATCTAATAATATTTATTAAAAAAAAATCTTAATTAAGTATTATATAGTTTAAAGACGATCTAAGTAAGCTTTATATACTAAATAAGAAGTTTTTAAAAAAGCTTTATAATACCTCTTTTTAAGAGATAATAAATATTATACCTCTACTAATAATATTTCTATTAAAAATATTAAAGCTATAATAGTACTAATAATACTTATAATTAGTAGTTCTAAAGGGTATACTAATTAAAGAGTTATACTTAATAAAGTAAGTCTTATAAATAGTAGAGACTATAAAGTTAATAGATACTAGATAGCTAATACTATCTAGTCTATACTAAAGAAATTAATATAGAAAGCTATTAGGAAGATAGTAAAATATATCTAATAGTATTAAAAGTTAAGCTTATATATTATAGCTAGAGTCCGATATAATTCTACCTTATTACTAGTATTCTTAATTAAATACTTTTACTTAGCTTTATACTAGTTCTAACTAGTATTAATATTAAAAATATAAAATTATATATTTTACTAAATCTTCTTAAATATATTAGAATCTATATCCTTATTATTATAAGTAGTTTAAGTATTATAATACTAGATATACTTAATAATAAAGATAAAAAGATTAAAGTAGTAGTAAAAAGTAAGCTTAATCTATATAAATTATTAGTAAAATTATATTAGTAAAAAGAGAAGAAGACTAGTATATACTACTAAGTAGGTCTAATAGTAAACTTTATACCTACTATAGGTAGTATAGATATTAGTCTTCTAATACTAGTTACTTAAAGTAATCTAATAGAGCTTAGCTATATTAAACTTCTATATAAACTAGAAAAGATAGTTTATATACTAATAATATATAAGAGAAGACTAAGATTTTAAATAAATAGAAAGAGTATAGATATACTTAGAAAGAGTAGTATTATTATACTAGCTAGTAGAGGTAATTATAATAAGAGATAGGATCTTAAGAGTATAAAAAATAAAGTAAAAAAATCTAGAAGTAGATATATCTTCTTATACTTATACTAAAAGAGACTATTTTATATTTAAGCTAATAGTATTCTAAATACTTACTAGTAAGAGTCTAAAATATAGAAATAAAGATATTTAAAGAGATATAATATATAATAATTTATTATCTTTTAGATAAATATCTATAAAGATATAAATAAAATTTCTCTTACTAAAAGAGCTATAGATAAATAAGTAATTTAATATAATTATAAATTATAATAAATAGTAACTAATAATTATTAAATATTACTAGATTATATTATTATAATAGATATTAAGACTAAATTAAATAAAGTTTAAACTAGTTCTAAAGTATTTATAAAGATATTATAAGTAAGTAAAGTAATTATAAAAATTATATTTAGTAAATAGCTCTTATATAAAGATAATAAGTATTTATTAAATAAAAGTTACTAAAAATTATCTATAAGAGAAGTAATAATATTATTACTACTAGTATAAGGACTTATAAGAATACGTATAGACTATAAGTTATAAGAGATAATAGATAAAAGTTATAAATATATACTAATAATAGACTAATACTTAAATTATATATACTTTTTAGCGAAATTAACTATATATTATAAAATTAAGATTAAAGACTACGAAGTTAGAAAGACTATAAAAACCCCCTATTAAGATAATAGAGTATAATATAGATACTAAATATCTAAAAGATCTTCTCTATAAAATTATTTTTTTTTTCTTAAAAATAGAGTTTTTTAGAAGTATAGATACTTAGGTAAACTTTTCTAAAAAAAAGTAAGAAGACTAATAAAATATATCGTAGTAAATAACTCTTTATAAGAGCTAGAATAGTTCTTAAAAAAAGAGAAGACTATATTATATCTACTTCTACTAAAGAACTTCTAAATTATTATTAACCTAGCTATAGTTATATACCAGACCCTATATAGTCCTATATTCTATTATTATATCTTCTTAAGAATTCGTCTTATCTCTATCTAAATATAATCCTTTTACTACCTTAGTATTTCTATATCTATTTATCTATACGTACCTTATAAGCTCTAAATCTTCTTATTATTAAGAAACTTCTTTAATCTTATTTTACTTACTAGTATTATATTACTCTTTAAGTATTAAGTTAGTTTTTAAGATTTTATTCTTACTTTATCTAATTATATTTATATATTTAATACTCTTCTAGTTATTTATATCTTTTTATTTCTTATTATACTTTTTAATAAAGTATTCTTATATTCTATAGTATAGATATACTTTTTTATCTTAATATTATCTTATTTTATTTACTAGAATCTTCTATAACTTCTTATCTTATTTATACTTTTTATTCTTTAGATATTTTTTTTCTTAAACTATATTAATATCTATTTTATTATAATCCTTATAATAATCGTGTTTCTAAGCTACTTATTCTTTTTTATAGACTTTTATTAGTTTTATAATATTTTATTTCTTAAGTATTTATTTATATAGTTAGTTATTAATATAAATTATTATCTTAATTAATTTTACTAGGTTATCTAATCTTTTAAATCGAGTTAATTTATTCTTAATTAATTTCTTAAGTTTATTATAATATATAACTATAAGAGGAGTATTATTCTAATTAATCTTATACTATAGTTATTTAAATTTAGTAATATATACTTTTACTAACTTTATTTATTTTAACCTTTAGATCTTATACTTTATTTATTAGATCTTATTAATATTTCTAAAGATTATATATATCTATTCTTTAAAGAAGTTCTAGTTTTTAAATATTATCTTAGTTTTATTATATTACTTTATTAGGATTTCCTTATTAGCTATATAATTATCTATTAAAAACTATATCTATATTACTACTTTTTCTAATATATATATACCTATAGTAAGAATCTTATCTTAATTATTAGTAAATATAATAGAATTAAACTAATAGTATAGATCTATTTATATAAGGAATAGCTTTAAGCCTTTCTTATCTCTATTATATTTTTTAGATATTAGAATCTTAGTCTTTTTACTAAATCCTACTTATATCTCTTTTAATAATTTATAAAGTAATATTATAGCTTACTATAACTCTAGTATTTATATTACTTATTATTAAATAAAAGCTACTAGGTTTATTATTAAAGTCTTAATTATACTTTCTCTAAAAGTATTATATAAGCTAGATAAAGTTATTATATTAATATAATCTTAGTTTAAGATAGTTAATATATTATATATTATATATATCTTTATATAGAATTCGGATTAAAGCTAATAGAATATTTATTATATTATTAGTTTTTAATAGATTAAGATTAAGTTAATAAATTCTATTACTAGAATAACTATTTAGGAAAAGATCTAATCTTATTTATAAGTATTAGATAACGAACTAAAGATTAATTATAAAGAGTTAAAATAGAAAATCTAAGAGATTCTTTATTCTCTTATACTATTCCTTATAGCTAAGTAATAAGCTAGAATAAGCTTCTACCCTAGACTCGTCTAGACTTATTATTCTATTAGATAAGTTAGAATAAGCTCTTAGCTTTAACCTATCTAAACTTATTTTATTATATAATATTAGATTACTAATTAAATCTTTTAAGCCGAGCTTTTAGCTTTCTAAGTACTCTATACTTATTAGTCTATATAGGATATTAATATATATATAAAAAGAGTAAAATACTTAATATTAGCTTATAGAATAAAGGGTAGCTAATACTAACTTTATTTAATATAAGTCTTAATATATAGTTTAAAGAAAGGGAGTAGAATATAAAAGAGAAGAATTACTAGAATTAAGAAATATAAACTAAGAAAGATAAATTAAAAAAGTAGTATTTATTTATTATTTATATTAAATAGCTATATATAAAGATATAAAAGATTATTTATATAATTAAATACTATATACTATATAAAGTATAATAAGTTAATTAATCTTCTATAATAAGCCGAATACTATCTACTAAACTATAATTATTAATATTAATAATATCTCTAAGGAAGTAAAGGGACGTTTAAAGAAGAAGCTATAAGGACTAGAATTAAAGAATAAAAAGATAAGTTAGTAGATTTAGATAATACTAGAATATTACGTCTTCTTATCTTCGATAGTAAGGTCCTTCTTTAGGTACTTAGTATAGTATATTCGTATTAATATAGGAATATAGCTAACTAGTAATATAATCTTAACTCCGGCGAATAAGACCTTTATTCGCGATTAGAATATAAGGCTACGATAGATAATTAGTAATACTAATCTAGATATCTAATTCTTCGAGTCCTTAGTAGAGTATAAAGGATCCGAATGGCTGGCGAACGCCCTAGTAATCAAGGCGGCAATACAGGAGTAAGGGGGAGGGGAGCCGGCGGAGTTTCGTGCTAGAATCAGAAAAGTTCTCCAATTGTCATGTGATCAAACTGTGTGATATTTGCCTGTAGGTCTCGGTCGAGACACCTAATAGTTAATAATTAAAAGTGACCGCCCCTACGTTATGTATATACCTTAATTTTTCATTTTTAAGTCTTGTTATTTGGCTGACTTCCGTGACTCTGTTGAGTTGATGACTACATGAGATATCGTATTGTGCCGTCTTCATCAGAACTTCACGTAATCTGCCCCTCGACCTTCCCAGTCCTGCGGGAGTAGTCAAACCTATCAGCGGTTACTTGTACGCTGCGCATACCTGGCTTAAGGCGAAAACGTGCCTGAATCCAAAGAATAACCCGGAGCGCAGGCTATCGGGTGAGTGGTGGGCCGGTGCGGCTGAGCGCGGGCTATCGAGTGAGTAGTAGCTCGTTTCGCTCGGTTCCAGGGCCGGTGCGGCTGAGCGCGCCGTGGCATCTCCTGTGCACCCAGACAACAGAGAGTTCTCCTACAAGACCTACCAAACATCCGGGTGACCTGCTAGAGCCGCTTTCGCTGATTGCTCACCACGGTTCGACATGTGGGCTACTCGTAGCTTGTTGGCTGCACGATTTGCCGCATTCGTTGCGAGAGTAGCACTCGCCCCCGTCGCCTTCTTCTCCCTGGATCGTTTTCCGCATCGAAAGCTGGGTGCGGCTATCCTGCTACACAACGTCGGCGCCCTGCTCCTACATGGCAACTGGAGTTGGGAAACTGCTATCCTCGCAAGCGCTTTCTTATTAAAGGAGTACGATGACATCGTTTTTGGCTTCATTTGGATGCCACTTTCCCTACATCGCAAGGGCCTTTACGTGACATTCGCCTACCTGGAGCACTTTCTGCTTTCGATTGGCCGGTTGGTGCTTTGCGACTTCGTCTGCTGGCTGCAGTTTTTCCCTCTTTGGGCGATATCCTCATTTGTCTTACCTTTCCTTTCGTATTGCCAGGACGCTGCGGCCGACGATGATTTCATTTCGGCCATCACAGAAGCCGAACGCCGGTTCTTTTGCTTTCTGGGTATCCGATTGGGACTCTGGCTCTTCTTTCAGATATTGCCTCTCCTTGGGCGGGACTGGATTCTTATATTGCTCCCCTCAGGGGGGGTACTCTATGGGTGGATGACAGCAGAAGAGGAGGGACGGAAACTCCTCCTTGCTTATTACAGGCGACGATTGAAGACGTTGAGGGCATTCTTGCCTCGTTTCGTCCTGTTATTGTTGCAGAAGAAATTCCTCGCCCAAGTTGAGATGTGGGAGCAGGATAATCGACGCCAAATTCGAAGCAACAATAGCGGGCTCGAATTGTATACCTACGAGCAACTGGATTCTAAGGAACGGCATTTCAGACTACTCAAGATTCATCGGACCGGCCTCATGGCTGAATTGCACTGTTCCCTCGAGAGATACCCGCTGGATAACAGCCCGCCTTACGAAGCCTTATCGTACACCTGGGGCGAAATCGACATTCCACTGCGCATTAATAACCGTCGCATAGATGTCGGCGAGAAGGTGGATAACTTTATCTGGAGACAGCGCTCGTGGCTTCGTGCTAAGTATGTCTGGATTGATTCAATTTGCATCAACCAACGCGACCAGGACGAGACGTCCCACCAAGTGCGAATAATGCAAGACATATACGCCAGAGCAGCTCGTATCGTGGGCTGGCTTGATTCGAGACCCAATCACGAAGACTTTGTCTACCTTTGGCCATTTTTGCAAATTGCTGCGCGCGATAAGGCGCGTGCGGTT
Organism: Darksidea phi; assembly: GCA_030770425.1. NCBI lineage: Eukaryota > Fungi > Ascomycota > Dothideomycetes > Pleosporales > Lentitheciaceae > Darksidea > Darksidea phi. The sequence continues at coordinate 11,865 of JASJFT010000133.1, forward strand.
ATGGAATGGCAGCGTGACCAGCAAAAGGGCGGTACCGCCGACCACTGGAGGAGCGCGGCAATGCGGCAAAGGTTAGAAGCGGCGACTGAAATCAGCCAGCAGGAATTGGACGACGCCTACTATATCCTCGATCACGACTTGGTCTTGGCACTCAGTATTCTCAGGGATTTGTTCAACAACAGGTACTTCGAGCGGATCTGGATTGTCCAGGAAGTTGCTATGGGTAAGACTGTCCATATGCGATACGGGGATATGTGTTTCAATTGGGACACAATCGAAGCCGCTGCCGACTTTCTCACATCGCACAAGTCACTATACGGATTACTCCATAGTGGAGCAAACTCGCCTGACACCTTCAGAACTGGACAAGGTGCCAGCCGTCGGGCGTTCAATGCCCTCAAGATAGGCAATATCCGAGCTAGAAAACGGAATCCTTCAGATGGCTCTTGGGGATCTTCGGGACTTCGGTTACACCCGGAAAGGAAATCGGTGCTGACGCTACTCATGGATACCGCGGAAGGGTTCTTCGCCACCGATGATCGTGATAAGATATTTGCGATATTTGCATTAGCCGAAGACAGCAAACCTTCGTCGAATTTTGCCGACCTAATCACCTATCACTCGAGCGCGAATACCATATACGTAGAGACGGCAAAGATCATAGTCAAAACGAGGTTTTGGCCGTGGTTACTTAAGTTCGCTGGCCGTGGCTATGATGCGAGCGAAAGTGACCCAGCGGATCGTACGACAAGCATAAATCCGCTGTCAAGGATCCAATCACCTCTTCCATCCTGGGTTCCAGATTGGAGTCACCGAAAGCGAGGCATTATCTCGCATGCCTTTTCTTCGGACATGAAAGTATTCCCTGCGGTTGAAGGCACTTCACTTACGCTTTCCGGCCACATGATATGCCGCGTTCAACACATTGGGCCCTCGACTCCATTGGACTACGAGCGCAGAGAATTCACCGCCGGGTTCGATCCTATGCAATATATAGTGACAGGTGTGCTGGACTGGTATTGCACTTCAAGATACTTGGCAAGACGGTATGCAGACCGAAACAGATATGGAAACTCAGATATTGACTCTGAGTTCTGGCGAGTGTGTATGGCTAGCGCAAAGAGCCTGGACAAAGACCAATTGGATAATGCTCGAAAAGCGCTGGAGGATTACATTTTCGCATACGAGCCTGGTGGGGATCCTTCCCTTAGACTGACGTTCCTTCGAAACTTCAATCTGCGTGACATGCCAACTTGGATGGATGGAGGAGGATTCTCGGAAGCGGTGTCTGGAACCGCATTCGCAGTTCTCATGAGTGGGCGTATGGCTCTCGTTCCGCCTCTTACTCAGGTCGAGGACCATGTGTTTTGGGCAACAGGAGCTCTGACCCCGTATGTGGTACGGCCAAAGGCCGAAACAGCATTCGAGTTAATTGGAAGTTGTTATGTGCATAGAGAAGACTTCGAAGCCCTCAAACGTACTAGTATAGAATCTCAGATCCGGTTGGTATAATTGAATATTATTATTTATTACACTTCGCCTCTATATAGAAGTATTCTAATCCTTTAGTTTAAGAATATCTCTTATCTAGGGAAAGTAATATATATAACGACTAGGAAGATTACTATAAAAAATATATTATAATTTATTATAAGCTTTATCTAGTTCTAGCTAGTATTATACGTAGTTTATTAAAGAAGTAAGTAATCTACTAGTATAAGTAATTAAGCTAGTAGTAGAATCTTTTTCTATATAGCTAGTTATTCTAAATAATTCTTTTAGTATAGTAGACTAGTAAATAGTTTATAACTATACGAGAAGTAGTTTATAAATATTTACTAATAGTTAAAGTATTAATTATACTTAAGTATCTTTAGTACTAATCTATTATAATATTATATAATTATAATTAATACTAAAAGCTTTTAGTATTAAAGATTAACTTTAGTAGTAAAAATTTAATAGTAGTTTCTAAGATTTATAATATCTAATCTAATATAATATAATACTATTATACTCTAATCTTATAATAGATATAATATAGTTTATAGTAATAATATAAGATATTTATAAGTAAATAGATATAAAAATACTAAAATAATAAAAAGATTATATTTAATTAAAGATAAAATAAATTTTTAAAAAGATATAATAATAGAATATAAAATTATATAGAATTTAATATATTATTATAACTAGTTTAATAATAATTTATAAATTCTTTAATAAAAATAAATATAATATAATATAAGTCTTTTTAAAAGATTTATATAAAATATAATAAGAGTTTATATATAATAATATTAATAAGATAATATTTTTAATATTAAGATATTAGTTAAGAAATAATATATAATATTAAACTATAAATCCTAGTTAAAAGACTAATAGTAATAATAAGAAGTTAATATACTAATTATAATAGACTAAGATCTATTTATACTTTATAATATATAAAGCTATTATTAGTTATTTATCTAAAGTTAGATTATTCTACTCTATTAGTTAGTATATATAGAAGATTATTTTATAAGATTTAATTTCTTATCTATCTATTTATTTTTCTTATACTATTATAGTTAAATTTCGTACGTAGTTAATTATATAATAAGAATAAGATCTACTTTTTTATATTAATATTACTATCTATAGTATAAAAATTATCTATAATAATACTATTACGAACCAAATATATACTATAGAATAGTAGTAAGAAGAGCTACCCGAGATTAAATCTATTACTAGCTTAGATACGGAATACGATAACTATAACTATAGTATAAATAATAATTAGTATAGACGGCTTTATTAGGAAGTTACGTAATAGATCTATATCTTAGTAAGGATAAATCTAAGGGTTACGTAATAGCTTAGTAGATCTATTAGGATAGAACTATAGAGCTATAGCTTAGTAGATCTATAGGTATAGAGTTATAGATCTAAGAAAACTAAATTAATATATAATAACTATAAATCTTCTAGATAAGTCTTACTTCTATATAGTTAATTCGAATCTAGATTAATCCTTATCTATTAATATAATTAAACTATTATCTACTTATTTTAACTTCTTCTTTCCTATCTTAAGTATAAACCCTAAACGAGGCTAAATAATCTATTAGGTCTAGACCCCGTTTAATACCTTAACTATCCGGTAGGTAGGAATAGCTAACTACGATAGTAGGAGAAGGAACCTAATAAAGTAGAGCGGTATAGCCGCTAACTTAAGGCGAACCCTTAGAAGTAAGAAGCTATAGGGAGTTTAGTTCTCTAGAAGGTAGTATAACTATAGAAAACTTTAAAAGAGTTATTAAAAACTAGTATATATTTAAAAAAAGAGAAGATATATTAGAAGCTTAGCTTATAGAGTTAACCGTTTAACTTTAGAGATATATAAGTAAACTATTAAAGCTTAGAGAACTAGAGAAGTTTAATAGAATTAGATTAAAGCTTAGAGGATTTTTAGCTAATATAATAATCTACCTTAACCTTAATAGAATAAAATTACCTATTAAAAGTAATAAAGTATTATTTATAGTAGCTTAGTTCGTAGGGAAAGTTATTACTTAGTTTAAGACGTATCTAAACGAATAATTATAACTACTAGAAGCTTAGTAGAGTAATAAAATAAAGGCTATCTTCTTAAGTTACGAATACTTTAAGAATAAGTTATATATTACCTTTAAAGATATTAACTTAGAAAGACTAGTAGAATAAAAAATTATACGTCTTAAATAGATAAAATCTACTATAATCTATATATTAGAGTTTAAATAACTTACTACTAAGATCTAATAGGGAGAAGTAGTCCTTATATTACGATACTACGAAGGACTAAAAGACTATATCTATTATAAAATAATTTAGATAGAATAACCCTAGACTATAAGAGAACTAATCGAATAAGCTATTAAGATTAACGATAACCTCTATCTCTAGAATCTAGAGAGAAAGGGAAAGGTCAAATTCTATAAAAAGAAAAAGGAAGAAAGATACTATAGACTAGAGGCGATAGTCCTAGAGGCTAGTTTAGAATCTAAGAAAGAAAAATAGAACTCTAAGAAATAAGAACTTTATAAAAAGCGAGTATACTTTAAATATAAAAAGTAAGGATACCTAGTAAAAGACTATAGGTTAGACTTAAGAAAAGAAAAACCCCGATATACCTAGTAGGGTAAGAGGGATAGAATAGCTATAATATAAGAGTATAATACTATATATTAGATAACTTATATACGCGACTAGTATAAAATATACTATAAAGCTAAGTTAAATACTAGCTATTAGCTATAGAAATAGTAAGTAGCTATAACTTAGGAGTCTTAGAGGAGAGTTTTATTCTTACTAGAAGTATAAGAAGAAGTACCCGAGGAAGACTTATTTATAGAATAGGAAGATTTTAATAATACCCTAGATACGCTATTATAAATAATTAATAATAGTAATAAGTTCTTAGAACTAGAAGATAAAAACCTAGTTATAATATATAAGAATACTAGATATCTATAGATAATTCGACTATTAAAGGAAGAAATAGGACTAGTACTAGAACTCGATATAATCTATACCTAAGCCCTATAGTTTATAGAAAAAACTATAATATCTATAATAGTATAAGAGATTTATAAAGAATAGTCTAGATCTTATCTAATATACCGACTATTTAAAGATTTTAAATAATAGATTAAATAGAACTTTATTATTATAGACCTTATATCTAACTAAGAGACCTAGAAGGAAATACGGTATATTACGAAAATAGTTAATATAGAATAACTATAATATATAGTAATTAAATAATAGATTCCTATAAGAACGACCTTTATAAAATATAATAATTAGAGATATAAAGTCGATCTAGAAGATAACCTATAATATAAAATAAAATATCTAGTATATTTTAAGATTATATAGATCTTATATATATAAAGAGAATATAGACTCTACGAGGGAGTAAAGTAAAAAAACGACTACTACCTAGTAAAAGACTATAATAAGAGGATTATCTAAGTAGTAGTACTAGAAGTAGTATATAGATAGTAATAATCTAAGAATTAGCGACGAAAGGGATATATTAGAATTATACTAGGACTACTTCTACTATTAAACTATATTCTAGGAAGACTATAGTATAAATATCTAGAGAATAAATATCTAAAGTATATTTAGACTAAAATTAATACGAAATATTAGTCTAAGAAAATAAGAATCTAAGAAACTAGAGGATAGGACTATATCTACCTCTAAGGAACCTACTAAGGAAAGAAGATTACTACTTTAATTAATAGTAGAGCTACTCGAAACTTTATTAGTAAGGACTTTATCTAACGAAAGAAGATTTCTTAATAGAAGAAATAATACCCTAGTATTATATATACTATTGAAGGAGAACCCTTTAATAAACCTATAATATATAAAACTAAAGGTAAACTTAGTCTATAGGGATAGGAGAAAGAAAATAAAATACTTAACGTAATTAAGATATTAGACGACTAGAATATAATCTTAGGAATACTATAGCTCTAAGAAACCGATCCTTAGATTCGATAGATAAACTAATAAGTACTATTTCTACGATAGAATCTAGGCGTAACTTAAGAAGAAAGTAATAATATCCTAGAACGATATAAGAAATAGAAAGAATTATTTTAAGAACCTAGAAAAAGTCTACTCTAATACTAGTCTTAGGACTATACGATCCTACTATAAGAAGGAAAAACTCTAGGATTTAGACTAATCTATAAGTTAACTAAAGAAGAGAAAAAGATTATAATAAAATACCTCGAAGATAATCTTATAAAAAGGTATATTCGATATTTAAACTTATCTATAGGATATCCGGTTCTCTTTATACCTAAGAAAGGTACTATAGAACTATAATTATATATCGATTATTAAATACTTAATAATATTATAATTAAGAACTAATACCCCTTACCTCTAATATTAGAAATATAGGATCGACTAAGAAAAGCTAAATAGTTTATACGACTAGATATTTAAAACGCGTACTACTAGATTAGAATTAAGAAAGGCGAAGAATAGAAAACTACCTTTAGAATAAAGAAAGGACTATATAAGTACTAAGTAATACCTTTTAGACTTACTAACGTACCTACTATATTTTAGAAACGAATTAATAATATTTTATAAAACTACCTTAATTAGTTTATAATAGTATACCTCGATAATATTCTAATATACTTAGAAATAGAAAAAGAATATAAAGAATATATAAAGAAGGTTTTATAAGTACTTAAGGAGATATAATTATATCTTTATCTATAAAAATATAAATTCTATATATAAGAAATAGAGTTTCTAGAATTTATTATAAGACTAGAAGAAATTAAGGTAGATCTATAATAAATTAAAAAGGTTAAAGAATAGTTAATATTTAAGAATCTTAAGAAGCTATAATTATTTCTAGAATTCTATAACTTTTATTAAAAACTAATACTATAATAGAGTATAATAATAGTACCGCTTACGTAACTTATAAGAAAAGACTAACCCTTTAAATAGAAGGAAGAGTACTAATAAGCTTTTAAGAAGATTAAAGAATAGTTTATTAAAGAACCTATAATTAAAATATATAATCTTAAAGAACTATTAATTATCGAGACGAACGTATTAGACTATATAATAGGAGTAGTATTACTATAGAAAGATAATAAAAATAATTTAAGACTAGTATACTACTTCTTATAAAAAATATTACTAGTCGAACTTAACTATAATATTTATAATAAAGAGTTACTAGTAATTATTAAAGCTTTAAAGGAGTAGAGATCTAATCTATAGGAATCTAAATACTCTATTATAATCTATACGGACTATAAGAATCTAATAGAATTCTTAATAAATAAATCTCTAATCGGAAGATAAATATAATAGATATAGACTCTTATAACCTATAATATTAGAATTATATATACTAAGGGATTAGAAAATAAATAAGTAGATACGCTTAGTAGGAGACCTAACTACTAAGAAACGGAGAAATCTAGTATAGTAATCCTTAAACTATAACTAGACGGAACGATTACTTATAACCGTCTAAAATTAGTAGAAATATAAGAAATAATACTCGAACTAGAAGGGAATAAATAGACCTAATAGATCTATATAGCTACTATAGAGGTAATAGACGAATAAAATAAGATTTAAGAAGTAATCTAAGAAAAGGATAGAATTATTTATATATTCTAAAAGACCTATATACCTAAGATAATATAAAAAGAATTTATTAGATAATACTACGAGGTATTAGTATATAGATACTAAGAAGTAGAAAAAACTCTTAAATAACTAATAAGGATATACTATTTTCTATATATAAGATAGCTAGTTACCTAGATACTCTTAGAATATATAGATTACTACTATAATAAGTATACTAGATATATATCCTATAGAATACTATAATTAATAGAAAACGTAGAAGAACTATAGAAGATTATTACTATAGACTTTATTACGTAGTTACTATACTCTAAAGAACTAATAATAGGAGTACCCTATAATACTATACTAGTAGTAGTAAATAAGTTTATAAAGTATACTTACTTTATCCTATATATAGATAAAGGAAATATAGTAGAATAACTTACCTATACCTTACTAAGATACGTATTTAGCGAATATAGAATACTAAATAAAATTATCTTAAATAAAGATATTAAGTTTATAGTAAAGTTTTAATAAACTCTTATAGCTAAATTAGAAACTAAGTATAGTATATTAACCGCGTACTATCTATAAATAGATAGACTAACTAAATAAACGAACTAGATAGTAGAATAATACCTTAGATATTATCTAAATTACTACTAGAATAATTAGATTATACTTTTATCTATAGTATAATTTATATATAATAGTTCGTAATATAATATAATAAAAATAATACTTTTCTTCGTAAACTACGGAATTAAACTAGAAATATATAAGAAATCTAGGTAACTTTAATCTTATAACTAGAATAAAGAAGAAATAGTAAAAATTATCCTATAAATATACTAATAGCTTAAAGAAGATATAGAATTTCTTTAAAATAGAATAAGTAAATACTATAATAAGAAATAAAAGGAAGTACCTACTTTTAAAGAGGGAGAAAAGGTATAGTTACTATAAAAGAATATTAAGAGTAAGTAACCTAATAGTAAACTAGACTATACTAAGATCGGACCCTATAAGATTAAGAAATAAGTCTTATCTATAAACTATTAACTAAGACTACCTCTATAAATAAAAATCTATCCTATATTCTATATTAGCTTACTAGAAAAAGTACTATAGGATATTAAACTAGTAGTATACGAAGTAGATATATATAACGAAGATAATAAAGAATAGAAAGTAGAAGAAATCCTAGATAATAACGTTAGAAACGGGAAAAACTATTACCTAATCTAATAGTAGGGAATAGATAGGAATAGAAAACTATTAAAATAAATCTAGGAATCTAAAGATAATCTTAATTATCTTAAGAAGCTTATAGAGTACTAAAACTATAATTCTAAAGGAAATCTAGAGATAAGGTAAGTTCGCCTTATAGTAAGTTAAAAAGATTACTATTATCTACAACGTAGTAAGAGATATTTAATAAATTAAGAGGAGTAATATTATCTATAATATTATAAGCGACGTCTAGAGTAGTTAAAAAGACCTTTAGATCCTCCTACTATTCTAGCCGTCGAAGCTCTACCTTCTCTTTATCTAGCTTAGCTTCTAGTATCTAGGATTATACTACTAACTTTTTATAAAGGACTACCCTCTACTTCTCTAAACGATATACTCGTATCCGAACCTCTACTAGCTTATTAAGAAGCTCGTTTTAAGCTTTTTAAGCCTCTTCTAGCTATTATTAAAGTCTCTCTTCTATATAGTCGATAGATTTTATTAATAGTAATAAGCCCTAATACGCGAGTTTTACTATTTAATATAGACGAACCTTTTAATAATAAAATACTAGATATATAATAAGAACCTCGTATATTAATATAAATATATATCTTATAATATCTACTATCTTTAAATAAGGTAATATATAATATTTCTAACTATAAATAATAACTATAGGAAAATATTTTAGAACTATAATAAAGAATTTTATCGACGAGAGTAATACGTTCTTAAGTTTTACGCGATACTATAATAGATAATAATAACCTCTTAAGGTAGGGCCCTAATACTAATATAGCCGAATACCGGATCTAGAATAACCTCTAAGCCGAAGGTTTAAAGAGGGAAGATAGTATTATAAACTAAATATATACTATAGAATAGTAGTAAGAAGAGCTACCTAAGATTAAACCTATTACTAGCTTAGATATAGAATACGATAACTATAACTATAGTATAAACGATAATTAGTATAGACGGCTTTACTAGGAAGTTATATAATAGATCTATACCTTAGTAAGGATAGATCTAAGGGTTACGTAATAGCTTAGTAGATCTATTAGAATAGAGCTACGGAGCTATAGCTTAGTAGATCTATAGGTATAGAGCTATAGATCTAAGAAAACTAAATTAATATATAATAACTATAAATCTTCTAGATAAGTCTTACTTCTATATAGTTAATTCGAATCTAGATTAATCCTTATCTATTAATATAATTAAACTATTACCTACTTATTCTAACTCCTTCTTTCCTATCTTAAGTATAAACCCCAAACGAGGCTAAATAACCTATCGGGCCCGGACCCCGTTTAATAAATACTAGTATTCTACTTATATCTATCTTTTATTCTTAATTAACTTTCTTATCTCTTTCTTAAACTTATTATTAATATCTACTAATTATATATTCTTACTAATAATTATTTATCTAGTTCTTTAGAAGAATATTTAGTAAAAGATAAAATATAATAGATTATTTAAATATAATATTCTAAACCTCTTTACTATTATAGTAAAGTATTTTTAGTACTATAAGTAATAGATATTACTAATAAAGCTTCTTAATTATAATAATTATTAGTATAAAATAAACTATATATTAAATATATTTAAGAAAATAAGTAGTAATAGAATTCTTATATAGCTATTAATAGTTATCTATAATATATTTCTATTTAAGATCTTATATAATAAGAATAAATATTTTATTAAAAGATAGCTATTTCGTTTATATAAACTAGAGGATAGGCTTATATAAAGAAGATTATTAAAAAAGAAAAAATTAATCTTCTTAATAAACTATTAAAAGAACTAATATCTAATATAGAAGATAAAGCTAGTATTTATAGTAGATATAATATAAATAATAATATAAATAATAGATTATTAATATATTTAACTATTTATATATATTATTAATAAATTAAAAGCTATTAATATTATATAAGATATTAAAATATTAAAATATAATAAGATAATTAGAATTATAAAAAATATAACTAGTTTAATATAATAGACTAAGGTCTATTCGTGCTTTATAATATATAAAGCTATTATTTAGTATTATCTAAGATAGATTATTCTACTTTAATAACTAATATATATAAAAGACTACTTTATAAGATTTAGTTTCTTATTTATTTATTCATTTCTTCTTATATTATTATAGTTAGATTTTATATATAGTTAACTATATAATAAAAATAAGATCTATTCTTTTATATCTAAAAGCTAATATAATATTATATTAAGTAGTAGTCTAAGCTTATAGAAAAAAGAATAATATAATTATATTTATTTATAAAGATTATATTAATTTTTATAAAGGATTATTTTTAAAAAAGTTTATCTAAATATTTATATTTTTAATACTAGTCTTTAAATATATATAGTATATTATTAAGTAAAAAAACTTTTTTATATATTTAAAAAAAAACTTAGATCTTAAGTATTATATATATAATTTAAATAAAGAAGATTATAAATAATAATCTTAATTTATTTATAATAAAAAACTATTTATATTAAAAACTTTATAAATACTTTAACTTTAAATAATTATAAATTAATATATATATTAACTTTACTAAAAGTTAATATAAATAATATAGCTTAGACCGTTATATAAACTCTTTTATATAATATTCTATTATATACTCTTATTCGGTCTTACTAAGTAACTAAGTATAGAAAAGAACTAGTATACTATAATAATCGATATTCTTATATATAGACTCTTAATATCTAGTTATTTCGTAAAAATATTCTATAACTACTAGTTCTAATCGAGGCTTAGTAGTTCCGCTATTTAGCCTTCGAGATAATCTAAGTAGTATATAATAATTATATATTTAAAGAGCTATTATATCTATTTATACTATTAAATATACGAATTATATAAAATAATATAATTAATACTTTTATATAACTTAGATAGAGGGCTATATCTATTTATATAATTTTTAGATTTTAGCTTTATACCTCTATATATTAAAAAATAATAATAATATAAATAATATAATATAATTAATATTTATTTATCTATAATAGAATAATTATTATAATAAAAAAAAGATTAGTACTTTAACTTTATAATAATAGTAAGCTTATTTATACTCTAATTTTTATAATACTATCTTTTTATAATATATTAATATAAAAAATATATTTATATAAAATTCTATTAATCTAACTTATAAAGAGCTTATCTTAATAATAAAAGTAATTCTTATCTAATATAGGCTATTACTACGCTAATACTACTATTATAATCGATAAAATACTCTTATATAGGTTTATAAGTCTAATAGTAGTATCTTAACTAAGACCTATAGGTAAATATTAAATAGTTTAATTATATAATAATTAGAGAACTTTTCTAATTCTAGTACGAAACTCTATTAGTCTCTTCTTTCTCTTACTCCTATATTACCGTCTTAATTACTAGGGTATTCGCTAGCTATTCGAATCCTCTATACTCTACTAAGGACTTAAAAAAATAGGTATCTAGATTAGTATTACTAATTATCTATTATAGCCTTATATTTTAATTATAAATAAAGGTCTTATTTACCGGAGTTAAGACTATATTACTAGTTAGCTATATTCCTACGTTAATACGGATATACTATACCGAGCGCCTAGAGGAGGACCTCGCTATTAAAGATAAGAAGACGTAATATCCTAGCGCTATCTAGGTCTACTACCCTCTTATTCCCTAACTCTAGTTCTCGTAGCTTCTTCTTTAAACGTCCCTTCGCTTTCTTAGGAATATCGCCAACGCGGACGATCGTAGTTTAGTAGATAGTATTCGACTTATTACGGGAGATTGGTCGATTTATCGTACTTCGTATAGTATATAGTATTCTAGACGCTTTAGTAGACGGACGGCCTTTTATACCTTCGTATATAGCTATTTAGTATAGTAGATAAGTACTACTCCCTTAGTTCGTATTCTTTGGTTCGTATCTCTTAGTTCACATCCCTTCGTTCGTATCCCTTGGTTCGCGTCCCTTGGTTCGTATCCCTTGGTTCCAGTAGTTCCCCTCTTCTATACCCTACCCCCTTCCTCTGGGCCGTATAAGCGTGTTAAGGCTCGTATCAGATAAAGCTAGTATTGGCTACCCACTATTCCACGGGCCGACGTCAAGCGTTCCACTCTTTTCATGTACAGTTGAAATTTTAGTACTAGTCTTCAGATATATGTAGTTTATCGTTGAGTAGAAAACTCCCCTATAATAGTATAGTTGCGCAATATAGCTTTTCCTCAGGAAAAAAAAAAAAAAAAAAAAAAAAAAAAAGTCTAATAGTAAAAGTAAGAAGTAATAATTAGCTATAAGGCTACGAGGCGCGCTCGATATATATAGGGCCGCCATCCTAGCTAGTACCTCTAATCGGGACGATTATCTATTCTAGCTAGTATAGAATTGCCACATAATCGTAACGTAATCTAATAGAGGACGGCTACCAGCCGCAAAGCGGGATTATGGCTGTCACTCCTATGGCTGTACAAAGTCTTCGGGCCGACGTATGCCCCGCAGCCTTGCGATCAAATCTACTCCCCGTCAACCAGCTCACCTCTTGTAGATTCGCGAAAACCACGACAAACAGCGAGAACTCAATTCTTGGAAAACCCTATTACAAAAGTATCAAAACACCTCTGCTAGTGGCCGCAACAGTCCCTACAGGCCATTACGCGTCCCTCCGCGTCGATTTGGCACCTGTATGGTCGCCGTTGCGGCCGCGGCAGGGACAGACCGATAAAATCCGCGAGCAAGCTACACAATATGACACGTCTATCGAACGTAGTAACACGAGAGCGACGATAGAGCCCAAATACCTCTTTAGCGTAGTTACAACATATAGTATACAATTACTGATGGGTTTCCTGGTCAGCCCATCGTTAACTAACAATGTTTGCGACGTCCCGTATTGACGAGCCCTCGGACTGAACGGTATCACCTTACACGAACCACCTTATAGATACCCGGTACGCTACTATCGGTGCCACACAATACTACAGATTAATAGATAGTCTCGTCTATTGTCGCCCCTTACCCGTGTCGAAGGAGTGGCGCCCCCTCGACACACCCGACAAGGTCTGAGGAGATTCGCGCGAGAGCTCTCATGCTTAGTAGTTCTGACGGCGCGCTCTCGCGGAGCTGCGTCGCGACGAAATGCTGCTGCCGCTGCGCTCGGCGGCAGATTATACCACAAAACACGGCTACATAGGAACCTAGTGGGCAGCTTTACAATACCAAATAATAACGAAATTTAGAGAATATATCCTAAGCCCTGAGGGTATGAGGGCAAGCTAGTATAAACGCGGAATGAATACTAGGGGGAGACTGAAGGTATCGCGGCCGTAATATACGAGGTAGAGCGCCTCTACGAGCCTTAATACAATGGTAAAGAAAAATAATACTTTATGTATGGTATATAGATAGGAATGGTAATTAAGGAACAAATATATAGGCAGATACGTTACTTCTTAAGGCGAATGTACGTAGTCGTAAATAGAAGCTAGACCATAAGCGGGGGCAAGGGGACAGCTGGTCACACTTTTGGTGTGGTGAAGTGGGGCCTGCTGATTCGTTCGGCAAAGCGTCGGCTGTTCGCCAAACCTCTGCATCCGGGCACAGCTGCAAAATTGCGGCTCAAACCGAGTAGGAATCAATCAATCAATCAATCAATCCACCTTTCACTTAACACCATCACCTGGCGCGTCTAATATCCTGCACAATGGAGTCGCTGTACGACCCTCTACCAGCGCGCCAGAATCCGCACATACGACTGCTTACGCTACTGCCGGCCAAGTCTGAAGCAGATCCTATTCGCTGCTCTATCACACCATTCGACTTAACGACCGCACCGGCATTCGAAAGTCTATCGTACTGCTGGGGAGACGTTGCGCAAAAGAAGCCCATAGAATGCAACAAGCGCCCATTTCAAGTCATGAATAATCTGTATTCAGCCCTCCAGCATCTGCGATATAAGGACGAGGAGCGCATACTATGGATAGACGCGATATGCATCAATCAGGAAGATTGGGACGAGCGTTCGGCTCAGGTGGTCATCATGCGCGACATCTACCGGCGCGCAGAGCGTGTGCTGGTCTGGCTGGGACCCAGCGCGGACGGCAGTGAGTTAGCGTACAACACGCTGCGGAGGATGAGCGAGTACTGGCCGGAGATGATGGAGCGCTGGTCGAAAGACCGGATGAGCGCCCTGAAGCTGGGTCCTTACAGGAAGACGCTGCAGCGGTTGTGCGGATCACAAGGAGTGGCGCAAAGCGACGACATCGAGACCGATGAGCGCTTCCAGCTCCAGCCGCGGGAGATCGCCGCGTTGCGCGCGGTGCTCGAACGGCCCTGGTGGATGAGGCTCTGGGTGATCCAGGAGGTCTGCGTTGCGACAGCTGTGACGATGATCTGCGGTCACGACACCATGTCCTGGGACGATCTCTCCTCTGGCTACGTCGTCGCGATGGGGGCAGGAGGGATGATGGCACGCATCGGCATAACGACTTGGAGTGCATGTTGCAGAGATCTTTACCAATTAAAATTCACATTTGATAGAATGCAGCAAGAGAGGAAGAATTCGGCGGGGACATCGGCCGATCCCCCGTCTTTGCGGAGATTTTTCGGGACAATTAATATGCGTTGGTTGACGCGTATTGCGTACACTTTCAAGGCCTCGGTACCGCACGACAAGATCTATGGCATCGTAGGACTAGTGGATCTACACCCCCACGAAGAAGGTCTCTCAATTGTGCCAAACTACGAGCTTTCAGTGGTCGAGTGTTATCAGAACGCGGCTTTGACTATCATGCTACGATCTGGTAGCTTGGGGGTGCTTGAGGACGTTGCTCGTGTGTTAGCGACGCAATCCCGATTGGAAGGCCTTCCTTCATGGGTTCCGGACTGGAGCTTTGACCTATCCTCGACCTGGGAAGGCGCCTCATGGGGCCCGGCGAGTCCGTTTGCGGAGCACCTGGCAATCGGGGTGATGTCGACTGCACTCACGCAAGAAGAGTTGCTCTTCAATGCTTGTGGAGAGAATGAGCGATGCCATCCGAGGGTGGTGGATGGATCCGTACTCGTGCTCGAGGGTCACGTCGTGGATACTGTAGCGTTATCTGGTCAAATCCTCCATGGTCAATTAAAAAACGATGACGAAGACAAGTGGAGGCGCTTCGGCGAAGAACGAACCAGCAGCTCTCTTTTTCAGCAGCTCCGCCTCTTTGTCAACACCTGTCTTCGCGTCAGTGTCTTTGTGACAGCACTGCTGAGCTGGGAAGATCTAGCCTTTGCAGACCTTACACATAGAACGAAGACCGAGAACGAGACTTTTCACGAGGTCATTCAAGCGGGTGACTACATCCAGGGCCTGGATACGTCTATTCAAATATATGAAAAGAATTGGCGCTTGTTGAATACCTGGTTGCGTCGTTTGGCTTTTCTGCAGATCTTTGGGCGGGGTGCCGGGACACTTACAGTATACAACTTGGTTCTGGGTTTCGTTTCTTATCTTTCCTTCACGCGTTCTAGGTCAAAATCTCATCTGGTAACACTACTAGGCAGTATGGAGGGATGTAGGCTTGCGCGAACAACGAGCGGACGCTTGGCGAGGATACCGCATAGTGCTCGGGTCGGTGATAGCATCGCGTTGCTACGTGGGGGGAAATACGCTTCTGTGATAAGGCCGAAAGGACGCAGATGGGAGATGGTAGGAGCAGCGTACGTGGCCGGCATCATGCACGGTGAGGCATGGCAGCCAGGTGGAGTCAAGGAGATGGAGTTCATATGAATAAGAGAAGACAGACGTCGTACGTGCTGGGAGGAAAATGTGTATAAGCAGACATTGACATTGAGCGTGTGGGTCAAGATCGACGGCAGACCTAGCTATACAGGGTCAATACATACCTTCCACAAAAGAGAAAAGGTTAAAGCTCAATTTAGGATAACACATGAAGGACGTGACCCTGGTTGCACCGGATGCAATAGCAGTACGAGGCGTTGTGTCACATGCAAGAAACATGACTGGACAAGATACTGAATAGTACATTATAGAAAGAAAATCGGCAAACTCTGTATTTCGGAGGTGATTCAAAGCTGTGGTCAATGTAAGGCTGTCTCCGCACTAAACTTGAATCGAGACCCTATATCCATTTGCGCGCCAGTCTCAAATCAAGAAGGTAAAAACTGGTACAGACACCATGTATGACCTGTCTTTCAAAAGTCTGTGTCAATAATCGATCTGAAGGTAAAAGAAATCAACCGCTCAGCAAGTAATAGGCGTAGCAAGCAGATTGTCTCTAAAGCGGCAGGCCAGAGGTAGCACAAAAATAGCATAGTAGTACAGTAGTTCGCTTAGCAATCATTGTAAGGTACAACCTATGTGAGATGGTACTTGTAGTTGCCACCGCTAGTAGGGCGGACGGCCGAGCCGCACCGGCACTCTACAAGAGGTGAGCTAGTTGATGGGTGCCAGAGAGATAGCCAAGTTTGAACGCAAGACTGCGGTCGGCCCGCTTGCTAGATTTTGCACAGCCACAGGTCTGATAGCCACAATATTGCGTTACGATTATGTCACAATCTTGCGCTAGCCAAAATTGGTAACCATTCCGATCGGAGGTATAGCCTAGTGTAGCGACCCTATATAAATTAAGCGTCCCTCGTAGCCTTACGGCCGATAATAATTTCTTATTCTTATCAAATCCGAAATTTTAGGGAAGCTTATAATCGCACACGGGTATATCGTACCAGTAATACCCATAAAATACGTATTCACGGTCCTCGAAACTTGTAATCCTGAGCACTCCCCGTGTATAAGTTCCGGGGCCCGAAGACGCCGGCGCCCACGCTTGCGGCCCACCTTTACTACCGTTGCGGGTGGTGGTTACGGGTAGTGGTTATGGCTCGGAAACCAAACTCGTGGGTGAGGAAATCAAAATTCGCCTATACGTAATATATCCTATAAATTTTATAAACTATAGCCCGTGAGGTTAGTGATGTCGCAGGTGGAAGAGCTAGCTATGTGAATCGATGGAGCGATCGATAAGACTATTAAGGATAGAGGATAGATGATAGAGAGTACAATAGTCCATTTTTATAGGATATAGGATAGGTAGTAGATTATATTTTCTACTCCAGAGTCTAATAGACTACTATCGCTACTACTTAATATTGTAGTATATACTATACTCTTTGGGTTATTTCGCGAGTGTGACAACGCGATGGCTGCTACTCATTTCATAGAATCTATAATAGTGTAAATTGATTGGTTATTAGTAAAACAAACGTCTACAACGTAAGTGCTGTCCTTCAATTTGTATATTGCTGCGCTGGTTCCTCGCTTCGCAACAAGGGACTTTGGTTCTCTTGCTTGCAAGTTTGATTCCCGACCGAACACCTGTAACCATCACCCGCATACTATACCGCAGTCTACAATCGCTGTAGCTGCCGAATGGCTCCCGTGGCAGCAAATGTCCCGAACGTCACCGACGCCACCAGGATCTTGCCTATGGAGCTGCAGTCGCCGCCCGCAAAGCAGCCCGGCTCCGTCGTCTCGTTGAACGGCTGACCTACTTTCAATGCGGCCCTAAGCGGCGGCGGCGCCTTCTCAAGCTTCAACTTCCCGGCGAAGCCGAGGTCCGAAGCCGTGCGTAACTCCGCCGCCGCCATCGAACTCGATGGTGACCTGGGAGGCGGTGGGTTCCTTGATGAGGCGCGCAATGGGGCGGTTGTCGTACGACACACGGTCGCTGAGGATGGCTGTCAAGCCTTGGAGTTTGGCAGCGACGTCGGGGGCGCCATTGGTGTAGACGACGACCTATTTGGAGAGCTGCAGGGCGCTGCGGATGAGGCCATTGGTGATGGGCGGCACCTGGGCCACGAGCTCGATGGCCAAAACCCCGACCGACTCCTGTCCGCGGTCCTCGTAGCCGTGGCAGAAAAGGCAGTGGAATCTAGACCATCGTCAGTCTCTCGCGCCGCTGGGCGGGCCTCTGGGGCACCTCACATTCCCTTGATCCAGCACTCATGGTAGCCTGGAATGTTGGGCAGCACGTCCTTGACGCCCACAGCCAGAATCAGCTTCTTGCCTACCCACTTCTCACCCGTCGCATCCTCGGCCTGGAAATCCCGCTCGCAGTCTTTTCGACGTCGATGACTTTGCGGTCTACAAACCGCACGAAATCCCCGTACTGTTGCTCCAGCTCCGCCCTGGCCGCCGCACGGTACTCATTGGGATTCTTGTGGTCCCAGGTGGGGAACATGTGCATGTGCGGCGCTTCGGCATTGCGGTATACGCCCGAGTCGAAGACGGTCGTCTTGTAGCAGTTGCGGGAGAGGCGCAGGGCGGCGGCCAAGCTAGAGGGTCCGCCACCGACGATGATGACGTCGACCGAGGCCATTGTGATGGTTCTGAAGAGCCGGAGCTTGGGGAGGAAATGGGGTAGTGGGAAGGGGGAGAGACACGGTTGCAAAGGCAATTGTGCTTATGGCGCCATGGTGTAGCTATCCAACATATGCAAGTGGAAGTGAAGCAAACGAAGCGCCGACTGCCGACCGGGGAGATGCAGTTCCAACGTTGCACGGCAATCTTTGCTTTGTCTGCTGTGCCGCACACGCCGGAAAACCATGGCCCTCTCTGGGCTGGAGCTCTCGTAGCTTACCGACGACCATCTGAGCAACGTCGCAGTCGTCCACGACCATCGCACCCTCACTTACCAACAATTCCACCGCCCAATCTCAGATATTGCGAAAGGACTTTGGATTAATAACGTCCGTGCAGGCGATCGAGTCGTGCCGCTCACCACACGGTGCCTGGAGATGGCCATTTTGTTCGCCAGCGTGCTGAAAGCGAGCGCTTGCTACGTTCTTCTAGACATGGAAAGCCTGGCTGCAGAGCGGACCAGACAGGCTATCGGGCGTGTGAATCCGGCCTCTGTAGTTAGCAGCACACGCCATGTCGTCACCGGCCATTCTGTCTGTGGCTTTCATCGTGTATTGGAATCTGGGAGCGAGGTCGCACATAACCTCCTTCCGGCGATCCAAACAAGGCCCGTGGATCTTGACTACATCATCTTGACTTCGGAGGTTACATATACGCCAAAGGGCGTCATGGTTTCTTGTCGAGCGCTTCCAAACTATGTGTGATAAAGTCAATCAGACACGCCCTTCAATATCGGCGTTACTCGTGACGATACAGTCCTCTGCACTTTGTTTCCCTGCATTTTATGCTATGGCCTCGGTCTCAATGTCAATCAAATTCCTCAAGAGACACAGCTTGCACTGGAGCAATCTTTTTGACCCTCCACAGTGGGGGTATCACCCTCATCAGTTGTTCCGAAACCCTAGAATCGGACCTTGAACAGTACATCACGCTCCCCGCTCTCACTCAATACTCCGCGCCCTCACCTCACCCGCTCGCTACCCTGGACTGTGAGCAATCTTTCTTGGCGCGAAGCTCCGAGGTATGACTTGGTTCGAGCCTGAGCTACCCCTCAGTGCGCCATCTTTAACTGCTATGGCCAGAGCGAGAGGACACGCGCCTTACTGATATCAAATCTTCTGCCCGATAGCCCTATCGGTCACGGCTTGCCCATGCAGAACAGCACCGTGCTTTTGGTAGAAGATGAAGCGGGAGGCATCGAGGGCGGGATCTGGATATTAGGCCCCGGGCTTGCCAGTGGGTACCTGGATGATGCAGGACTGACGGCAACGAACTTTGTCGAGCTCGGGGGGGCGTTACTACCGCACGGGAGATTATGTGCAGAAGAAAGACGGACGGCTTCATTTCCTCGGGCGAGGCGATAGCGTGGTCAAGAGTCGCGGCTTCCCCGTTACCTTGGATATAGAAGTTGTTCCGGCACTCTTGATCAGGAGGGTACATTTTCTGCTATTGCTCTACACCACCAAGGACGGCTGTATAGATTTGTTACTCCAGAGTCAGATGTGCCCCCACGAGGTCTGGTGTTAATATACAGGACCGGTTTGATATCTTCGTCGTACCAGACATTATCGTGCATATCGAACGATTCGCGCTGACGCAAAACGGTGAGGTTGATTTAGGCGTTCCGCGCGGAATGGCTTCGAGGGAAAACGCCTCGTCCCTGGAATAGCATCTCAAGTCGACGACGAGTTCAGATGTACTCAAATATGCGGTACGGGAAAGTCTAGGTTTGCAAGGGCGTCAAATCGGAATCGGGGCTTTCTTCCTATATCTTGGACGGAACTCGTTATCAGCAATCCGGCTTTTGTCGATACTGCACGAGCACAGCTTCTCGGTCTCACTTTCGACACTCCTTTCTCGAGCGGATATTAAAACCACCCCAAAAGGTGCACTACCTTGGATAGTACCAGCGGTACCGGATGAAGAACCAGATTACATGCATGGTGCGCGGCTAGTGATTGGTTATCCGTACAAGATGAGGCTGCAATGTCTCGGGTGCGTGTCCGGACATGCAGCAGGAGCAGTGCAGCATTTTATTCGTGTCACAATGTATGTTGACTATTAGAGCTAGGGCCAAGGCTGACCGGGTGGGTTGCACGAGCGCAATATCAGGAGCTTGTTGTTCATCAAAGAGAAGAAATTGAAATGCAGGGTGAATGGCAGCGTTTCCAGAATTTGGCCATACGTCAAGGCCAACTTTGCACGCGGCATGGCCCTGGTATGGTCACCCCGAGCCACATGTTATGGAAATGCATCGTCCTATACCAAGGCGGGTTTGGGAAAAAGTAGATCTACTCTTTCCCAAACGCCCCGCCCTTGCCTTTGCTCTAGAACTTTGGGGCATTTATGTGGCTTTCGACGGACTTTTGTACAGAGTGAACTGCATTGTGTAGTGCTTGGTAAACCCCCCTCCCCCCCTCTTCTTTAAAAGCGCTATAAATGTTGAAACTTGTGAGATGTTCCTTTACTGAGATGAAGGCTATTCACAACCGAAGATCATACACCTACCTCAATAACCCCTGTCTATCAGGTGACTGAAAAACAAGCGACAGGCGCTCGAGCCTATACATTTAGCATTCCGGCCCCGCTACGGTTCTAACCATCAACAACCATCTCTCTCGCGCTCTCAGACCATTATACGCTTGGTTTATCTGTACTTTCCCTTTCGGCTGGAAAGCTGACCCATGTACACAGAAAGTTCCAGCAATGCCATTTCAAGCCCCGGACGGTACCTGGTCTGACGATAGAATGTACTATCGTTCGGGCGATCAATGGCTTCTTCGCACCCAAACCACTAGCACGTCGAGCCAGCAGAGTGAAGCAACACAAAAAAACGCAGCACAGCAGCCCTCATTCGCAGGGTGCACCGCGAACCCTTCGTCCTTAACCGCCGCCCTGGAGGCGTTTCCGCGGCACTCCACCGAGGCTTATCAACAACCTCCGCAGTTGGTATTCGGAACAAAACGGCAGACGCCGGGCAAGCCAGCTGTTCCGGCGATCACCTTGGACCCAAATTTTAGGGCTGCAGCTTCGGAAGACAGGATGATTTGGGGCTTTGTGCAAGCCATGGACATGATGGCAAGTGGCCAGGTTTAGTTAGGGAGCGACATTTTGCGTTGGGTCTACTAGGAAGGACATAGAAATCGATGTCGATAGGTCGAGGAGGGACGAGAAGGTTGTGGTAGTTTGTGTTCGAGAATACATGCGTTGCAGACCTAAAGTCCCCCACTGTTGGTAAAAAAAAAAAAACAGTTTGTCGAGAAATAAGCGAGGTACCTATCTTTAAGCAGTTCAATCTCCGTCCACAGGTCTTAATACTGTGTTAGTACTCTTAAGTTTCGTGCTCTAGCTATTTCTACACGCTTTGAACTGCTTTTGGCACAAAATTACGCGCACCTTACAGCGTTCTTGCCCATCTCGCGAAAAGCATCGCTTCATGCCATAAGCAAGAAACTCTCGATACGAGACTCATTATAAGCTCTACCCTGTTCGAAATATATAAGTAACAGGGCCTGAGCGTCAGAATACTATTGCAATAGCAGGAAGCCATCAGGAGACCTGCGGCTTATAATGCACGCAGATTCGTGCAAGATCGTCACCCTGGTCGGTACTTTCGGCCGAAGCGACTTCCGAATCTAGCTAGTACGGGATCTGAATAAGCTGTACGCAACAGAGCATGTGTAATTTGCACATGTCAGCAAATAAGCGAAGCTTATGCCGATAAGTCTGTAGATTAGCGAGTACCTTAGTGCCCTCAGATCAATAAACAAGATAATAAACTCAAGGCCCAGTTTATCCAGGTTCAAAATCAAGTCTACGCTGGGAAATCAGTTTCCGGTTCCTACACTATGGTTATTCTGCGCGCACGGCCGCTAGAAAGGCGTCTTACTAAATAGGTAGTAGCGCTTTGCAGGGGTGGTATATATGGTTTGAAAAGTGGCGAAATCCCAAGCTGCACCTCATGTACCTCTACCTACCTGTTCTCTATCCATTTCGAAATATTTACAAGGTCCTGGCAGGTGCGTTTCGGCCGTCCTCCCTGCTAGCGTCGGTGGAGGAGTTCGTCAGTTTAACGATGCTGAAGTGGCGAATGATTGACGCGTACGTAGTTCTAGAGGTAGCCGTTCTACGGCCACTTGGCCAGTACGATTATATGGGGCTAATGTTCACCCCGTGGTAATCACTGCATTTTCTTGCGTGTCAAGCTTCTTCCGTCCAGCAGTTTAGCCTTACCCATAATGAACACTAAGGGTCTGAGTTCAGGAACATTAGCACGAAACGCAACCCGCACCCTTAAATCGTAGATGACTAACCTTATCAGAGTAGCTTTAGCAGAAAGGATCACTGTAAGTTATACAAGTGATGTGCAGCGTTCACAGTACTTTTAGGACAAGTAGCTTGCCTGCTGAGTGATATTTTGGAACTCCGTACGCGATGAACTCGAAAGGAACGTAGATAAGATCAACACTTTTGTCAGGGAGCTGGTGGAACTGACCTCGCCCAATCCGGAAACTCGAATCCAGCAAGAGCGTCTCTGCGATAAAGACGCCCGCGATCTTGGCAAGGTGTCTGCAGAGGACAAAGAAGTACTCGCGATTCTCAATGTGGAGTTGAAGAAGCATGACAAGATGCTAGGCGATGCCCTAAAAAAGGTTGTTTCGACTGCCGCGACCCATCACAACGCCGTAACATTCTCTGAGACGGCAATAGGGGCTCACAGCTGGCTCAGAATTACGGCACTATGACGAACAATTTTGGGTTGGATCTGGTTGAACTTGGATTCAGACATGAGAGGAAATCGTTCAAAAGACTGGACTTTCTTCGCTAGCATGAAGGCCACCGAAAGACAGACGTAGTTACGAGGAATAATTCATTAGTGGGTAGGTCTTGTTGGCAGGATTTCTCTAAATTTCAAGTACTTGCGTGGAGTTGGAGAAGGTCTTGGTGGGTTACTTCCTTTCACTAGGTTCACAACCAGCGTTCCCAATAGTAGGTAGCACAATGAAATTCGCTCTCTCTACAGTGCTGCTGTAGGATATTAACCGCCAAGCTCTGTTAAGTAGTACATATAATCGTACTGTAGTTCGCCCCCTGGGTACGTTACAACACCCCCATAGCTCAATCTGATAGTGGCAAACCAGTAACGCTAGATGCACGAGTCCCTCCAGGTACGACATAGGCACATCTCTCGTCCAATACCCCATTCCGCAACTAGGATTCAGAGTGAGATTACTCTAATCATCGAGCTGATAGTGCCGTAAAGGTTCAAAAGCAAGATCCGCCTCATTCTCTTCTTTGCCAGAATGCTCTCTAGGGATGAGATCAATCTGCGAGCCATTCCGGGAGTGTAACTCGGTCAACGCATGTCCCCCACTGAGGTGCTTGTAGCTCGTACTGCCACGAGTGGAAACCTTTCCAAAGAGTTCACCCGTGGTACGACGTATGATTCCGACATAGCCCGCGGCCTTCTTGTCATTTGCAGGGTTCCTTTTGCGCGCATCGCGTTTCGACCACATCAAGAAGCTCCACGCAATGGCCCCGACAAGCGCGAGGACCGCCGCGATCCAGATGGTGAGGAGATATGCGCGTCCAGAGTATATGACGATGGTATCAGTACCGTTAAGCTTCCGATCAGATGCTTTTCCGGTCAGGTTTTTGATGAAGACGGTCGAGACAGCAGCGGAGCCGAGCATGATGATCGCCGCAATCCACCCAAACAGTGTCGCCGCAAGTGCACCCCAATAGACACAAAATCCGACAACTCCTGCGAGAAGTGCTAACGCAGTAGTCCCGGCACCAATTGAAAGGCAAATGAAGATTTGCTTGGGAGTCTGACCAACGAGATTGTCTTTGATCAAGTCAACATCCCAAACCCTCCAGAGTCGATCCAGATCGAAAAATTGCTTCCCCCAAGGAGAGCAGTAGTCGACAAGATATTTCCCATCCTTCTTCATTCCACTGCAGTATAGTGATGGGAAGATGCCGAAGAAATCCTTGTTCCGGCTGAAGTCATGGGAGTCGGGGAGGCCGTGAAAGGTTTCCCCGTTGACCTCTCGAGCAACCTGGTTCGTCTCAATCTGCCATAAAACGTTAGGAAAGCTTATTACAAAGATCTATCTGATATCTGACGTACCAGGATGATGTATCGTCCAGGATCTGAAGGGAGACCGTCTTTGATTGCGCCGCTACCGGCGCGGAGCATAACTCCAACGCCAAATAGGACCACTACATGTAGCAGAATGGTAGCTATAACCAAGATGGTATTGCAGGATACCTTCCTTCCCATCTTGACTATTTCAATGTTGATGTGTTGAGGGGAGAGCTAAGTGGGGCGATTTTGAGTCGTCTGAGATGTAGAAGAAGCAGGAAGGCAGGCGCTCTGATGATTGATTTCTCTACTATCTGGGGCTGCATCTACTTGACTATTCGCTCGCCGCAGGGAGGTTTGCTGATTCATCTGCGGCCTTTCAGCTCGATGGACCTTATCATCTGGCCTTCGCTTGGCTTCAGGTGACCAAAGATTCTCACCAATCAATACCCGTCTGGGTTCAGCTTTCGCTAAATGAAAAACAACAAACACACTCAACTCGACGGGCTGAGCCTGATAAAAAGCTTGATAATGCGTGAGACCTATTAGGAAGTGGCTTAGCATGTCTTGTCGGTGAACAACACTGCATCCAGGGTCCAACAGCTGCGACAATGAGACCATCACTGGCTTACACATCTACTTGCGTGAACAATCTATATTCAGACGGATGCAAAATGATTCAGACGCCGCTCATCTGCTTGGACCGGTTCTTTGCACCGACCACTTTCTGTAATCAAGACATCCATGGCGCAGCTTCGATGCAGAGCTAGCCTGAGTTGTGAAACATGCTCACAGATTATGAAGACTAACGCTCCATTAGCTGACAGGGTCCGCGCGGCAGATGGAAGATGCCGTCTATCGATGGGACACTGTATTTTCACCAGCCCAGTAATCTACCGAAAGTTCGACAAGTGCGATATCAATTTGGTTTCCTCGGACACATTCAACCGTGACTCATGCAATTAGCTGTCTAAGAAAGGTATCAGTTGTGATGATACAACGTTGGATCGACTCCCCCAGTGCTGAGGGAGGTTTTCGGCGGAAGAATAGCAATTGATGACCCGACGGCTGCGTACTCCACTCCCTATGGAATGATGCATCCAAGAGCTGAGTTCCGGCCAAGACCGCGCCAAGTCGTCCACTCTTAGCAGTGGTACGCCACTCGCTTGTCGTCGCGAATGATCTTGGCGTCGTCTACGGACTATGTGCTAGCTATGTAAGGAGCCTTTCTTCTGTGTTCTCCGGGCCATTACCTTTTCGGAAGACAGATTTTGAACGATGTTGCCCATACATCTTGCATTCACACTCCTTTGCTTGGCATGTCAACCATGGACGACGATATCCGCAATTGCCCCAGCTCGTCCAACAGCAATTTCAAACCCTTATTGTCCTGCCTATCCACCTCCACGTCCAGGCACCTGCGGTCCGTTCAGTTACAACCGCTGCGACAGTAATACCGCTGGTTGCCCGTTCCAGGAAAAGAAATGCAAATCCGCTGCCCCAGCCGCATTTTCGTCCATCGGACCTCCAATCCCCAACCAGGTCTACATTTCACCAGAAGCGTATCTCTATTTCAAGATGCTGGAAACCGAATACGTGGTTGAGTTCGCGCAGAACCCGATGCAATTTGAAGATGTTATTCCCCTTCCATTCTGTGGCAGATCCACGGCGCCTAAAACACGACGTGACGAGGAAGACGCCAGTTTTCCGAAAGAGTTGGGAAAGCGATATGATTTCAAAGGGAAATTATTTGGAAGCAAGCCACCAGGCGGAACCATAGGAAAGATACTCGACAAAGCGAACCCAATCGTCAGCCCGGTATTGGATAAACTCGTACAAGACCTTAAAACCACGGCCCAGATCCTGAAGGAGGTCATTAATGGCCTCGCTCATATTGGTAAGACACGCCCCTTTATCCATGCAGGCTCAACCCAGATACTCTAGCTTACCCGCCAAACTCCTAGACATTCCGTGCCTGGGGAAGGCTCCTAAATATCACCCACGGCCCGTTTGTGTACCGCGAAATATCACGGTGCCGATTCATTTTACTGTCTTCGCCACGAATTATACAACGAGCAGTCAGGTTACTGTTGATGTACTAAAGTCGCAAGTCGAGATGATGAATACCGCCTACCTAAATTTAGGAATCCAATTCTTCATTTCAAGTTTTAGCTACCATGTCGGAGAGGAATTCAGACCGTTTGCGCACCACGACATCAACCGACTCGACGACCCAGATAATAAAAACAATAAAGAGTATATTTCCTACGTGGAGCGCACGAAACAGGAAAATCGGTACGGCGGATTTGACGAGATCAATGTCTGGATCGTGGAGTCGTTGACTGCACCGAGTTGCGATCGAGGGGTTTACACTGATGGATATTGTACACTCGCTCGACAACTCACGTATGCAGACCGAAGCGTGGACGGCTGCGTAATCAACATGGCTACCCTTCCGAATGTAAAGTTCAATGAGCTGGGTCCGTCGACTGGATCTACGTTGGTTCACGAGATTGGTCATTGTAAGCATTCCTATCGCCAAACCCTACTCACATCACCGATTTTCTAACCAGCGAATGATAGGGTTCAATCTCGACCACATCTTCCCCGAGAAAACCGGAAAGGGTGGAGGTTGTGACGGCGAAAGCGACGGCATCGTAGACACCTTCCAATTCCCCAACGATCCAAATTTCAAGTTCGAGGATCGCCAACCTCGATGCTGTCATTCGGGCTCTGGAAAATCTCTCAAGTTCTTCCAATGCCCTTCCGAAAATCTGACACACGTGACGAATTACATGAGCTATTCGAGGTCCAAGGGTCAATTCGACAAAAACGATCCATTGGGCACCCGCCCATGGACCATGGGTCAGCGGGCCCACATGTTCGCATCATTCTTCACGATTAGACGCAAGGCGCCACTCGGTGGGCTCGATGGAGATTGTCTCTATTACCCCGTGTTCAAGGACACTGGAAGCCCTGCCTCGCGACGATGGAACACGGGCGGATTTCTCCAACCTCGTTCTGAACACTCGAAGCGCGGTCTTCTCAGCGGCGGCAATATTCTCCGACAATCTCCAGGTTTACTCGAAACACTCAAGAAAGTCTGCGCGACGGATCCAGGGAACTCAGGGCTCTCGGCTATCAACGTCATCACCGGAGATGAAGTCAAATGCGATGGCACGACATGTCAACAGCCGCCTGGGGGGGCTATCTGCCCAGATGGCATTTCCACGCCGCCTTGTACATTGCTTCCCGATCCACTGCCAGACCAAAAACAACAATGTCCCGACGGCTCCCCTCCCCCCTGCAAGGCCGACGTCTGTCCCCTCGGCACAACACTGTCATGTACACCGGAAGAAGGTTTCCTGTGTCCGGACACAGGACTTAAGGGCCCTTGCAAAGGCCCTCCCTCCCCCCCGGACGGCAACCAGAACAAGACCTTATGTCCAAAAGCATGCGACGTCCACTTCAACAAGTGCGATGCCAAAACGGCACCGACCTGCATTTTCCCTGATCCGAGAGTCGCTCATCCACGGGGCGCGTGTGCTTGTGCGCCCGGCTTCAAGGCAACAGGGGCTGCGGATGGCGATGCGACGAAGCATTGGAGATTGCCGATCTTGGGTCAAGAACATCGGGTTTGGGTGCCTGAGGGCGTGGTGTGTAAGGCGGAGTGTCAGGGCGCTGGGTTTGATGCTTGTAAGGAAGTTGTGATTATTGATAAGTCGTGCATTTAGACCGGGACGGGGGCGTGGGCGGGCTTGGGCGGGCTTGGGCGGGCTTGGGATGGGCTACTTGGGCAGGCTTAGGATGAGATACTGGCTTGGGAAGCTACGCCTAATTTGGAAGGTTTCAACTGTATGGAGTAAGTGTATTTCCGCATTGAGCTGGATTTAGCTAAGCGGTAAACGTCTGGCCCGTGAATGGTCATCAGCAAATACCTATAATTCCTTAGCGAATTTCTGTTTCGGCATCAATGAGTCTAAGCATGTGATTAGGTCGCATAGGTTAGAAGAAACACGCTAATCCCTCCGCACTAACGTGTTCTACAAGCGAGTGGGCCATACAAGAATGGCTCAACCAACTCCCTAGCCATCTTGGCTATCAATCGGAATTAGATTCAGAGCGAACGAGAGGCTGTACGGAGCTTTAACGTCCCCCGAACAGCAGTACAACGCCGACGCGCTGGAATCGCTACGCGACGCGATTACAAGCCTAAATTAAAGAAGCTTTCTAAGCTAGAGG
Organism: Darksidea phi; assembly: GCA_030770425.1. Classification (NCBI taxonomy): domain Eukaryota; kingdom Fungi; phylum Ascomycota; class Dothideomycetes; order Pleosporales; family Lentitheciaceae; genus Darksidea; species Darksidea phi. The sequence goes on from JASJFT010000133.1 coordinate 41,062, forward strand.
AGGAGGTAATTGTTAGATATATACTCGACCTAGATTCGCGAGGATTTACGCTCTCTCTATCATTTGTGCGGTCGCTGTACAAGCTAAACTGAATACACTCTTGTCTTTTGTTCTGTTCAGCTGTTAAGGTACGTTTCAATCTTCTTAAAATCCATGTAATGTCATCGCAGCTTGTCGGAACACGTTATAATTCCGATACCTTTTGCATAGAACAGCATTATATTAGAGATGATATGTTGCCATGATTATCGATCGTGTACGCGCCACGCCCTCTCTGAGGCTCTGGCCGTTGCCCGCGGCATGCGGCTCGCCCTCTTTCATGAGACTCGGGCCGTTGCCCTCGCAGTCATGCCGTGACGTGAGCTTCAGGCAATCACAGGCAATGACTGCAACCAACAACCTTCTTGCGTTTCAAGGTATTCGGGACGAAATGCCCTTTTGTGTCACCTTTCTGGGTTATTCCGCGAGTTTGACGACGCGATGGCTGCTACTCATTCGATGATTATCGATCGTGATTACTGTAAGCCTCTTGCTACATCCTGCTTCCCGAAGCCTTCGCATGCAAGAGGAGAAGAAAGCGCGCAATAAGTCTCATCACCCTTTGCTTGCGAGGCCTTCTTTCACCTTACCAATTTTATCACGTCGCATCCGCCTGTATTCTAGCAATCAGGTAGTGGATTATACTCTTCGGATATTTCATGCTCCTCGCGATGTCTCATCCGATCGTGCCAGAGACTAAAACTCGCGTCGCACACGCCGCATTGAATTGGGGCCTAATCCGAGTTAGCCAGTTCTACTCACACCTGCACTCTATAGTATAACACAAGCAATGTACCTTGTTCCGCCTGATTATCTCTTCCGGAGGATATGAGGACGTGTCCTCGTCGTTATATACAACATACGTCGACACGCCTGACTTCACCCGAAGGGACTTGCGCATCTCTTCAAAAGCAGGCGGCACTGGCTTTTGTAACACGTCCTTAATCTCCCGTGCAGCAAGGACATGGATCCAATCGCAGCAGACGAATAGGTGGTGCGACCGGTCAAATCCGGTCACATACGGTACGAAGATTTTGACCTCGCAATTAATACCCTTAGCTCTGAAGAGCTTAGAGATGTCCTCCGCCTCTTTACGGGAGGGCTGATATCCCCCGCCCATCGGCGGGAGCCTGTTTGCTATAAGAAAATCGTCGAACTCGGAAACGCCGAGTCTGAAGCCTTGAATGAGGGTGACCAGGCCCATGTTGTAGTAGAAAGAGCGCGTGAGATAAAAGTAAAGCACAAGAAATGTGCCGTGTGTGGGGAAAAGTGAATAGTACAATAACAAACAAAGGGTGCGGCTCAACCCTACCTTATAATGGACTCTCGCTTAGTGTCCCGGCAGCCTATCGGCTTTCTCGTGCAACCTTCTGAGCTTCACCACGACAACATGGCCACGCTACGGCATGAATACAAGGGCAACGCTCCGAGCCTTATGAAAGTGGGCGTGGCGCGTGCCATAATGTTGAATGTATTAAATTAACTAATATAATTAGTTATAAAATTTTAGAAATAATAAGAAGCTTTTACGTAGCCGAAGAGTTAAAGGGAGATTTTAGCGCCGCGCTAGCGACGCTAGTAAGGTTCCTTTCAGCGGCGGTATCTAATTCATGAGATAACATTCACTACAAGGACACAGCCTCTACCACCATCATGTATCCATTTCCTTTCTTACGACAGTAGCCAATGGACTATCATCATCTCCGTCTGATACAGTGATTTCTACAACCCGATGATGAATTACCGCACGACTTACCCTCCTATGGAGAGAAAACCCAAACCTTATGATTAGGACTGCTCTGAGCATTAAAATTTGCGTAAGTATGAGCGTTGCTGTTCGAGCATATGGTAATTGTCGGTTGTAGGGCCTCAGATCCCGCGCGGCATGGAAAGTTGATCGGAGGTGGGTGGGGAGCAGCGGCTACATCGTGCGTCAGGGCGTGGAGATGAAGTTAGAGTTCGCATCGATTCGATTGTAACTAGACCATGCTTCTAGTCCTTGGTGACGGCATATGCGTACCGTTTGATGCGTACTTGGCCTCCATATATCATGCCCAAAGCAGGCTGTCAATAGCTGCAGTACGAGTTGCGCGTGGAGGCAACTGAGGCCATCATGCTTCACAGAGTACCGAGCTGTGGGCGTGTCAGCGATCCACCAGAACGATGCGCCCAACGGGCTGCTTGAACCTGTGCCTTGACGCCTTAAAATGATTTTGTCTAACCCGGTAGCACGGGGCTGCACCGTGCTTCCATTCTGTCTATGTTTGTATGCGTAACTTATCCAACTCGCATGATAGCACGCCGACCCAGTCTCCAGTCCCGCTGGGAGCACAAAAGGGGCTCGAGGCCCTTGAGGCCGAGTGGAAGCCCAATCTGATGCTGTGCTCACGTGTACAAGCTTCTGTTGGCTGCAATAGCGTGAGACATGACTCTAGCGAACCGGCCAGGCACGTCCTTGTCCTCTTTTGCCGTCTTAATGGCTGTTAAGATCTTCTTGATACCGACTCCTACCTCTACGCTGCCTGTATTTTCCTGTATCTTTCCGATAGCACGCTGCTGATCGCGATCCGAAAATGCCCCTGAGCCCTGTAAGATGTGGACAAGTTCGGCTTGCGTGTTGACGTTTGGCACTGCGATCTCTGCATCGAACCTGCTGAACAAATCAAGCCGATTAAGTACTGACCGCTCGGTCATAGTCGCAAAAATTAACAGGCGGCGGTCCTGTGCTTGTTAGTCCGAGCGCCTTCAGCCTCCGAGGTAGATGCCAGCTTTTTGGCTTACCTTGGGCGGCTGCTTCGCAAGTAGAACTTTGAGTGCGACGAGCACTCTATTGCTAAAGACTGCTCCAATAGGTACCCAGTCAATGAGCAGTTCAACATTGTCAATAACAATGATACTGAGAGGGCTCTTGTAGGCGTCTCGGAATGTCTTATCGAGCTGCTGTACCTTCTGCATCTCGCTGAAGCCAACCATGTCCTCAGGCGATATAAGTTTAATGAACGGAAATTTCGAGTCAATAGCCATTTTCGCTGCCAGCGCGGTCTTGCCACTACCTGGTGGTCCGTGTACGGCAATAGAGAGAAGTGGTGTTGAACCCTTACGGACTTGGTTGATATAGAGCCTTGCTTCTCCGAGTATATCGTTGATAAATGGGGAGAAATGTACGATGCCGTCGAGTAGACGTTTCCCGAGTTCCTCTTCTGCTGCGCCAAAGAGCGGCTTCACCTCTTCGAGCGCGTTCAGGAAGTCAAAACGAGTGACCTATGTTGGACAATAAGATTAGCTCAGCTCATCCAGAGGGGCATCAACGACTATTGGCTAGCAAAGGATCTGCATGGGCGTTGCGAAATGAAGCATTTGCGATCAACTGAAGAGCCACTTACCTTCATGTTTTCTACGTCAGGGTCGACAGAAGCCATGGTGCCAACTTTGATATGGCGGTTGAAAGCAAAGGACGAGGCTGCTTTGACTAGGCCATTGATTTCGGCACCTGAAAAATTCTTTGTCAGTTTGGCCAACTCTTCAACATCGATTATTAGCAGACATTTTAGTCGTATGAATCTTCAGGATCTGTGTACGGCCCGCCTCATCTGGAAGGGAGATTTCCATATGAACTTCAAGACGGCCAGCACGCAGTAGTGCTTCGTCAATCATATCCATCCTGTTAGTCATGCCAATAAGAAGAATGTTGTTCAGCTGGTCTACGCCATCGAGTTTCGAGAGCAGCTGATTGACAACACTGTCACCGACGCCAGTCCCGCCAGTCCCACCAGATCCTCTCTGCTTGCAGACGGCGTCCAGTTCATCAAAGATAATAACATGCAAGCCGCTCTCGTCGCCTTTCTCTTTGTACTCCTTCTCTGCATCGGCAAAGAGTTTTCGGATATTCTCTTCGGATTGACCAACATACTTATTTAGCACCTCAGGTCCGTTGATAACTTTGGGCTCTCTGGTATTTAGCATCTTGCCAATCTGGCGTGCTATCAAGGTCTTGCCTGTTCCTGGCGGGCCGAAAAGAAGAATACCTCGTACGTGCTGGATACCAAGCTTTTCCACGAGACCAGGTGGGAAGATCCGAGAAGCAAAAGCCCTCCGAAAAATAGCACTGAATTCCGTATCCAGGCCGCCAATGCCCATGTCTTCGAATTTGAACCCCGGCTGAACTAGAGAGTTGGCAGGACGCCTACTGGAAGCCTTCAATTTAATCGGGGTTCGCGCATCCTTGGAGAAGTCGGCTTGAGTGTGCAGTGTGAGGATGCCTCGGGCATTAGGGTCTGTAGAAGCGGATTCCGCTCTCTCCATGGATAGATCGATGAGTTGAACAGTCCGTATCGACAATCTGAGAACAGTGTTTTTAACGTCCATAAGCAGTTGTTGTCCAGGCGCAAGGACCTGGTTCTCGAAGTTCTGCGGGTGGCCTGGTCAGCACCACCATATCGCGGATGATTGCAGCCAACGTACCTTCTTAAAAAGCGCTCCAAGCTCTTCTTGATCATATAGCGTTTCGGTTGTCTTCCTTGTAGCAAATCCAACCTCAACTTCAACGTTTCCCAGGTATGAGTGGCCGCCCTGAGCAAACGCATCGTAAGGTTCGACAGCAACGACGTCTTGGGGACCGAGCGAGATGCCTGCCCATGTTCTCTGCGCATCCGTCAAGCCAATCTCGCCGGGACGGCAGCCCTCAGTAGGCCGCGCGGAGAGGACGTAGTTGTGTTTGACCCGTATGTAGATGGCGGAGCCGTCCCGCGAGGGCGGAAAATCTTGTGGAGAAACGGCCGCTCTGTGCGAAGTGATTATCAGTAGGAGCTCTGCGACATATTGTGCCAAGGGGGGCCATACAGGTTGCCGAATGCATAGGCGTTGCCTCCAGGGCTTTTGATGGGGCGAAGCTGAACAGGTCTTTCGTAGCCCGCGCCTGGTGGAGGCCCCGGTGTAGGCATACGCTGGTCGTAGCCTTGAGGCGGCGGTTGCTGCTGCTGTGGTCGACGGTATCCGTCGTTGCGCGCGGGAGGACGTGGTGAGCTGAGCATGGCGAAAGAAGTCTCACTGTGCCATTCTTAGGTTATACAGAAGCAGCCAAGGACACGTATGGGAAGAAGGCAGCAGTAATAACGGCCCGCAGCATCGAACGGGACCGTGGTACTAGTAGAGGGCAGCGCCGTCTGATGGCGACGCAGGGTTGCGTGGAATAACGTCAAAAAGTCGGGAATGTCCGCTGCTTGTGTCGTCGTGGTTTCATTGGGGTCAGCTTTCGTGAGGCTGAATGGTTGGACTGAAGCTTGGACCAATCACCGTACGCCGCCGCTCCGACCTGCGTGACAACCAATCAATATCCACACTTCGAGCCTTCTCCCTCCGGAGAGTCTCAAGGACCACCGCAAGCGACATAGGAACTTTCAGAGCCGATCCCAATCTCCACTTCCACTTACGTGAACGCCAACTGAGCGTGTAATCTCTGCCGCTTGGTTGTATCGTTCCAGGCTCAGAACCGGACGGAGCTTTCCGTCTGTTTCCGCTCATTCTCACCGGTCATACCCTCACCCTGCAGCGGGACGTTGGAGAAAGATAAGTAGACGCGTGAAAGAGATTCCACTTTCAGCGGGTCATACTTCCTTTCGATAACAAGGGCCTCTGCTTGTATGCAGTAGCATGTTATTGGCGCATCGTGAAACGCGACCCCCATGTCATGGCTTAAGCTGTGCTTCCCACAAAGAAAAGGCAAACACGCTCAGCCGGTTGACCTCTAGCTCCGCAAACCACCTTGCTGCTCCGCTTTGTCCCGGTTGGTTGGTTGATGTTCTCTCCCATATCGAAGTGTGGATATGTTCCTGTCTCGGGCCCCTTCTCAATGGAAACGAAATGATCGGGCTGAGCGTCTCCTCATCGATGAGGTAACGAAGCGGGCACCTTGCAGCGCCGGCTGAGTCACAACCCGTTAGAAAGCCCATTGCGAGGGAAACGGTTCGCGAACGCCCTTTGTCACCAAAGACGACCAGCAGCGTCATGCGTGTTAAAGTAGCGGTGCAGGGCATTGTTTACTGTCTGTGCACGCTAGCGCTAGCGCTAGCCGGCCTATTCAATCCAAATCTCCTACACCAACTTTTAATCGACGCGAACAACTCCGAACACGGAAATTTTGTACGTCGGTCCTAGCCGAAAACAGAAACATATACAGAAGTAGCTTAGACTCATCGGCGAATAAATTTCTATGAATAGGATATGCTTTTCCCAAAAGCAGTACGCGAACGGGTCCGGACTAGCGCCATACACATGTTCTCGTGGCGCATCCTAGTCAACCCTCCACACTTATAGGCGCTTCCATCCCGCAATTACAATCGACATGGCTAGCGGTTCAGCACCTCTAGCCGCTCAAAGGAGACGGCGTGTGCCAACAACTGTCAGACCCCAAACGCATCGAGGTCATATCAGCAAAGCCACCACATTGCGACGAAGTGCGCGTATCGCAAAGAAATCCCCGGCTGAGGAGAGGCCCAGGTCTCAGGCACATTCTGAACAGGCATGCTTACACCAATCTCCATCGTTGTCGACAACCTAACATAGTTTGTGAAGAATGTCGCGAATCCTCAACCGGTCCAGAAACGGGCTGTCAAGGTGAACTCGTCGCAACAAAGACGTAGAAGTCTACGCCTTCAAACCGCCAATCCTACCCAGACACAGTCCATGTCCGCCCGGCGGCTTAAGGCGCCAACGCGTCCTCGAGAAGAAGCCGAAGCTCCGTCGTCCTACGCATCTTCAAACCCATCACGACCGTTTGCGAATGCATTAAGCATGGCTCGGATTGAGTACTGGACGAAGAACGGAACCTGGCCGACAGTGGAACAAGAGAAGACATTGGATCGAGTTCGAGCGCGCTTCAGCCCCGGCTTAGATATGGAAACGGCCCAGACTCGAAGCAATCAACAACCGCAGGATCAGAAGAGTGCGCCGTATAGTCATGCACAGTTTGAAACAGAATTGGAGAGGTGTAACAGCTTTATGGAAGAGTCCGAAGAAGGCATTAGCGCTCAAAGCGAAAGGCTTTGCGAGATGCTCATGAAAACACCGCAGTCATCACCTGAACATACTCTTTTCTCCGACGATAACCTGTACAAGAAGACGTGCAAGAGACTTGTGAACGAGAACGAGACTAAGGTGATCCGCGATATTGCACAGCTCATTGTTCCTTCAGCTGAGGTACTTGCCGACAGGGGTGTCGAACACCTAAACATTGTTCGAGAGACTACCAACGCAACCTGGCTTAACGCTATCCCTTATCTCAGAGCTCCTGATTGTCGTCCTGGTCCTCGTCCGCAGCCTGACTTTGGCGTTGGATTTAAGGAAGAGGCATTTAACCAGGAACGGCTTGAAAAGCTGCGACCTTATATCGGCAATACGCGTACTGATTCCTCCTTATTTGCAGCCACGTATAATATGTATTTTCCCTTTCTCACCAGCGAAGTCAAAGGCGCAAACATCGCACTTGGTATTGCTGATCGACAGAACGCTCACACTCAATCCGGCATATTACGTGGTCTGACTGAACTCTTCACCCTTACAGGCCAGCAGGACAAACTACATCGGGAAATTAGCAGCTTTTCAATCTCCCACGATCAAAGGGAGATAAGAATCTACGGGCATTACGCTACTGTTAATGGGAAAGAGGTCAAGTTCTACCGACATCCAATTACCGAATATATCCTCACGTCGTCAACACAAGCAGTTCCAAGGTGGCAGGCATATACTGTTGTCCGCAATATCTACGATTTATGGCTTCCTGGTCACTTTAAACGAATCTGTTCCGCCATCGATGAGATCCCTGCTGGATTAGATTTCCAACTTTCCGAGCTGTCACAGTCAGCACACGCTAGACCACGTGCAGGACCAGGTTCATTACGCTCAGGGCCAGTTTCATTACGCTCAGGGCCAGGTTCATCACACCCAAGGCGAGCTTCATTACGCTCAGCACGGGCTTCATCAGGCTCAGAACTGCCCGCGCTAGTTGAGGATTCCTACTACTTATCCGATGCAGCAGACCCAACGGCCCGGTCCGAGTCAAGCAACTCCAAGAAGAAGAAGAAGAGGAAGAGGAAGAAGAAGATGTAAAGACTTGCATCACAATCGACACAGGGCTTGGGTATGGGTCATTTGGCCCTTTGCGTACGATCCGTTTATGTATGCCTAGCGGGGGATTCAGATGGTCTATTCTATAACGAAGTCTTGATTTATGTCCTTGGATTTGTATGACGACAGTCTCTTTCGTAAGCTCCACACGGAACAGAATAGCATTTGGTACCCAGCAGACATTTTCTCAATCTTCATCCTCTGTACGGAATGATGCACCACCACGCTCATGAATGTCCCATACAAGTCGCTCAGACGCACCCTCAACGACTTCATAAGCTGCCATCAAAGCCGATCCGTATATCCGCCACATACACCTTCGCCCACATTTCCACCCAACATGACCCGCCCCATTCAAGCCATCGAATTCCTATCCCCCACGTCGTGTATACCCACGGCCCTATCAACACCCTCCTCTTAGTACGCCCGTGTTGTACCGGACACGTCTCCCGTAAAGGCGCCTTGACGCGTTCTCTACGCGAGCCAGTAACTTTTTTTTTTTTTTTTTTTTTTTTTTTTTTTTTGGGGGGGGGGGGGGGGGGTGTGGGGGGGGGGTGGGGGTTGGGGG
>JASJFT010000133.1:49799-66376 GCA_030770425.1 Darksidea phi
AAAATTTAATATTTTTAATATTTAATTTTTTTTATTAAATTTTTTTATAAATAATTAATAAAAATTTTTTTTTTTTTTTTTTTTTTTTTTTTATTTATTTTTTTTTTTTTTTTTTTTTTTTTTTTTTTTTTCGCGGTTGGAGGGTTTCGGGTCCTGGACCGGATTCCGGCGGCGATCCAGCGTTGCGTTCCTTCGCTTTTGATATGGTCTCATAGAAAGATAGTTACGGTTACGGTTACGGTTACGGTTACGGTTATTGTTGTACTCTTTGCTAGCTATCTTGTGGGTCCCACCCCCGTCTCGGTGCTAGGACGGGATTTGGTTATGGTGTTGCGTCGTCTGAAGGAGGTGTGGAGAACGTTGTGCTTGGGTTTGAGGGATGTTGGGTGTGTTGAGGACGGTTGTTATTGTTATCGTTATTGTTATCGTTATTGTTATCGTCTTACAGTACAAGATACAAGCGTCTGAGTTTGATAATATCCGCGTAATACACATATAGTGAGGTAAGGTACGCTAATCCAATGGTGGTGTTAGTTCACTGAGTTCCAGCACCAACCTCGCACGTTGATCACGTGCCTACGCGCGTTATTCGTGCGTACGAATTGCCTCCTTGGCGATTCGCTACGCACGGAGCAACGCGCGATTCTTTCAGATAAAAGGGGTTTCTATCTGGAGTCCCTTTAGAGATATGATGAATTGAGCTTGTTTTACTTTTGTACCTTTTTCGTACGTACGTACACCCATCTGGTCATTAACTTGATCAAACCCCTATGGTTCTATCTCGAATGGAATATAGGCCATTCAACAGGTGGACAATTTAGATGAAGTCATTCCTAAGAGAAAAGATGAGAGATGAGATCCCACATGGTATCGCTGGCGCTGCTGCCGCGTAGATGGATAGATAGATAGATAGATAGATAGATAGTGAGCAAGCAAGTAGTAAGTAAATGACCTGCGCCCCCTGAGTAAGTACGCCAATGCAGCAACACACCAACGCTCAAACACCCAATCCCGATATTCCATATACCATATACAATATATACGAAACAACAGGAACAAACTCCACCCAACCGAAAAGAAATATTCCCCCCCTCTAGATTCGAAGTTCGAGGCCTGGAGGGAGAGTAGTGGGGAAAAAGATATAGTTCAAAGTTTGGGTTTCGGAATGGAATGGAATGAAAGGGATGAAAGGGAGGTCTTTCCCCCCGCCCCACCTACCCTCTCTCCCTCTTTTTCGTTCATCCGTTCCTTCATTCTTTCATTCGTTCATCCGTTCCTTCCTTCATTCCTTTCTTCCCAACATAACAACACACCACACCACACGTATCAAGTTATTTTTCTTCGGCGGGTTTGTATAATAGATCGATTCTTCAGGTTTTCAGGGAGTCATGTATGTATGTATGTACGTATGTATATATGCGTAAAGAAATATCAATCATGACAGCCATTGATCAAAATTTGATCAGAAGATAAAGGGCAAAAGATGAAAACGATAAGCGATTGGATTGATTCGTAAGAGCAAAGAGCAAAGAAAAAAACGTATACGGTTTTGCATGAGCAAAGATGCCAATCTATCACAGGTCCCGCCGCAGAATGCGATGCTCGGAAAAAGCAGAGACCGCCCAATGCAAATATTTTTGGAGGGTGTCGCGAAGCCCTGAGAGAGAGAGGAAAAAAAGAAAAAGCAAAATGCCTCCGCTTGCCGCAGATGACTACCAACCAACGGATGCATGGGCCTAGGTCGGCATCTCCATGATCTTGCCCGGGTTCATGAGCCAATGCGGGTCCAAGGCGCCTTTGATGCTTTTCATGACGTTGATGGTGTCGAGGCCCAGCTCCTTGAGAAGCGAGTCCTTTTTGCCCAGTCCGATGCCGTGTTCGCCGGTGCAGGTCCCCTCCATCTCCAGCGCGCGATCCACCATGTCTTTGATGCACTTTTCGACTGCGGCTCGCTCTTTGGGGTCTTTGCTGTTGTACATGATGCTTTCGTGGAAGTTGCCGTCGCCGATGTGTCCGAGGATGCTGGCGAAGAGGCCGAGGTCGTCCATCTCCTTCTTGGATATTTCTAGGGCGCTGTCAGCACGAGGGATGAATGGCGGGCCTGGTCGGGTGTACCTATAATGTCAGGAAGACGGGAGAGCGGCACTGCGACATCGGTCGACCAGACCTCGTGCCCCTCTTCGCGAAGCGCAAGCATGCTCCATAGCGACTCTTTACGGGCCGACCACAACGTCTTCTGCTCTTCAGCGTCGACGGCAAACTCAAAATCTCCGCTTTTGTGCGATCTGGCGATGGCCTTGACGAGCTTTACGTTTTCCTGTACCTGTCATGCAGTTAGTTCCGTTCTAGGAAACGTGCGGACCCCGGGTGTCGGCTCACCCCTGCTCTCGTTCCCGAAAACCTACCCCAGACATTAGCATCCAGACCTCGCATCCACACCCAGCATCCGGGCCGTCGACCATCACTCACTTGAAAAACATGGTGGGCACTTCTTTCCACTTCTTGGCCGTGGTGCCGGCCCGGTTGATTACCGCCATTTGCACCTCGTCCATGATTTCCATGGCCGCGACCGGGATCCCTGCGCGCATCACCTTGGATGCTGCAGCCGCCGCATCGCGGATCGTCGGAAAAGTCACAACCGCCACGCTAGTATCTTGCGGTATCACGGCCAACTTCAGCGTGATCTCCGTGACCAGGCCGAGCGTGCCCTCGGACCCGATGAAAAGATTGGTGAGGTTGTATCCAGCGGAAGATTTGCTGCTCGCATATCAGCAATTGCGCACTCCACGGAACGGCCTTGCTCATACCGGGGCCGGCGCCTGGTCTTGATGACGGTACCGTCGGCGAGGACCACGGTGAGATTGATCACCCAGTCCTTCATGGTCCCGTATCGTACAGCATTTGTTCCACTGGTCCCACGATCAGCTCACAACTTGGCGTGTCTCGCATGCGCCCTCACCTGCAACTCGTTCCAACCATGCCGCCGATTCTAGCCTGTCGCAATGTGAGCCCTGCGCTCTAGGATCGTCGCCGATAAGCGAAACACAAGGCTGAAGCACGTACCGATGGGCCGGGGTCGACCGGGAAGAAAAGCCCGGAATCCTTGATTTGCTCGTTGAGGCTCATCCAGGGCACGGAAGGCTGCACGACAACGTCCATACTAGCAGCTCCATGTCAGTCCACACGTGTAGGCGCTCTGGGCTTGTGGCTCTCGCTTACTCGTCGGCGTGCAGCGCCACGATCTTGTCCATGAAGGTGAAGTCGATGCTCATGCCTCCGTACGGAGCGGAAAAGTTGGCTTCCAAACTCGAGCCTCCCGAGTAGGGAACTTTGGGGGGGTTAGCACCAGACCGGGGCGAAAGCGCGTGGCTTCGTACTCATTGGGACTTTGTATTTGTTGCATACTTTGGCAATTCGCGAGACTTCTTCGGTGGACTTGGGATACGCCACGGCGACGGGAAGCTGGTCGATGTTGATCGAGGACCACTCCGAGTAGCCGTGCAGCTGCAAGTCCTCGTCATCGGTGCTGATGGCATCGTCTCCGAGGGCAAAGCGCAGTTCCGAGATTGCCTGAGGGCCGAGTTAGCGAAACGGATGCTGGGGTTCGCTCCGCAGGACTTGCGTTTTCCAGCTCCGTCTTTGCCGCGTAGCGGGGTTTGTGGGAACGGTGCCACAGATATTGGAAGCGATGGGGCTCGTCGTGGACGCCGGCGACAAAGGCAGTGGTTCCGGTCAGGGCGGTGAAGAGAAGCACTCTGCTGGAGCTCCAGAAGGGCTGCGGAAGAGCGTTGGGACGAAGAGCGTGCTCGGCTCGGCCTGTCTGCGTGCGCGCGCCCCGCTTCAGGAACGGCGAGGCGAGCTCTCTGAGGCGCGCGGCCGGACGACGCAGCATGGCGAGTTTTTGCGTTCAGACTGAGTTCGGATGGTTTCCTACGGAGTCACGATGTCGGTTGCGCAAGGCGAGCGTAGGTGCAACCACCCGCGAAGGCCGACGGACGTAGGGAATGAAGACACGGCTCAACAGCACAGGGACAGGCCGACGGGGTACGCATTTTTGCAGTATAAATAGCGGGACGCTGGAGAGCACGACGAGGGCGGGGAGCGGACAGAGCTAGGGAGGCATTTGTGCTAGACGCAGTTGGCGCCCATGCTTCTCCAGGCCGGCGTGGACCACTCCCGCAGGCCAACGCACCAGCTATTAACGCTCACAGCAGACTGCTCGTCAGAGCATCACGAGGGCTGGACCAGTGGCAGAGCGGCCGGCTGACATGGGACGGGACTGTCAGAGATTTCCGCCCCTGCGCGAGGGGGAGGGCTGCAGGATCAGCTGCAAGGGCGCCTGAAGAAGCAAAAGCAATTGCGGGGAAGCGTCATTAACAGAGGACAAGCGGAGGTGCTCCGCCGGCGGAGGGAAGCCATGGCGCATGGCGCATGGTGCATCGTCGCCATGGAAGAGGCCGTGTGTATGCATGCATGGCATGGGGAGCGTCGCGTGATGCCTCCTGGGGGGAGACATCTGGAGGCCTTTGATTTGCATCCCAACCGCACACACCGACGACGCCGGAGCCGTGGGCGTTGGGCCTGGCCTGAGTGCATCTCCGACGAGAACGTTGCTTTTTGCCTCTGCCGGGGTCTGAGGGCGAGGCGGGCTGCCAGGCACGACGCCGGGCCCCGATGACGCTGCAGCCCGCGCCGCCTATCATGGATGGCTGGAGGCTCGAGAGAGACGGGACTCGGCCGTGTCATCGCAACAGCAAAGCGGTGGGCCGTGGGTGGAGGGCTTGGCGACGACAATTGGGCGGCAGGTAGTACACATTACCCTCAAAAAACAAAAAGCACCCTGGCCGTGCATTGGCGGTGGATGCGGTGGATGCTGGGCGGCGGGCGTGTGTGGGGGGAGGGAGGCACAGATCGCGCCCTGCTCCCACACCACACGTACACGGCATCGCGACAACAAGGCCCCGTCGAAGCATCCGCGGAGTATCTGGTCTCTGAGCTGAGGCCCGCGATGGCGTGGGGGACGGGGGCGTGTTTCCCGGCGGCCTACTACGCGTCTACTGTGCGGCAGAGAAACTGGCTGCCCGAAAGGAAGAAAAGCACGCAAGACCCGCAGACGTCGGGCCGCCCAATCCGAGGACCGCACAACACCGCAGCACTCCTCATCTCCACCGCATCAGACCTGCAGGACCGGAATCGCCATCGTCGTCTGGACCGAAGCCGAGTGCGCCACGTCCGGAACGGTGCTCTGTCACAGCTTCGCTTAACAGATGAACCTCTACAACCAACCCCCGCATATATCGCCCGTCCCAGCGGCCCCGTCGCTCTCCATCCGTCTCATCAGAACACCAACACCATGGCGCCCACCCAGGTGGACCTGGCGCGCGAGGTGGCGAGCATCGTTGCCTGTCGCTACCCGCCCTCGCTGGCCGTTAGTATCCCCCGGTCGCCGCACTGCAAGCACATGACGAGATTGCTGACAACACCGCGCATACAGAAGCTGGCCGACATCTGCGCCTCCCTAGAGCCCGTCACAATCGGAGCGTGCCTCCTCGATCGCCCGCCGTGCACCCTCGCGAAACTGGCTTCCATCGTGGCCGCAGCCCTTCCCCTGGGGCGGCACACCATCGTCCTTCTGTCCTCTCTCAGTACGCATCCTCGTCAGCCAGAGGCAGCCGTCCGCGGGCTAATCAGGCCTTGACAGCTCATTCACCCGACTTCACCCACGCGCTTCTGCTGCAGGCGCCCGGCCTTCTCGATGCCTTGCTTACCAAGGCAATCTCGTCTGACGACGCCTTTGAGGAGGTAAGCGCCGACACGTAGAGGGAGAGCCGCGTCTGCGGTGCCGCCCAGAATGACGCATCGCCGTCACCTGCTTGTGTAGGGCTGACGTGGACCTAGTACGCTCAGCTGTGCGTGACCGTACTGTCACGCCCCCTTCCCGAGTCTGTGCTGCTGCCCGCAAGCGCTCAGTCTTTCCTGCTCGCCGCCTTCGAGCGAGCAATCCGCAATCCGCATGTTGAGACTCTCGACCCCGTCTACTGCATGCTCAATGGCGCCTGCAGAGGACTTGGTAGCACCTTACCTCAAGGGTCTAGGCGGCCGTTTGACGCGAAGCTGAAGCACATACTCTCGTCCGGCAACTCCGGCCAGGACTCTATGCTGATGCTATGGTGCTTTGGCATCACAATTCTCGCCGAGCATCCCGAGGCAACCGAGGCATCTCCTGCGTTGCAGTGGGAAACTGCAGCCGGACGAAAGCTCTTTGGTTCCGACATCAACAAGACCATCGACCTCGCCTCTTTGAGTGTCGTCTGGGCAGCCAAAGGCGATGTCGGCGTCTCGGATGCCGAAGCCTTGCAAGCAATCAGGATCGCCACCCAGACTCTACGTTTCATCGACGAACCGGTGCGCCTAACATGGCCAACATCGGGAGACCGTGCCCAGAAGATCTTCACCAAACTTCCCTCTAAGATACTCCGAAGAGGCATCAACCCTGCCGTGCAGCTAGCCGCGCTTTCCTTTTACGCTATGATAGCGGGTGCAAGCAACTTGCCCGCTGATCTGGTAAAGGAATATGAGACTGCCTTACCCCAGCTGTTGACCCGTGTCGACTCGGACTTTCTCAAGGAGAGTCTCTCAACATCTTTGCCCCTGTTTGCGGTAAGTCCCCTTAGCGGTCGTTACCATCCACTGACACAAACCAGCCACAGATGGAGGAACACTCCGTGCAAGCTCTTCTATCAACAGTCTTAACAGCGAGCGTCTCGGCCACGTCGGCTCACGAACTGTCGAATGCGAAGATCCTCGTTGGCGCGCTAGCTACTATCGTCCCCAATTGCACAGAATTATGTTCCCACGTTCTAAGCGCGTCAGTGTCAACCGATATGCAAGAAGCCCTTCAGCGCTTCTTTCGGGTCAACGTGAAACGGCTGGAGCACGAAGGCCAGCCATCTTGTCGGTCTAATGCTGCGGTCATGTGCTGCGACTTGGTCTTCGAAACCATCTGTTTGCTCATCAGCTCTGGCTTCAGGTTCGGGTTGCCTATGCCGCGGCCACTTGCAGCCCTCTTGGGAAGCAACATAGGGCAGTCTCCAACCACTTGCCACCAGTGTAACCACCCTGCTCCGTCCACCAATCTGCGCCCGATGTCTTTGTTCCAGCAGGAATGCACGCCACCATCGGGCGTACATCTTCAAGATTGGCGAGAACGCCTCACGTCTGGGATGGAGAACCAAGCATTCTACCAACGCGACTCGGTCATGCCCTCTATCACACAGATCTGCCAGGATCTCGAAAGCCGGTGTCAGACGGTGGAAGAGCCACTTCGACGAGAGAGGGAAAAGTCGGCTCGTTTGAAAGAAGAAGTGCATGAGCTGCGCCAGACGCTTGCGCCGATGGAGGAAAAATTGTGGGAGGGCAGTGAGCATGCCCGTGCGGTTGACTCGGAAAATGAGCAGTTGAAGAAGGAAAATAGTCAAGCTATCTCCGAACTTGAGCGAGCGAGGCAAGAGTTCGACGACGCCAATGCAAAGGCGGAGAAAGTTCTGCGCAAAGCTCAAGATGGATACGGTACTACCGAGGTGCAACTCCGCCTTGCATACGGGGAGGATGTTCGAGCCTGTGAGCAGGAACTCCAGGAGCTCCGCGCAACTGTGACCGCACTTGAGGCACACTTGCATGAGAGAAGTCGTTTACTGGTAACTGAATGCGACAAGACCTTTGCCTTGACCGGGGTAATCAACAAGCTGGACCGAGAAAACTCCGAACTCAAAACTCAACTACACAACACCAAATCGGAATTGGTAGCCGTCACTGGGCGACTGGACGACCTTCAAAAACGGCATGACGAGCTGGCTCAATCTTCCACCAAGGTGTTGGAGGATCTGGAGAGAAAATATGAACATGAGATGGCGGAGCGCAGACGTCTAGCAAGCAGCTTGCAAGAAACGAGCGAAACATGCGATGAACTTCGGATTGCAACATCCTCACTCAGAGCTAAGGCCCAGAGGCTGGAAAACGTAAACATGGAGCAAGACGCAGAGCTCGAGGAACTACGGACCTGGAAAAATCGCGTGTTGGCATCCATGGACCTTCCACCTGACCCACCTCGCACGCGGGCGGTGTCATGCTCCATGCATGAGGTCAACCATCCTCGTACCCCTCCGCGCCAGCACCAGCGGCGAAAGTCAGCGCTTCAGACACGAGACGCTACTCGAAAAGCTCTCCTAGCGACGCAAGTCAGCAGCAGCAATGCAATAGCGGCTGTCGCAAATGCATCCTTCACTTCGTCCGATTCCCATTCCTCTCAGAGCGGTTCAACGTCAAAGCGAATCAAGCCAGAATCCTCATACAGGGTATCTAAATCGGAATCCAAAAGGCTATCGCCGGCCAAACGTTCAGCTTCGGGGCTTAACTCGCCGAATCGCCGACATACGACGGTAGGCGTCACCATACCGGAGAACGAGGGGGATCCGGAGCCTTCGGAGAGTTTACCTGTGGAGGAAGGGCGGGGTAGCTTGCAAGATATTGAGTAGGCAGACTCTGATGTGGACGAGTTCATGGTGGGAACACCATTTACGCCCGAAGCTTTCACATCGGGGACGGAAAGGCTTTCTGATAATGATGGGTCGGCTGCGGAGTTGTGATTTTCTCATGACGACACATTCATGCGACGGATCTGGATATCATGTAGGCGGAGGTGTCACACGATTGGTTAAGACAGGGGTGCTCGGTCGGAAGCTGAAAAAGGCGATGAAAAGGTAATAAAAAGGTGACGGAAATGTAATAAAAGGACATGGAACGGTAATAAAAAGGCCATGGAAAGGTAATGGAAAGGTAATGAAAGGGTGATGAAAAGATGACGAGGAACTTTTCGGTACTCACAATAACATTTTGGTAATATAATAATATTTCGGTACTTGTAATAACATTTCGGTCGTCATAATATCTATACTGGCTTAGAGGTGTTCTTACCGTCTCCCTTTGTTGATGCAATGGCATGTCCTATTTTCCCAGCCATGACCCCCATTTTGGCCGCCGATGGGGTTAATATTTCATAAAATCCGCCACTATGCACTGCACACCACGACCTCACATGGACACACCAGGCGCGGCACCATTCCGATGTCCCCAACCGCTCTCGACGTTTGTCGCTCTGCGATATTCCTTTCCGCAACTCGTCATACAGCTGCTCTCACCGAGAGATGCAATTTCCCCCGCCATGCAACTACCCGCGGGCTGTCCTACGTGAGGAAGAGACCACCTTTCAGCTGCAGCGGACCCGCGTTTGCCCACGCACCAGACTTCCACTCCTCCCCACTCCACTCACCTCCCTCTTCTGCCGTCTTTCACTCACCTTTCCGCGCCACGAGGCGAAGTGACGCGTTCTTTTCTCTTTGCTGGCAGAGGTGCAGCGCGATCGACTCACCTCGCTGCTCAACGGATAGCGCTATTCTCACCGCAAGTAAAGGCGCGAACTTTAAGCTGTCGCGCCTTCCTCTTGTATCCGCGTCCACTTTCACAAGGCCTTGCTCCCATTACACTTTCCCGACTCTAACAGCCCCGACGTTCACTTTCTCGACCAAAACAAAACGCCCACGTTTCACTCCCTTCAGTCGCAAGTTGTCGTGTCTTTTTGTCGTGTCTTTTGGCGTTGAGTCAAGTCAAGGGGTGCTATCAGCAGCAACTAGCGAGACGGAAACATGGATAACTCGTGGATGCTAGACTTTGACGACTCGGCTTTCCGGTGCGACACTCCTTCCAACCATCACCAGATCAAATCGGAACAGCGTGCTGATCCTAACTACGGCGGCGACACGGGTGCGAATTTGGGTTCGAATTTGAATGCCGCTGCCGTTGGCGCCGGTGTGGGACGGGGTAATGAGTTGAGAGGGGGCCGTGGCGGTGGTGGTGGTGGTGGTGGTGGTCGCGGTGGTTACGGCGGTCTTGGCGGTCATGGTGGTCACGGCGGTCACGGCGGTTACAACAACATCAGAGACGCATCAGCAAGTGGTGGCAACCCGAGCATGCAACGGCGTCCTATGCTCAGATTCTCGAACAGCTCACCATTAAGGAACTTCATCAGCACGAATGACACTCTTGATCGTCAATCAAACAATTCATCAAGCAGCTCCAACTCCCAGCGCATCACCGCCATGCCCGCCATCACTTGCGGTGGCGAGCAAGATTGGGCTAATGACCAAGAGCATAAAGTGAGGGTCATGAACCTTCCGAAGCGTTGCTGGACTAAGGACGTGTACGAAGCACTGAAGCGGTTCGGCACCATAGTGAGGATTGAGATTGACATCGAGAGGGCAGGCGCTTGGGTTACTTTCCAGTACATTCCCCTTCATCCTAACGATTCCAAACGCTGACTATCCGGTGTTAGGCCACCACCGCATATAGACATTTACAGGCAGCCCATCCGCATAAACTCGATGCAGATGAGAATCGAGCGGTCTCACAATCGCTTCTATCTTGTTTCCAGCCCGGTCAATCCAGTGAAAAAATACCACGAGCTTATCATCTTCTACGCCAACTCCATCGGCTTTGGCGTTACAGGCACCGACAAGACAATGAACATCATGCGAACTGTCGAGGCGCTCCAAAAGGTTCAAGTGACCCTAAGCTTGGGAAGCCGCAAAGAGCTTGATTTCCAATTCTCTTGCCCGATTGACGACGAATCCCGAAGATTTCGATTCCGGCTACCGCTCGCTCTGGTCGACGTCATTTACAAGGTTGAGGACAAGGAGACAGGGCAGTGTGCCTTGATCATTCCCTACGAAACACCTCCCCAATTCTACATGCAGGTCAAGGCAGATGCCATCAGCGAGACCTGCAACCCTAAGGAGCGGATCTGGACCGACTGGCAGACTTGGTACAGGCAGACGGACCTTGTTGATAAAGCGACTAGAGACCGTCTTCAGACTGTTCCTGTGATGGCACATAAAGATGACACTGTCATCGACATCGGTGAGTGATGCTGGTCGCATTCAACGAATATGAAATACTGATAGTCCATAGGTCGGTGGACCACCTATCGGGTCTCCTTTGACCCTTCAATGCTGCAAGGCGCCAAATACGAAGAGTTCAGCAACGCCCTCGCCGATCATGGAGTCTCCATTCAGGAACTCGAGACGTTCGATATAACCGAAGGGAAAAAATCAGTCGTCTGGGGTCTGCTGGAAGAGGAGATATCGGGTACCCATCCGCACCTCAAACCCTCCACCGCTCAAGATTCAATCTTCGAGGAGCTTGCCACGGTCCGGATCATCCTCGAATTCCCCGTCCGCTACCAGCTCGAGGCTTGCCTGTCGAATGGCTACCTGAAGGAACATACCATCACCCGAGAGTTCCTTGAGCGTCTTGCGTCGATGAACTCCGCGCGGGCCGTATATATGCTGGAGAATGTTATGGATAGGCAGCACAAGTATTCTGATCCGATGGATATCTTCTCCATGCCTCTAAAGGCCAACGTGTCGAAGAACATTCCGAGCTACTGCATTCTCTCACGGTCGGCAAACATCACACCAACGGTGATTCATGTCGGTACACCTATTGTGGAGACATCTAACCGCATTGTTCGGAAACATGCTGCAGATGCCGATCGCTTCATTCGTGTGAAGTTCTCCGACGAAAAGACTGAAGGTCCGCTATTCAGCCAATACGACGACAGATCAGACGCGGTATTCGATAGGATCACGCGCGCGATGACCAACGGCATCGTGGTCGCGGGTCGGTACTACGAATTCTTGGCCTTCGGAAACTCTCAGTTCAGAGAACATGGCGCATACTTCTACGCACCGACAGACTCCAAGTCAGCGGACAGTATTCGCAAGTCCATGGGACAGTTCGACCATATCAAGACTGTTGCCAAGTTTGGTGCTCGGCTCGGACAATGTTTCTCGACCACTCGGGCGATCAAGAGCATCAATGTCAAGATCGAAAAGATTCCAGACATAGAGCGTAACGGTTTCACGTTCACGGATGGTGTCGGGCGCATGTCACCCTTGCTAGCCAGTATGGCTGCGCAAGAACTAGGTTTTCCGAATCCGTTCGATAACCCACCGTCTCTTTTTCAGTTCCGCTTGGGGGGCTGCAAAGGCGTGCTTGCACTGGACCCCAAGATTCCCGGCAGTGTTGTTCATATGCGCCCTAGCCAGTACAAGTTCGAAGCTCAGAACGTCGGCCTGGAAATCATTCGGGCTTCGGCTCTTGCAGTGGCATGTTTCAATCGGCAGCTGATCGTCATCCTCTCAACGCTCGGTGTCCCGGATTCTAGGTTCATCCGAAAGCAGCAAGAGATGGTTGATTACCTTGAGCGGGCCACCGAAGAGGAGAGCGTGGCTCTTGAGAAGCTCCAGCGGAACGTCGACCTGAATCAGACGTCACTGGTGATGGCGGGCATGATCCTGGACGGTTTCATGAAGCACAGGGATCCGTTCATGATGTCGCTTCTCCATCTATGGCGTGCGTACCACATCAAGTACCTCAAGGAGAAAGCTAAAATCGTCATCGAGCAGGGTGCTTTTGTGCTTGGGTGTGTCGATGAAACTGCCACGCTTCATGGGCACTACAACGATCCACAATCCCGACCAGGTGCCACGAGGAAAGAAAAGCTGGCGACGTTACCGGAAGTCTTTCTACAAATATCCGACTACACCAAGAAGGGCCACTACAAGGTTGTCGAGGGAACATGCGTTCTGGCTCGCAACCCTTCGCTCCATCCTGGCGACGTTCGTGTTGTGCAAGCGGTGGATGTGCCTGCTTTACACCACCTGAAGAATGTGGTGGTTTTCCCTCAGCTTGGGGACCGCGACCTGGCCAATATGTGCTCTGGAGGTGACCTCGACGGTGACGACTATATCGTCATATGGGACAGCGACTTCTTGCCGGATATCATCAACGAGCCCCCAATGGATTTCACCCCAGAGAAACCGGTACCGTCGGAGGATCCAATCACCGTAAAGGACATTACGGACTTCTTCGTGACGTTCATAAAGAATGACTCTCTCCCGCAGATCGCTACCGCACATCTCGCCCAAGCGGACTTTAATTCAGAAGGCAGTAAATCAGAGATTTGTGGGTAATGCCCAGATGATGGCCGGAGCCCAAAGCTAACCAGAAGATAGGTCTTGAGCTAGCCCGACTGCATTCGACCGCAGTGGATTACCCGAAGAGCGGAATTCCTGCGAAGATGGGACGCGAGCTTAGACCGCGCAAATGGCCCCATTTCCAGGAGAGCAGGAACCGGCCTCCGCACATGATATACAAGTCGACCAAGACCTTAGGTAAGCTGTACGATCAAGTTGAACTCGTCGACTTCAAGCCGCAGTACGAAAACGCTTTTGACACACGAATTCTGAACGCATTCCAGCTGGATGAGGCTATGATTGAAAAAGCCAAAGACATCAAGTCGTCCTATGATGCCGCTTTGAGGCGGCTGATGGCCAAGCACGCGATTCGTACTGAGTTTGAGGCCTGGTCCGTCTTTGTGCTGTACCACAACTTGGAGGCCCGCGACTATACCTTCGCAGAGGAGTTTGGTAGGACTGTCGGCGTCTTGAAGGCACAATTTGTCGATGCTTGCCGTACCGCTGCCGGAGCAACTAGTAGGAGCGACTTTTCGCGTTTGGCGCCCTTCATCGCTGCCATGTATACAGCCACTGCTCGGGAGATGAAAGAAGCGCTGAAGGAGTGCCAGGAGACTGCGATCATAGCCGGCGAAGTTGTCCCTGCGCGGAAGATGGATCCAGAGCATATGCCGCTTATGTCCTTCCCCTGGCTCTTCTACAGAGAACTTGGTAAAATTGCAACCCACACCAACTTCGAGCACCAATCGGCATCGATGCAACAGGCACCCACTCACAAACACACGAAGAAACAGACCGACATGGCTCTCGGCCCCGAGTCCGGCTTGGGAGAGATTGAAACCACGCAGGGCATTACGGCTTTCGGGGAGCTCTTGACGCTGGATTTCAGCACCCCGGTAGAAGACAACCCCAAAGACACCCAGACTATGACGACGACACCTCTCACAGAAAAGCCAAAAGCTGGCGATGGCTTTTTCAGGAGATCTTTTTCTTCTTCTCCGCCAAGCGAGAATCGCAAACTTGAGGATGAAAACTACAGCCCAAAAGGTGTGAAGGAGCCACCGTCCGCTTCTAAACAGGCGGCGGCCCTAGGTCAGCTCGAGGACAGCGCCAGCGATGGTACTGTCAAGGACAGAATCGAGGTCACTAAGGGTAAGGAAACAGTCAAGTTGGACTTCAAGAAGGGCTCAGTGTTGGACAAGCTCGACCGATTTGCGTAGGCGGTGAGCATCTTGCCACAGAGCTTAGAGTCTGCAGCGGTCATTTTTAATCATCTCCACCTTCTAGTCTGCTCTACGGCGGGCTTTGGTTAGGACCGATGGAAATAGGCGTTATGGATGCCTTCATGGTGTCGAACGGAGCGTATCAGCTCCAGTATCGGACGGCCGAAAATTAGAAATGAAACAAAAGCAGGTTTAAATAGGAAAAACCAGACATATTGAGTGAAAAGGCAGCCGAGAGTTGGTGATGTGACGCGACTTGCAAGAAAAATTCGCGTCCCCGCTATCGATAAGGTATTTCCAAGCTAATCCCCATCTATCCGGAGCACTCCATGAACCGCAAAGCGCCGAAACTTCCACCATGCCACCATCCTCTCGCATACCGCCTCTCCTGCAGCCCTACATCAGCCTCCCCCGCGACGACTCGATCCTCCTCCTCACAAGCACGCTCGGTGCCAGCGCGAATTGGCTCATAGTCAGGTTCCTCTGCGATGCGCTGAGCAATCGGAAAAATGGAGGGGCAGCAGGAACTCCACACAACACAGAGGGAGGCGGAGGGGAGGGAGCGAACGTGATATTGGTATCGTGGATGAGGGATTATGAGTTCTGGAAACAAGAGGCTAGGAAGGGTGGGGGGTTGGATTTGGACAGGTGCAGGAAGGATGGGAGGCTCGCTTTTGTGGATGGGTTGGAGCGGCTGTTTTTGCAGAGTGGGCAGGGTGTGAGGGCCGCGCAGCTGCTGCCTTTGAGGGGGCAACCGCCGGGACGGGCAGCCTCCACAGCGTTGCCAAAACCAACCAGCGCACAAAATCTAGGTCTCCACACTCTGCAGTCCGCCGACCCCGCCGACCTCAAAGCCACCATCCTCGCGGCGCTCTCCCACATACAAACCAACGGCCGCAAAACCCTCCTCATCCTCGACAATCCGGACATCCTCCTCGCGACATCTCCGACACCCACCAAACCCCTCACCAGCCTCCCATCGCTCTTCCTCACGCTCCACACCCAAATCCCGCACCTCCTCATCCACACTCAATCCGACACCCCGCTCCTCACCCTCTCCACACCCCCGCAACCCATCGAACACGCACAACACAATTTTCTAGTCAAATTGGCGCACATGAGCACGAGACTGCTTAGCGTCAGGGTGCTAGATACCGGCGTAGCAAGGGATGTGAGCGGGGTGCTTAGGGTCACGGAAAATGGCTATGGCATAGCAGGCGTGGGATTGGCGGTAGAAGATGACCAGGAAAGTGATGGGAAGGAGAGCGCAGGGGTGGAGGTGCTGTATAAGGTTGGTGGAAACGGGGGTGTGAGGGTTTTTGAGAGGGGTGCTGGTGCTGGTGACGCTTGACAATAACACATGATACCATACCATACCATACCAATCGACATTCCCAGCATAGAGTTATCACCATGTTGTATCGAGCCAGGAACCTCACATGCATGGCATGATACCCGTATATTTAACGAAGATATATATTGCATAGTGGGGATCTCTTTTGTAAGGTCCGCACGAAACACAATAGGAATTTGTACACAGTAGAAAACGGAGATATTCCTTTAAAATAGGGAATCCCAAGGCTTTCCTATCTCTCTCAACGGCAAGTCTATATGAAACGGGGAAAGACGCTGGAAATAGCTTGACTGTGCTCACTAGTAGATAGAAAGTCTGGGGTCTGGGGTCTGGGATCTGGGGTCTGGGGGTTCTAATAATTAGACATCTTGGACGGTTAAGGATGGGGAGAGGGTAGAGGCTAGGTTTGATTTGAGTAACTAATGTACTCCACAAGCATGCGTCGTACGTACCTTCACCAAGATCATAGTAATTTATAGTACCTAGCCATTTCGTGGAAACGTCCCACAATGGCCGCCCGCCGGTTCTTGAATCGGGGCTTGGCGGTTCCCGCCGTTCGGCCTTTTCTATTGATTAGACGACCCGAAGCAGTAAGTACGCGACTAATCGTGTGTCTGTGTCTGTGTCTGTGTCTGAAGGGCCACCACGCGCCCGTTTACCCTGCCGAATGCGCGTAGTCTACGGTACAGCATTTGAATTCTACAGGGAACTCACGCTTTCTCCATTTCTGAGAAAAAAAAAAAAAAAAAAAAAAAAAAAAAAAAAGGAAAAAAAAAAAAAAAAAAATAAAAAAAAAAAAAAATTTAAAAAAAAAAAAAAAAACAAAAAAAACAAAAAAGGCAAATTAAGCGCCGCCCACCGAAACTAAAACAAACACAATTTAATATAACCCAAAAAACAAATAAAAGT
>JASJFT010000133.1:66386-125521 GCA_030770425.1 Darksidea phi
CCGTTTCCCCGGCCCCAAGCCCTTTTTTCTCTGCAACCCTTTTTAATTTTCCCGGGACACCCCCTTTTCTCCATTTATCAAAAAAAAAAAAAAAAAAAAAAAAAAAAAAAAGACGGAAATGGAAGCGTCATAGCTTTGCCGCACTCAGTGACGGGCTGTCTTCGTTACCCAAGAACACAGCTTGATCTACATGCACGGCATGCCCTCGGCTTGGGATTGAGGATGCCTGCTGCTGCTGTCCTTGGAACTTGAGACGTGCCCATCTTCTTGCAGCTTCATCGGCAACAAGGCCTGGGTTGACGGTGGCATCGTACACCAGCAAGCAAGTGCAGACGATGAGCTCGACTAGCTCCAAGATATCTCGACCTTGATACAGCAGTGCCTCCCTGGAAGCACCTTCAATCAACTTGGACAGCGCTTGCAGTCGTTCCTTCACGCCGTTGATCTCTTCTCCAAAGCCACTTGAGCAGTGACGCAGCACTCCGTGGACCCATTCGGCAAAGACATTTCTGAGAATATCGCCATTGCCCAGTCGCTTGTCGAACAGCACCCGCACAACGTCTTCGGCTAGGACACTCGCGGTGCCTTCCCAGATGGGATTGACCAAAGTGTCGCGATAGATTTTGGCAATGTTCATCAGACCGCCCTCCTCGTTGTTCTCGCAGTACCCAACCCCACCGAGGCATTCCATGCACTCCCGCAAGCCGTGAACAGCCGCAACGCTCGTCCGCGACTTCATGATAGGCGTTAAGAGCCGAAGCAACGCCATGGCCTGTGACTTGTCCCTTGGGATCAAATGATCGGCCTTCGTATTGGCGACCATTTGCCCGTAGTCCTGTTCTAACGCACCCTGTAATGCGATGCCGAAAAAGCAAAAGTGTGTCGCGGCCCAGTATTTTACCGTCTCGTCAGACATCCAGCGCAGATGTGCGGGGTTGTCCCGCAAAAGCCCCTGGCGCACCTTGCGCACTTTTGAGTATGCACGGCAGATAGCTAGTCCACGGCCCCAGCCCGCCGTAGAGCCCGCGGAAGTGTAGAGCCGGGTGATGTTGAGTATAGCGGAGATTTCTTTGACGCCTTGGCCTTCGGTGCCAATAAGCCACGCGCGGGTGCCCTTGAGCTCGAGCTCGGCGGTGGGAAGCGATTTCGTGCCCAATTTGTTCTTTAGGCGCTGGATGCGTATGCCATTAAGCTCCGTCCGGATTCCTCCCTCACCAGAGACATTCACCCGGGAAGCAGCACGGCGGCGCATCGGTGCCATAAAAGCGGAGAGACCTTTGTCTGTTCGAGCGAGCATCACCGCCATCTCCGAGTCAGTGGCGCTGCTGAACCATTTGAAGCCGTCAATCTTCCACGGCCCAAGCGGTAAGCCGACCTCATCGATATCGGCCCCTTCGCCAGCTTGTTGCGCGAGCTCGGCGGTCGTTAATCTTGTAGCAACAGTTTCAGTACCAGAGACATCACTACCACCGGTTCGCTCCGTCATCCACTGCCCGCTTGTCCATGCAATTGCTGGATCCCGACTTGTGAGCCTGCGATACGCATCGCGGAAAACCTTTCCTCGTCCTCGCTGATCGCCATCCTCATCTTGAAGATGCTTTTTCAGCAGCGTGGCCGCTCCGTCAGTCATGCTCATGGGACACCCCGTCATAGTTCCTGTAGATGACCATATGTGGCTGAGAGCGAACGCGTATACACGCCGATTGTACGCTGTCTGGGCTTCATCATATGCCACGGCCACGACACCCTCCTCGTACCCTATCTCTTTTAATTTCTGCCATCCTGTCGTGGTCCAGAGTGGATCATTTTTGTTCTCGTCGCCGAATGTGTTTAGTGGACGCAGGACTGGATGGTTAGTTTCTGCGTCGGTGGCATGAACGAGGACTTTCGGATCGAGAGAACGCCGAGCGAGATGGTGCAGGTGCTGGTTTACACTTGAGCTATTGGGTGGGAGGTAAATATGGAGGATCCGCGCGATTATCTTGTCATCTGATGCTGCGATCGGGTCGTTGTGAGCTGTGAACTGTGGTGGTAGGACGGGCGCGGCTTGGAAGAAGCCAGATGTGGAGGAAGCGGCCGTCATATTGGTTCGACTATATGCAGACGGAATTATTGGAAATGTTGGGATTCGCACATAGGAAGCAACATGGGTGATAGAATCTAAAAAACGCGACGCGTTGAACGTTCAGCGAGAGGAGATGTATCAAGTGTTGGTATTTCTTCCCTTTCGGGAGATGCCGAGGCACCTCGGCTCAACACAACACCACCTCAAGCATCAAACAATCCAAGGCTTAAGTCACCAATCACCGGGCCTGATGGAAGTATTAGCGATTAATGAGCCTAGAGCTCTCGCCTCGTGTGCTAGAGTTCTTACCGATTACTGGGCCCTAGTCTTTGTTAGTATGTACCCCCGGGCAAATCGAGGGCTAGCCATGTTCTAGCAGCTCTTGACTCCTTATGCCGGAGAAAGATTGGCGAGCAATGCAACCGCTTCTTTCTGCAATGCCTCCACACTTTCATACTCTCCAGCCCAGCACTTTTTGACGATGATTCCAGAGAAGAGATCATCGACGGCGGGAAGCTCTTCAGGCTTAGGCCAGGAGGGGGTGTCGCTCCCAAAATAATAGTACCGTCTGTTCTGCCAGGTTGTAATCGCGTAGAAGACCCATCCAAGGTGGAGTATTTCGACCTTGACAGTCAAACCGGCGCCGTCGTCTGCCGTTGCCATATCGGTCATCATGGGCAGCAGGATGGACTGGCCAAAGTCCGCCACCTTGAGGTCCTCGTCGAGCACGAGGATGTTCCGGAGAGCAATCTCGTCAACAAATACTCTCCTTGAGTGAATGTACGCCAATGTGTTAATCAGAGATAAGATCCAGTCGACTTTCTTGGAAATTTGCGGTTCGCTCTGTGTCTCAATGTACCTTTCAAGGTTGCCCTCTCTGGCGTAGGCGAGCTCTAGCGCTTCGTCACTTGCTTTAAAGCACCGTATAATCCCTTCGTGATACTCTAGTCGTTCGTATATAGCTTTCTCGTTCTTGAAACTTTGATAGTTGTCCTCGCCACCAAGGCGTTCGTATTCAAGCTTTCGGCCCTCGTAGCCATCCAAGTCGTACAGCTTCGGAATCTTGAGAACTCGATGGTCGTCGACAAGAAGAATTACCCCGGTCATGCCCACGTCAATAATGGGGAGGGATACTGGGGAGCCATCGACATAGACATAAAACGATGACCGGCCTACTGGCACTAGAGGTCCCATCCCGAGATTCTTAGCAAACTTGAAATTGTCCCTGGGCGTATTGGCGGAACTTTGAAAGGAGTCGGCGGGCGATTGTCGCAGTGCGGTTATTGTTGAGGTTGTGTCGGAGCCGTGGTCAAGTTTCATGAGCTCATGGATATCGACGCGGCTCAAGGGGATGTTTGCCTTGTTTGCAAAGTCGAGAGCGGGGCGGATCAATAAGCCTCCGAGAGAACTAGTGTTTCTGCGGAGCGAGGAACGAGCGTAACAATATGAATTGGGTCCGCTATCATATCTGGACTTTGCCATGGAAAGATGCAGTTGGATTCGCAGCGATTCTACTAATGACTGGCTATACTCGTGCCTGCATATGCACCTTGCCTAAACTCTCTACTACCTACCTCTAAACAGGCCTGGACCCTACGCGCACGCGGTATCAAGCTTGACAACGAAATCCTCTGTACACTCCGGGACCAACCCATTCCAACTATCCGACAGCTTCGAGTCGAACATGCGCACACCATCCTCAACAACAGCGCAGCGTACCCAAATCTCGTAGATTGGTCCTTGCGTAATGATATAATATAAGACACGGGGTTGTGTGTTTGAGGCCGGCTCTCCCTTAGCTTGTCGGCAGAATCAGGGTTTCGAGCACGCTTCTGTTTGGCGCGGGCTGGAGCAGGGAGACAATGTCGATTCGCTTTTCCGAACAGCATGTCAGGGATCCATCCTTGGGGTGTGATGGGTGCACTCGCGTGGTCTTCAGCTGCGTGTTTGACTCGTGTGGCCGGCACCGAGTAGGCAAAAGCAAACAGGCAGAACAAAAAAATGCACCATGTCAGACGGGGTCTAGCCTTGACGCAGTGACGTGACTAGTGTCTTGGCACTGTGCCGAAGAAGCTCGACGGGTCCCCGCACTGGCCCGTGCATTCACCACCAAAACCGTGAACACCAATACTCATCACCTCGTACCCCCACCATCTCACGCATTTACGCGTTATCCGCTTCCCCGGCCGTACAATATACGCCCTACCCCCACCCCTTTCGGGACTCAAGCTTACCCCCCTAGCTGCGATCTTGAGCAAAACGCCACTGACCCGTTCATCCGCCATCTCGTATGCAGCACACTCCGTCGGGAGATAAGGTTTGGCTCATCGGTGTCCAGACTCAGGTAGCGTCGGACGAGCGACGCTAAACATTCTCGTGGCACGTCATTCTGAGTGCTTCATGCATCTCAACAATCCCAATACGAGGAAACTGAGAGCCATCTGCCAGCCACACCATCACAGTCCCCTCGGACACGAGCATGTCGACACAATGTCGCCGTGATAAGTCGCTCCGCGGCCAAACGTCACCGCACCATGCACCCAAGCTGTGGCTTGCGCAAAGGACATGATGGGCCCGCTTACTATCAACAAGGGCGCTTTATGGCTCTTCTTGGTTTTGGCTGCATCTATTTTGACGTCGTGGAACCTGGACCCACGGCAAACTCTTCATTCCGGTGACACAGTATGCATTCCTTGGTGATGCATCACCGCCGAATATACTTGATCGGAATCTACCCCACCTCCGCATCTTGTTCCGCCATCTGCCTCAAACGATACCCTGCGTGGAATCCCCCGGAAGTCCACATTACGGCATAACATTTCGAGGAGAGACCCCCAGAGTCTGCCTCTGAAGATATATCAAGGCTCGCAAATCTCTTCGTACACACCAACACTGAGCAGATTTCATCCCGTACCCGAGTACAACATGGAGCATCCACTCTTCGACCTCCCTGTTGAGCTTCTCGTCCACATTCTTACTTTCTTACCAATACAAGCTTTACTCCGATTCGGACAAACATGTCGGCACTTCCAGACTCTCGCAAACTCCAATCTACATACGCTCTCCTTCGGCATCTACACATCCAAGCAATCGGGAATAATCAGCAACCTCCTGGTGACGCAGTATCCGCAACCGCAAGCAGTAACGTCCGCTTTCTGGCTACTCAAGCGTTCATCTCCACTACCTCCTTCGAGTAGTGGTCACAGCAGTCGAGTATCCAGCCTCGCCCTTTGGCCGGAAGACTCTGCGTACGATGACCCGCACAGCGTCTCGTTCGTCATTCCACGCGCCCAAACTTTCGGCTACCTCGCCCTCCTGTACTTCCATACGACGCTTACAAAGAGCATTATGCTCCGCCACGGCGATGGATTGCGCCATCTTGAATTATCCCTCTGGACGCTCACAATCCCCGTTGCAAGAGCCATATCCAACCTCGCATTCCTGCGCACCCTCTCAATTCGCATTGAAATGTTTGTCCACATGCGTGCGATTCCCCGCGTAAACGTAGCCCTTCAAAGCCAGGAGCAACACGTGGCTTGGGAACTATTGGCCCGAACGGCAGCCAGTGCACCACGGCTGAACGCCTTACGTATTGAAGGCGCAGCGCTGACCACTGCGCAACTCTCTCAATTTCTCCATGCGAGCTACTCGTGTAATGAACTCTGGCTTTGTAAGTGCCCATTTATCCGAGAGGAGGTTTGGACATGGCTTGGACGCGAGTGGGAGGGCCGCGCTGCACTGACGATTTTGGGCGTTATGTCATGTGGTGGCGCCCTTGACCAGTCGTTGAATATGGTAGGTCAGCTGAAAGGGTTGGAGGTAAGCAGATGAGCGTCAATTTGTATACTCGTGCGCGTTATTAACAATTTTTGTAGTTTCTGAGCGTGCAAGGGTGTCATGGTGTGGATAGCAAAGAGGTGGAGCGGCGGAATACGGAAGAGTGGAAGATACCGGAGCTTATACCCCCGGTACCGAAGGGGCCAAAGCAAGATAAAGATATGGAAATTGAGGTCGATTCGGCATTTATGGCAGTGGGTAATGATTGGTTCAACGTGGTATAAGTTTGCGATCAAGACAAAATTGGCTTTTTTCATTCATGAGGTATACACTTTCGGTATGTACTTCGGGTATAGGTATACAGAATGAAGCTTTCATTGGTACTGTATCCACGCACTCTTTATCCTCCTCAATCCAGCGGTGCGATCCTATTCCACACCCAACTCTCAGTATAACATATACTACACAGTATGCCAAACCATAGCGCAATATCAGTTTCGCTAAACAACCGCCAAACGAAGCTCTAGAGCCCTCTCAAAACGCATCATCGCCCATCTCCACATCTCCATACTCAATGCGATCCTCCCTCCTTTGCGCTTGCCCATGGCTCTGCCCCAACTCGTCCATATTAAACCCTTGCTGAACGAGGTAAGCGGACGTATCTCCTTGAGGCAGACCTACGCCATAGAAGCCTTGGCGGCGATTGCCAAAGGCTCCTGGAGTAAGACCGTCGCCGTTGGAGCTAGACTGAGCCTCATAGCTCGTATGAACCTCTGGTGCATATCTGCCGACATAAAAGCCTTGTTGGGCGCCGCGATCGAACTGGTAGTCGGGCCGAGGATTACAAAAGACGTTCTGCTGAGCGCTATGAGGTGTGTGGTCGGCTTGGTATTGGCTACCGTCGGGAGGGCTTAGCTGAATCTCGCCATTTCCATGGTTCTCGACAAGGTGCACACCGCTGAGGAAAGTCTGCCGAATGGTGCGGTTCGTGCGACGCTCCGGCGACGGCATATTCCTGTAACCACTATCGTGGGCATTAGGACTGGTGTAGCCTTGCTGGTTCAGCCCGCCGCCATAATAGCTAGTATAGCTGTTCTGGGCCGAATCGCCGCTATAGTAGCTTTGTTGTGCGTCATGACTGCCATCGTCATCGTACGGCTGGTCGCCTATGAAGAAGCTTTGCTGGACGATGCGATGCATCGGGCTTTGTTGGACGGGTGAATCCGCAAAAAAGCCGTGCTGATCGTTGGGACTTGCATATCCGGCTGGAGACTGTCCGCTACCGTAAAGGTTCTGCGACACGTTGTAGCCAATGTCATGCAGCATCCTCCTCGCACCGTCGCTTGCTGCGCTTCTCAGACCATGCAAGTAATTCGATACCCGTTGTGCGCGCACGTCTACGTCGGGCCGTGCCTGCATCTGCGACTCCCGCGATTGTGGTTGGGTTTGCAGTTGCATCTCCTGCTGTTGCTGTTGAGCGGGACGGTGCGACGCTCGCTCCGCCGACATTCTCTTTGCGTTTTCCCGCTGCTCTGCCGCCGTCTTGTCCATGCGCCTTTTCTTGTTCGCCCACCTCTCCTTCTTCACCTTTTCTTTCCGCTCCATGCTGAACATTGGATGATATTTTTGCATCAAATGCACATTGATCATCGCTGGACTCCATCCCGCTACCCAATTGAGCCCTGGTACACTGGCATACGACGAGGGATCTTCGAGATCATCCTTCAGTTCATCATAATCTTGCTTTGTGTAGTCGCCCGCCATCCATTGTGCCGATAACTGCCTTTGTAGACGTTTGAAGCGGGAGAAGCGGATCGCATCGTCGAGCGCTTTGACGAGCGAGGGGTTGTTGAGTGTGTACCATTGTCTAAGCAGATAGTCGAGGATGTGCGAGATTGAGTGATCGCCTTCGGAGAGCGGGCTTGAAAGCGTGTTGAAGCCGTTGATAATACGTGTGGTGAGATTTGTGTGCATCTCTTGTATGAGCGCCAGCAAAGCGTAGTACAAGTCTTCATAATCTGCAAGTGGGCGTTGGAAAAGCTTTTTGCTGGTACGCCGGTGTAGCGTCTTGTTTCCGCGAGGTTCGAGGCTTGCATGCGATGCGATCGGAGACGGCGGGACCTGGCCAGCTTGGAGGCGAGAGTAGAGATTTCCCAGCGATGGGCTATACGGGTCCGGACTAGGGTTGCCTTTGCCAAATATCGTGTCTCTTTCGGTAAGGCGGAGAAAGTCAGTTGTCGTACTCAGAAGTACTTGAATGACTTCGTTAGGCTTCCACGCTGTTGTTTCTGCCTCGACTGCCGCCTGAGATACAGCGTCTGGAAGAGGCTGCAGGGGCGATCTTGCGCCCGGCATAATTGTCTCTCAGCCGGTCCGCTGAATGAGGAATCGGGATCCTGAGACGTGTTTTGAGCGGCATTCGATGGAGGTCCCACTCGGGGTGAGGTATCGCGAGTGTAGACACAGAGAAAGTCTACTTTGAACCTGAAATTTTACGCGAGAATGGGTGCCAAGGGACCGAGAAGAGTGAAAGTAGGCGTGTTTGCATTTGTCGTCCTCACTTGGAGCAAGTGTGTACTTCGGCGAGGACGAACTGCCAGGATAGCATTGAAAGCGTCGAGTTGCTACTAGCAACGTATAGAGGCGGCAGTATGGGCATTTAGCTGCCTGTAAGCTGCGAGGATCGTTGCGAAAAGCCGACGACAGTTGCTGCTCCGGGTGCATGTTGTGGCGCGGAAGCATTGGTTACGTAATGCTCATACGCGAGTGCCCGTAAATAGGCTGGCCTTTCGGCCAGCAACCTCACGAATAATACACTCTTCATTTTCAACACCCGTCGCAAAGTATCGTCGTGAAAGCTAACATCGTAACCTGACCGCTAATTATACTGCAATCACTTAAAACAGGCAGCAAACGCGAATAATCACAACAATTTGTGCCGTCGATGATTCTGGTGGCGGAGCAAGGTCATACTCCCCACCTAACCAATATCATCGGACTAACCTCCCACTTATCTCATGAATCAGACGCTCCTGCTGAAATAAGCCTCATAGTGGGGGGGGCGTGTTATTAGCCAATCAATAAAAATCAATATTTCGGCTAATATTACTGGTGCGTCGGCTATTTCAGCGTGAGCGTCTGAGAAAAAATGGTTCTAGTTTGTGTGAGAATGATTTTCGTTAGTGGGCGCTAATAGCTATACTACACCACCTACATCACCACTATAACGTTATTATATAGATATTATTTTACGTTTAATTGATTCTTTATCTTTATAGCTATTTTTACAATCCGATATAGTATTTCCTTCTAGCCGCGCAGCGCCTGCGCAGTCTGCTGCTGCTCAGCAGCTGGCTAATATCGAGCGCAGCAGCTGGCTCAGTATCGAGCTCAGCGGCTGGCTGATATCGACCTCAGTATATAGTACCAACGCACACTGACGCGGCGACGATACGCCACCCACCCTGATGGAAGCAACGATTTGGTGGGTTGAGGGGGTATTCGTAACGCGAACTCGACGGAAAACGCAGCGGCTTGTACGCTGTACTTCGTACCTATAACGATACGTTAGAGCGTATAAATATATATTATTAGATAGAGAAATACCTACGCTACCAAAGTAATCGGGTACTGTAATAATAGCTAGTCGTCATATTATATAATAGATGAATAGGTACTGAAGCTGACCCCGCCCGTAACGCAAACTTATATAAACTGGAACTATTTTTTCTCAGACGCTCCGTAAATGATCTCCTGATAGATTATGTTAGCCTTTTCTGATTGGCTTAGGAGTGCCTAGAAGTTGTAACGGCCTCTCATTGGACCAGGAGGAAATAATTTGCGGCGCGGCTGATTCATGAGATAACCTCCACAACCTCTGCAACTCATCCGTCACCCATGAACATCCCATGAACATCCCGTCAACCAAAGCACCCGCCGCAAGCAACACCGCCAACTTTCCAGCTACCGATAACTGCTACTATGTTTCGTGCGGACCCCAAAAGAGCCTCCCACCATACAAATCCGGGGAGATAGAATAGCGCCAACTTACATTCGTGGAACCATGCCCCGACTTGCAGCAGTTCTAGTACGCTACGGAGTCAACATATCCACAATGCGCTCATGACAAAGAGCGCCCTTGCCTGACACGCAACCAGTCATAACACCTCCCTTGCTCAAACTCTCTGCGCGTCCGCTATCCTTCACATCATCTTTCCCTGGAACACAAAGCAGGCTTCCAACTATGCCCGACAACTCCGCTATCGTGAAAGTACGCCCAGGCACCTGTATTGAGGGCGAGTGGAAAAAAGTTAATGGGAGGTGGGAGAAAAGACCCTGCAAGTACGTGGGCGCTCGGTGTCCCAACGTGCAAGGAGCATACGTCGACCCCTCTGCTATAGTTCGAGGCTTCAACCCACCTCCACTGTCGCAAAAAGACGCTGAGGGTATGCTCCTCTCTAGAAGCTTTTCGTCGCTTTGGCTGATATGATTATTAGCGCCACATTCTAAGGACATGACGTCCTTCGATGGAGCGAACGATTGGAGCGCTCGCACTCTGGCTGTATAAGACGGATGGACGCAAAACGGCCTATCGACTGTATTCAATTCATCTTGTAGGGCGACGACACGTTCTTTCCGGGCTGTCTAGCTGATCAGCTCAGCCTCTAGATAAAGCCCTTCCTACCCGATGTCGCTTTTCTCTCTCGAGCTTGAGGTGTCTTCGTCATTCTGGGCGTCTAGTGCTCCGCCTTCCATCTTGTCAGCAGTCCTTTGAATACTGTAATGCCGTGTTGGAGGAACTTGGGATATGTGGTTGAGAGGTCTCGCGTTGTAATAGTGATGGAGGGTCGTTTTTTGCTGTTACTGTATATGTAGAAAGCTTGCATAGTCTATATGACTAGCACGAACGAAATCTAAACCTATATATACATACAAGTACGCAAAGCTGAAACCCTCTGTCAACTTACTCATCCACAATATGAGCTCGTCGGGAAAGTCGACCGATGTGATAGCCACGATATTCTTCTTCAAAGCTATGGAATAAGCTGTGCGCTCTCCTTCCCTAGCAGACAGGAAGGACCGAGTTTCTGAGTGTCATTGGCAGACGCAATCATAACAATGCCGTCAATGAGCTCAAGCCCATTGACTTCGTTCGAGAAAGTAAGTGCTTCCACCGGTTTAAGCTTTTCGAGCCTAACATAATTGGGCGCATGAAGAGCCGCGTCATAGACTATTTCGTGATTATAAGTCTAGCGCAGACTTGAGAAACCTCCACTACGAGAATGTCAGACGGTTTCGTCTCTCAGAATGCATGGCCTTGAGATACTCACTCCAACCAACGAAGTCCAGGCCGCCGAGGACCATATTATCCACATTGTCAAACGCCCGCCGCCCTCCACTCCGCGCTGCCCCCCAAAGCCATAATCCATGACGGGTATCGTAACGAAAGAGTGTAGTGTGATTGCTATGAGTGTAGCAGCTTTCACGCAATGCTTGTCGTCTGACTCATGTTCGGTGAAGAAGCGAAGATTCGGCGGTACGCGCAGAACTGCAGACTCGAAATGTGGGGCAGCTGGGAGAAGGACGGAATTTTGGTGCTCCGTGAAGACGTAGGTGAGGAAGAGGAGGAAGAGGAACATGGCAAGCAACGCGACTGATCTTGTTGTTGGCATGTTGTCGTGCGAAGCGACCCCTTGACCAAGGGATATAGGTGAGTTGTTGATGGTGAAGAAAAGAGGATGTGCCGCGCAAAGATTTATATGCGTTGATTATCGGTTGGATTTCGCTACCACTAAACCCGCTGGACAAGCCTCTATGGACTACCATGGTAGAGGCTTGCGTGACTGTGAACTATCATTCGAAAGAAAGAGTTCTTCCTCAATCCAGGCCCAACAGGACGCTGAATCAATGAAAAAGAGTGATGGTGCCAGCTGGAGGTAGTGCAATACCAGCGGCACTTGGAAAGAAAAATTTGTCAATAGCGTGTGGAAAAGCCAGCATAGGGTACCCTACGCGCGGACGCGAGTCCTGTGCCTTGCTCACCCGACAACAGGAAGTTTCAAAAGTTTTCTGCTCAGGCCTCACTCTGCTGTGAGGGTGGACCCTTAGGTACGCACCTGCTCAATGTCGTCTATGCTCGTTCAAGATGATGAAGGGTATGCACTCCGCCAAAAAGAGAACATAGGCTCCAACTGTCCGACGGCGCTCGTGTTGAGACGACCGGAGGTGAGGCAGGTACCACAACCAATTCAGAAGGAGCGGATTTGCCCAGTTGAGCAGCGCAGGCAGAACCATCAGGAAGTAGAGATAGGACCAACCCTAGTGCATCTTGCTGTCGAAATTCCCGTGCAAGAAAGGTGAAGAGAAGAAGAAGAGCAGCATGGGGCGCGAAAGACGGCTTTAATACTGTACCGTGAGAGTACGTTATCTGCTCGTCGTTGCTATTAAAGAGGAAGCTGTCCTGCTGAATGACGCGATATCGCGGCCATGGGCAGGCACTCTCGCGAACTGTGGCAACAACGACAGGTACGACGACACCTTCGCCGATGGATAGGATACACACCCGCCGGCGGCAGCTATGGGACCTAGACTATTCTTGGTAGAACGACTACATTCGTGAATATTTACCGATTCCCGGTAGTCGAATTCGCAGACAGCATGGTGATGAGCTGAGGATCCTCACGTGGCACTCCGAAGTCCGGCGGGGCTGCCAAGCCCACCAGATGCGTTGGACCCCATTGGCAATTAATGACAGCCCCTTTCGCTCAGTTCACTCATATCCCATCTCCGTCGACTCTATTGCGACATTTGCTCCCCGGTCCCATCCGATCGCCTCCTTGTTACCAACCGCCACCGCTTGCACCGCCTAGAAAGCTCTCGACCACCTCAACTATGCCTCCGCAGATAGCCGAAGGACAGAATAAGGCTGACATAAGCGCGGGGCTGGAAGCACTGCTCAGGAAGGGCTGGGATTTGAAGGATGAAATTCGACTAGAAAAGTCCTATAACTTCAAAACGTACACAAAAGTTGCGGTAATGAAAACATCGGAAGAGCGTGACAGAGCTGACGTTACAGGATATGCACCACGTCATTGCCACGAGAAGCAAATCAGAAAACCATCATCCTACTATGACCTCCGTAAGGCTCCTCATACCGTTTCAATAACAAGCTCACAAACCTGTAGACTGTCGGTTCCCTTACAGTGGAATGGACAACGCATCGGCCTCGTGGACTCTCTGATAAGGATATACGTATGGCGAATTATTGTGACGAACAAGCGGGGCATATTGGGACGGCGAAGCCGAGTGAAGCTCCACGATGCGGCCCTGCACCTTCCACACTCTAGCTGAGGAGAATCATGGTTTGAATACTTGGCAAGAAGAGTTTGGGGAATGTCAGATCGGCCCTATGGTGGTGTGTAACCATTCAGTACTTTTGCAGTTGAGAATGACCGTCGGAGACGCCGGCCATGTGAGGCAGCGTCCATCATCACGCCAGAGGATCCAATAACACGCATGTGTCTGGACAGAGAGGATCGGATGCAGCCTTCACCGTAAGAAATATCGATATGCAGATGACCATCAGCAACTGAATGATTTCCACGGGCTTTCAAGAATGCCTCGGATGTGGCCTCTGGGTGCCGGTCCGCGAGGCCTATCACGCGCATACAGAACTAAAAGAGTAAGCCTCATAAGGAGACTTCCTTCCATACAAAACAATCCCCTTTATCTAACCATGTTCCCCCGTTCCTAACCGGAGACTAGGAAAGCGGAATAGGGCAGAAACACCCAAATCAACACTCGCTGTCGAGAGACTCAATAGCTCGAACCACTTCCTTGGCAGATCCATATTCCTTCTGCCAGCACTTCAAGGTAATAACACTGCAGGCATGTTGGTCTTGGGGAAACTGCCGGCTCGTGAATCTGTCTTTCACCATCCATCTTCCCCATCAACAATACCGGGGAATACAGCAAGGTCCATCATGATAAAATAGATAGTGCATCCCAGCACGAAGAGATTTGTTTTAACGTCCGCATCAAAGGGATCGTCTCGAGGTTGATATGGAGCTCCTCGTCGACAAGTAGATTTGTAGGCTGCATGTCGCAGTGAAGAACATATCGAGAATGGACCTATATAACTGCCTCCGCAGTCTCTTGGCGCCGGACCAGTCGCTGTTTGAGCGAAGGGGATTTACCCGGTTCGAGCATATAGATTGATTCATCCACCGCTCCGATCCCATGCACTGCTTCCCATGTCGAGGATCTGCATCACTCGCGGGGGATAGTAACGATAACAAAGATGAACGGTTCATCCTTTATTGTCCACCGTAGGAAGGTTTTTATCGACCGCTATAGGAAGCTGGATGCTCCGTGCGCCAACGCGGTCTGAGCTTTTATGCGGCGTGGTTGAGCCATCAGCGCATACCGGAGTACGACATAACGCTTGACCGCTCCAATCCGTACCTCCACCGACCTCGTGCACATCGATTTCTCTTCTCCACGAGTCGAAACCGGCTCCGCCCTTCCGCAGAGTTCTCCACACCCCGATACATAGCATTGCACCAGCTTTATACACGTCTATCCCCTACGAATTAGAGGTCCTGAAAAGCAGGTACCTCGTCACTATAACGTCTTGACCTTTTCCTCCTTTCATCTGCCTTTAGCAGATGGTCCTATTTCTTGCGCGGTGGAACACGTTGACTGTGCATCGGATCTGAGTACGAGCTCTCTATTGGCTGCAACAGCCAACGCTTCCAGGCCCTTCTATGGTATAATCTGTTACTAGACCCCTTAGTAGGAGGTTCTCTACTCCGAAAGCTCGATGCAGCCATCAAATCTCGAAATGAGCTCGAAATGCATGTTATTCAGGAGGAGATTGCCGACATCGTTTACGAAGCTTGCCAGCCGGTTTTCCACAGCTTGTTTCAATAACGAGCAGTCACCGACAACAAGCAACACCATCGCCTCTCGACTACCAGCATCTCGCGGTCGCCATGCTTCTCAGCATCCTGGTAACGTAGCATGATGCGACGACTCCTTCACTTCCGATCGAAGAACAGCAATGAGAAGGTGAACTTTCCAAAACCTCTCCCTCTTCCACAAGTGCTGACGCTCAAGCAGGCTCCTGCAGAACGCCCTGCCTCCACGCGGCCAGCAGAACCAGCCGCCCGGGACTTGCAAGTGGTCTTTGAGGACATCGACCCGGTCATCGAGCACGCTTCCCCGCTACTGCACACACTCCTCACCCAGCGAATTGGACTCGAGCATCGTCGCTATTCGTGGAACTCTGCGACAAGACGTGGACAGCTACCCAACGTACGCACACTCGTCTGAGACTACAATACGAATACGCACAGCCTCGGCTTTTGGTTTCCCTGTCTAATCTCCTGATCTGCCAATGCAGTGCGCTAGGTAGCTCTCAGGTGGTCAGACTCAAGAGGGATTGAATCTGGATGGGAAATTCTTTTGGCTCTTACAGTCACCTTCGGAAGGCCTGCGGTGCCCAGTACTCCACACGCTTCACTTTATCCACAAACTTGGCATGCAGTAACAATATCCTGGTAATCAAGAACCCAAAAGTGAAGCTCTGAAGTTTCTCCATGAACTTCGCAAAGTGAAAGGATGTCAAAAAGAGTTCTAAGCAGGAATATTCTCGTTTCGAGATAGTCCTCTTTGCAGGACTTCTGATAATCCGGACGGAGGCCCAATGCTGCTGCGTCTGGCGAAAACTCCGTCCCCAAGGTCCGTTGCTCGGAAGTATCGATATCAGCGAAAAAGGCCCCGCAGTCCTTCAAATCTTGAGGATATTAATAGGGTTACGCGTGTCGACAGAGGTTGGTTCAAGTACCGACTCGATTGCTTGTGGGTATCGCGCTGATTCGAGGTGCTGGTATTGTCCGAATTTCTCACTACTCTCAGTGAATGGTGAAGAGGTTCTTCCGATACGGCCATGTTGCCGCATACGTATTGCACGGATCTCGAGTGCATCGATTCTTGAACTAGGCAAATTCGGCTCCAATAGGCCCGTTTGAAAAGTTTACACAAGGCCATGGCGAGCTGTCACTGCTATGAGTTCCCGGCGACAGCTGCGTAGAGATGTCCCGAAGGAATTCTCTAAGCCCTTCGTGAGGTAGTCAATATGGATTCGACTCGAACATCTGTAGGCGTCCAAGGAGTCCCGATTCTGGCTTTGTTCCAATGCCGAATTCATGAGCAAGAGATCCATAACGCCGGATCCAATGCATGGCAGCATCGCTATTTTCTGCAGCTGGACTTAGCCAAGTAAACACAGACGTCGCCCGTGAATAGATTTGCTGCGTTTATTCCACATGTTCTGTTTTCTCCACTCCATCGTCCTGATCAATACAAAGAGCACCAACCCAGAGTGTCAGCGGCTCAGCCTCCGGCGTCAGATGACTAGGCGCAACTTCAAGACTTTTATGACGTGAAACAGAGCCTCTCGACAAGGATAAGGACTTTTAGTTTACATCACCCCAGGTGTAAGAGAAGCGCACAATAGGGAGACGGCTGATCTAGAGAAACATGGGAAATAGTACAGAACACGGACTTCTAGCTCAGAAGCGCTGGTGTCTGATAGTAGTTCAGTTGATGACTTCCTGGATGCCGCACGAGTGCATCTGGGTAGAAGATGGATGAGCCGGATCTTCGTTGTGGGGGGTCAGCGCCCGATATATAAAGAACGACATATTCGGAAACAGGGCAAGATGGGGTGAAAGCTGAATCATTGTCAAGACGTCAATGTCGTTAAAATAATCCGCCCCTCTCTAGCCTTGGCAACGGCGTATCCGAGGCGCGCGAATATATCTGCTCAGACAAGGAAATAATTTTTAGAGCTAAAGTTACAAGTAACTAAAGTAATACTATCTTATTTATATAAGTATAGATGGTCAAATCAAAGACGGCGTCCGACGCTTCACGACAAGAGCCGTCGCGAGCGACACTGGAGGCGGCGCGAGTCCGGTCCAACAATGCTCGCATTTCCAAGCCGGCGCCACAGGCGCGAGCAAGGGCGACCAATGGCGGAGTTGGGTGGAGAAGTGGCTGCTCACGTGTGGCTAATGCACCGCCGCATCCTCATCAGCGCGTTCTGAGCCTGGCGAGCACACAGTACTCGGTCGCGCGGCAACAGGTGAGAAGACGATTGTCGGACGATGGAGGCAGTCTGCGATGCTGGAGGGAGGGGGAGTGGCCCCCAAAAACCGGTCAGGGACAGGCGAGGACTTACGTAGACGGGTGGCGCTGGCGCAAGGCTGAGGATGGCTGGCGGTGGGCGTGCAAGTGCTCGTCCACACCGAGTTCTGCCACAGAAGTTTCCGGTGACTGAGGCTGTGGGCAGCGGCGGTTGGTCAGCGGCGGTCGAATGAGCGGCCAAATGTATCGTAACTCATGCTCGATTGAACGAAAGCGCGAACATCGGCGTGCATGACGGGCCGGGCGTTCAAGGCAACAACGAGAGACGATGTGCGCCGTCTGGGTGTGATAGAACGCCTAGTGGGGGAGAGTACACAGTGCACGGTCGTGGCGAAATGGCGTTCGGCCGACGATGAGGGTGTTGTGCACTGAGTTCTGCGGGAGAGGGATGCGGCAGCATGTGGCAGGGCATGCGAACGGGTGCGGTTGGGGTTGGGGTTGGGATGCGGTCAGCGTGTGGTTTGCTACTCAGTTGCGCAGAGTCGGGCTGCTGCGGCCTTTGGCTAATCGCGCCCCCACCCATGCCCATGGTCGCTCACCCTGCTGGTTGCTGCCGCCTGTTTTGTATTTCAGACCGAGGCGCTCACAGCACTCGAACTGCATGCCCACCCCCGCCACGATAGGGCTGCTCCTGTTTGTTTTGCACGCTGCATATCCTCCTGCACCCTCCGTCTACTTCCTCGCACGGTTCCGGCACTGTTCTTCCTCCCGTCGCGTCTGACTTTCCCCCCTTTCATCCCCCCGCCACAGATCCCCGGCCAGTCTACCACTGCCCTGCACGCTCCACTAGCCACACCCGTCTGGCCTACGCCATCGTCTGCTCCTTTGTATAGTCCAGTCATACCCCCCTCTTCCTCTTGCTAAAGCGCGCGGAACCATACTTTCCTTTTCTCCTGGCGTGTCCTTTATCGACGGCAACAATCTCCATCGACAGTACCGGCTACAATCTAATTTCACTATCGCTTGGACTTCGGACGCTCTTTCGGGACAGGCGCCGTCCACACGGCTACCGCCTCCAAGAAGCTCCCCACCACTGACGGTCTGAGTGAGGACGACTCTCACGTGGGTCTGTCTTCTGAATTGATCAGCGCCATCCTCGCCAGCCGCGACAGTCGCCATGTGCCGAGTCGAGGAGCGTGTTTACATTGGATCGGACGGAAGACGGCAGGTCTTCGAAGACAAGTTTCCTTGTGACAAGTCGCACAAAGGAAAGCTTTGCTCTGAGGTCAAGAGGAAGACGACCGAGTACTCCTTTGGCGGGAAATCCGTCACTTCCAATCAGGGAGCCATTGAGTCGCCCGGCTCGGAAGCGTCGTATACCTTGCGTA
Organism: Darksidea phi; assembly: GCA_030770425.1. Classification (NCBI taxonomy): domain Eukaryota; kingdom Fungi; phylum Ascomycota; class Dothideomycetes; order Pleosporales; family Lentitheciaceae; genus Darksidea; species Darksidea phi. The sequence continues at coordinate 84,768 of JASJFT010000133.1, forward strand.
CCGGCTTTGCTGACGTCCCTGTCCCTCCAACCGACCCCCTGAGCCAAGCTCAGGGCTATCGGGCCCGACACGACGTGCCGAAAAGCCACCACCGCCATGTCTCGTCATCATCCTCGCAGACGACATCGAGTCAGCCCCCCTCGCTCTACGCGACTTCAGAACCTGAATCATCTGCCAATTCCACGCGCCAATTACCCGTCTACCCTCGTACCATTCACAACCCACCTCCCGGTGCAGCGCCGCCTTCGCCGAGTGCCTCACGTGCGACCGCCCCAACTCCAGCTCCAGCCCCGGCCCCAGCCTCACCGAGCTACCGGACGAAGACCGTCTCACCGCAAAAGCTGTCACGTGAGAACGTTGGTGCAGGTGGCCTAACACCGCTTGACTATTCAGAGTTTGTCGACCACTCTGCTTCGTCACATGCAAGCTCCAGTCCTGCGCCAGCCCCGGAGATTACCGATCGTGGTGCCTACCGTGAACGTCGAGGAAAGCGCAAAGATGAGGAAAAGAAACTTCAAGAGGAAGCTGAGGAAGCTGATCGTCGTCTCGCAGAACAGATGGAGAAGGAAGTCAAGCAGATGCGATTTGAGCGAGGACGGGCGGCAAAGCAACGCGGCGAGCAAAAGTTTGCTGAGAGCGAAAAGCGAAGGGCGGAAGTGAGGGAAGATACCAGACGTGAGAAGGAAGATGCCAGACGTCGCAAGAAGGAGCCCGAAGAGCGACCTCCGATTAAGAAGCCTGAGCAAGAAAAGACGAAGGCCCCAACACGTGAGCACACGCGTCGCCACCGATCATCCAAAAGTGCAAAAGAACGCGTAGATGTCGAGGAAGACGCTGAATGCGAGACAAAGGAGGAAGAGGAAGAAGCTGAGCGTAAGGAGGAAGAAGAGGCGGTCACAGCTGCGATTCACGACGATCCTTGGGGCACGCCGATGACGCTCATGAAGAAGTATGGTAAGCAGGGCAAAGAAGAGCCCCTATCACCGCCCGAACCCGAACCCGCGTCTGTGGTTGAGGAAATGATGGATGATGGCTGGGGTTGGGCTTGGGCTTCCATGAACATATCGAAGAAAGCCTCGAGAAGACGAGAAAGGGAGAAAGAGAAGCAAGAGCGTCTGGAGAAAGAGAAGCAAGAGCGGCTGAAGAAAGAGAAGCAAGAGCGTCTGGAGAAAGAGAAGCAAGAGTGGCTGGAGGAAGAGAAGCAAGAGCGTCTGGAGAAAGAGGAGAAAAAGCGTCTCAAGCGCGAGGCCAGGGAAGCAGAAGAGGTGGAGAGGACTCGTATCGAAGCTGAGGTAGCAGAAAAGGCGAAGGAGGCGGAAGCGAGCTCCGGGTGTGGTGGTTTGCATGTTCCATCGAATCCACTACTGCCAGATGCGCAACTCGCAGCGGTCCCAAATAATGGCCAATCCAGCTCTTATAAGCAAGCCCTCGAAAGCATGGATACAGCTAGTATTGAACATGTGGGGAACCTAGTCCCTTCTTCTATTCTAACTCCATTTGAAAGTGTGAATCCTGCGGGCAGTCCGTTCGACGACATGCGGACCATGCTCTACGCAAAGGCTCGAATTGGTAAAGCCTTCCCTGAAACACGACTTAAAGGCACCGAGGACATTCGTGAAGGCTCTTCAATGAACCAAAAGAATACACGAGATAACGAGGATGATAGTGCTTCGGTGATATCGTCATACGCTACCTCCATCTTTTCAACACTGTCCCTCGCTTCATCAGCAACGGATCTAGCAAAAAGCAGTGGATACTCCCCAGGACAGATAGCAACCGCCACGAAGGAGCTAGTATCGATCTTCGGAGACGACGAGAACTTAGTCCCACTCTACAAATTCGCTATTCGAAGCCCGATGATTGGCCCCGAGAGGCTGCAGAGGAACTTGCGTCGACTCTTCAAAAAGTACGCCGAGAAGTTAGAAGAAGAAGCTACAGATGGTCTAGAGTACCTCGCGCCTCGTTTCGTCTCCATGAAAGCAAGGTATCTCGCTCAAACCATCGTTGAGAAATACCAAGGAACCGCATTAGCGAGAATAGAACGAGAAATGAGAAAAGATGTTAGTTCCGACGACGATGGTGAAGACGAGGCAAAGCCGGTCGATGAAGGCATTTTTGAAGATCTAATCCTTCTCCGAGAGTTTCTTGTGGGAAGCGACGCATTTCACGCTCTTCGCAGCCAGGTACAATCTTTTGTCCATCCGCAAGTCAAACCTTCAAAACCAGAGACCGTGATAGAAGAGAAATACATCGATGACATGTGGTCAAGAAAGGGCTTCTACGAAAGCCTAACATTTGGGATCGAGTGGATAGGCCGTACACTGAGACGAGTTTTTGATGCGTTTTGGGTCGCGACAGGTCAGTTGGAGCCACCTCTCGCAAGGGGAAGAGTAAGACTCAGGTGGCAGTGTGTAAGTCATTCTTTTTTGGACGTCGATTATGAATAGCGGGCATTTCCGGTCTTGGTATATGGAGTCGTGACGATGCTAAGGCTTTACGCTCCATTCCGCGGCTTGAAAACGCGCTAGCTTAAAGTGCCGTGGCAGAAGAAGCGAATGACTCGTCTCCCGATGCATCTACGTCATACGGCTCATGAATGGGACTGTCGACTAACTGGATGAATAGAGGTGCGGCGATACTTTTTCAGGTGACGTCATGGAGCTTCGAAAAGGCGGTGTCACAGAACTCATCGGCCACATGCAACGATCGTCAGAAGCAAAAGTCCTCTCGAAGCTGTATAGCCAAAGCACCAATAATCGGAAGTACATCTACCAACGACTGGGACTATGGATACGAAAAGCTTTCTTAAAGATTGCAGGCGGCTTCAAAAGAGCAGCAAAAATGTCCTCGTTGCCACAGCATAGTAATCCCAGCGCTTCTACCTGTTGCCAGGCTACAGGAAATAATCCCTCACAGCAGCAAATGCTCCATATGATGGCCTGTATGCACAAAGGAAGGCATAGGAAAAATCTCTGCCAGGATCGCATTGACGCCGTAAATACTGACCGGGAGCTGTTCGTTTTTCTGAGAAAGCAGTTCCTCCAGCAGAGAGGGAGACTCAGAAACATAGTTTCTCTGAAGGCAGTTCGGGGAATATTCTTTGTCAAGGTATATTTCCTCCAAGGTGGCTCTGTGGCCAACAATTATGCTAACCAGGTCATTGCAGTTCCGTCTTCCTATAGGCGGTAGCGTTGAAGTCCGATATCACGACCCCTGCTGCGTCCATTCGTCTTGCGAATGCATCCCTCCCGCCCCCAAAGTCGAACCCTCCCCAAATGCCGAATACCGCTGTAAGCCCGGCCCACCAGCAACGTACCCACCTATATGCCCCGAATATCTCATGCACCTCTTCGCCTCACCATCCTGCATCAACGAGAACGATACCTGGATCCTCGACCAGGTCCCTAAGCGCACATGCGGGGAGCTTCACGGAAAAGCAGGCCAACCAGCTGAAGGCTGGGGAATTTATTATCAAGAAGGCTGGGATCAAGATCTGATTACCTTGGTGGTTTTTGCGGTGCTCATGTGTGCGAGTTTGTTGTTCGGAGTCCTATGGTCCAAGTTCAAGATGGATATTCAAGGCGCATTTAGCGTGAGCGCCTATATGGCTACCGTCTGTGCAGTTTTGATATCCCTCGTTGCCATGAGAGCCGACAAAGCATAACATGACTCAGTTACATGCTCAGAGTCATCCATCACACACTCTCTCTCTCTCCTTGATCGCATAGATTCCTTCCGGCCGAGGAGAGGTACATGTGGCGCAGCTTATGAAATTTATGAAATCGCCACTTGATAAAGTCACAAGTACTACTTTTGTTTGACGCTTAGCTTAGTTTAGTAAGGTGAGGTAACAGGGTGTTATTGCAATAGATAAGTATGTATTATATGTAGGAGTTCGGTTATATAGGTATAGGTATAGGTATAGGATAAGTGCATGTGTCACGCTGCAGTTGGGTTCATTGGGTGCATGGACTAGGTGGAAGGGTCAGTACATCAACGTACATCAACGGGTGTCGGAATAGCAGCATAGAGGATGTATGTGCGGTGGGAGTTGAGTCTAATATGGAGGGATTATAACACTGTGTATGCTAGGACGTGGAATGTGGTTTAGGTGGCGGCGAGAGAGAGGGTGTCATTGTGAAGCAAGACAAGACAAGGGGTTCAATTACTAGGCTCGCTTGAAGTGGGATACAACCAAGGAGTGGCAGCTTGATGGAAGCTATGCTATGCATAAGCACATAGCAACGAATCTCTCATGTGTCAAGGTTCTTGCCGCCAAATAAGGTACTCCATGAACAACAATGGTGGCGATTTTCAATGGCGACCCGTGCTCTTCTCGTAATAACGCCCGAGTTCCCATGGTCTCTTCCTCTTCTGCCCGGTTGTGACTACCGCCAACACGCATCGTGGTGAAGCTCGTGGCGAACGAATAGCGGTCGTCCTCGCTGGTGCAATACATAAAAGACGCAATTTTCAACGAATCCTTGACTTAGTGGGGAATGCTATGGAAGGACCTGAGGAAATCCTCCAGGATGTCCGTTGCTTGGTCCAGGTCGTAAAACTCTTCCAAGCTGTACGTCTCCGACCATTGCTTGATCCCTCTCGAGCCCTCGTACTGAACAAATGCCTTGACCCGCTTGCTAGTTTCGCAGCTAAGGACATTAAGCACTTTCGGCTTCTTTGTGACGGTTACGCATAAGGCGGTGGACGTTCTCGTTGATGGCCTTTTAGCCGCAGAGTCACTTGGTTGTTCTTTCTGCCTTCGAGCCGCGGAGCCGCTTGCTCCTTTGTGTTGCTTCTCCCAGTGCCAGTCGAGCAGCGAAGGCTGTGAGAATAATTCTCCGCAGCTGGAATCGTAGCAACGGTACGTCGCGCTGGTGTCTATGTGAAGTCAGTTCCCAAATGCAGGCATAACAGGGACGAGTAGAGCGGCGTACCGGATGCTACGGAGGATGCGCTGTTGCCGACGACTGGTGTTTGCGTTTTCGGACTGGGGCTGCCCAAGATTGTGGACGGAGGGGTGCCAACACATCCGAAGCTGAGGCGATCGGCTCTGCTCTTGGGTCTGCTCTCGGGCCTGCTCCCGGGCCTGCTCTCGGGTGTGTCGTTGGTGCAGGTCGGCGTGATGCATGTCCAAAGCCATCCAAGGCAGTTGGAACAGCCCTTGTCTTCCTCGAACTCTGTTTCCTGCCGCGTTCCTTGTCGCCGTTGCTCACGAATCCAGCTCTGGCAGTTCCCGGGGGTGTAGAAATCGAGGTTATCCTTTCTCTGTGCGATGGTCAGATCTGAGTGCAGCAAGGATGGGTTCACATACTGCTGGCTTGTAGATAGACGCAGGAGGTTGAGCCATGGTGAGGAAGGTGTCGGCAGGAAGGCAACCAGTGGAGATGCGGGGCGGTAAGGCAAGGAATGGAGGACGTCTCAGCCTGTTCTTATCATGCAGTGTGGGGAAATGTCTCCTGGCTGCTATGGGATAGCTTCCTCCAGTCTTTGGGACGGACGAATCGAAAGGCAAATGCGGAGCCGGCCTCAAGGCCGTTCGATGAACGCATGGTATATCCTGCAAAGAGACGCCCCCGAGCCCCCGGGAGCTTCGACGATCCCGTCGGCCGCGGCGAAGCGAAAAGCGAAAGCGGACACGGGTGCGATCAATGCGCAGCGGATATCACGAGCTGCTTGTGACCCTGGTACATTCGCTTGCTGCAACAGTGGATCGCTGATCGGTCGACGCAACACCGCTAGGTATGTTCCGCTTGCGCTAACGAAGGGACAGGCCTCGCCCATGCATGGCGTATATCGTGCACGAGGGTTATGGATTTGCTGGCGGTCGAGGTGTTCTTAGAGACGAGGGGCGCGGGTACGGCCAACTGCCCCCCAGCTATTCCCCATCGTCACTTTGCCTTGCCCTCCAAAGACTCGAACAGCATCCTATTGTCGAATAGCTGATTCCAACTCTACATCTGGGCACGAGCAATGGAATTGCCTTGCCTCACCCTGCACGGGGAACAAATTAGCTTTGGCTGACAGAAAGCCACACATTGTGTCAGTGCCGCAGAGCTGTAAGCCTCTCGAAGATTGGTAGGGAATAGCAGGTTCAGACGCTAAAATTTAGGCGTCTTCGGCCTCTACCTATACAGACATCCGGGTATAACCCAAGCTCGTCTCGTAGCCATCTATCGTGGAAGGTTGGACTACGGTACCATTCTTTCAGCAGCCATAGTGCCTTGAGTGTCCGGTTCCTTTTCTGGCACCAATGCAGTAGTTGGATCAGTCAGCCATCGATGCGTCAGTCATGTGAGCCCGCGGAGTGTTTCTCAGCTGTCGTCGTTACCAGCAGAGTGGTTACTTTGCGCGGTGACTTTGACTATGTTGAAAACGTACGTATTAAGCGATCGTGTGCGTGTCGTCGGTAGCGGTGATACTGGGAGGGTTGACGCGCGTTTCGGGGTCGACCTTGGCTGCTATAGCTCGTATAGACTCGGACTCGGTCGCAGCAGAAGATCGAGGATAGCGCGATATCCCTTCAATTCGGGAACTAGATGTAGGAATGGCCTAGGCGAACAACGCACGTACGATGGAGGGCGCTGGTGAGGTGGGCGTGGGGTCTGCCGCGGCCTAGTCACGCCTAAAATAGCAGTCGTATTGAATTTTGCGCGCGCAAGCAGCAGTAGCGCGCAGTCGATGCGGAGCTTTTGCGAGAGGTTCATGCATATGCTACCCGCTAAGCGCATTGTGAGGGACCGTGTTCTGTTGACCTCGCAGCGGCATAAGCAGCCGAGAGCCGTCAGGCGAAACCTTGGCACCAAGGGTGTTGATTGTGGACCCGGCGGCGCCCTGACTCACGTACATCCTCCCGCCAGAACATGGCACGACTACAGCTTCTCGGTCCCAAAGTAGCAGCATAGGTCGACCCCATGAGGTGCCCACCCTCTTTGTTCGGCTGATGACGTTGATTCATCCCTCAGGTAGGAATGAAAACTTGCGAAAAGGCCCAAGTGTTCATCGAACAGGAAAAGCACGGCCACTCGAAGGGACAACGAATACTTGCATGCCAAGACTAGTTTGCGCATCCCCGGTCTTCTCATATCGATGTTGACGGACTGCAGATAAGCCTCATCCCCGGCCACGGGCCATTGGCCGATCTCACGCACGCCCGAGCTCCCGAACCTCTACCCCCGCCCGTTACCCGAAGCGACCTAGCTTTCTTTACTACGACGATACCTTCGATGAACAAGAGAACCGTCGACAAATCCTGGCTGGGGTGGAAGCGTGCGGGGTTCCAAGACTATTCTAAGACTACCCACATTCCAATATCGCGCAATACCTGGGCTGTATCGTGAAGATGGTCGAAGGCTTTGCTTTCTAGATACCCCACTATACTCTGGCAGACGTTGAAGCATAAGATATACTCTGGCAGAGACCGTTTTCTGTATGAAATAAAAGCCGGTGTTCGTCACATGCATGGCCCGGGGCTTATGCATCACCATCTCAACCCGTCAGATATTATGACAGATGGAGACAGTGCTATCATCATAGATTTCGACTCATGCAAAAAGAGGGAAACAGACTGGGTCCGAAGACAGGATCGGAGGGGTGGACGCTGGATGGCGTAGAGCATGCGAGGCGAGGAAATGACTTCCAGTCTTTCACTGATACCAGCCGCCCTCAAGAGGGATAATGAAAGAGTGTGCCTAGCCCAATCATTTCCTGCCAAACCAACCGTCTGTGTGCAGCACACTCTGGCGTAGTATGGGTTAGTCGACAGAGAAGCTGAGGCGGTGCTGTGCGGTCAAGGGCGTGGTAGATCGGGAGCAAGGTAGGTCGGTCAGAAGTGGGAATCCAACCGAGGTTGTGCGAGGAAAGATGCACACATGGGCCGACATGCGCATTCATACGTTGGTGCCGGATGCGTAGAGCCTGTACGAAAGAGCAACAGCTTACGCGGATGAGGCGAGTCTACAACAACCGGATAAGAGAGATTGCTGAGATGTCATGCAATGAGGCTTCACTGGGGTGAAAAGGTGACGATGGGAGACAAATGGCTGCCAGGAAGTCGAAGTGCCCCGCCATGTGACATGAGCACGGACATGTACCCGGCCCGGCCCCGCACCCGCCCTTCGCCCTCAGGCCTCGCGCCGCCGTGCTGAAGCCCGCCAACGTCGTCTTCGGCGTCATCCATACTCCCCTACACTCTCGTCTTCGTCACGCTTCGTAGACGGCCGTCTTCGAACTATGCTAGGACCCGGGCGACGCGGGGACAGACAGGAACAAAGCCGCTTGTTGATAGACACCCAAGCTCTTCCCGCAATATGAACAATGGTAAATTCGAGCAGACTGCCTAGTTCGTCTTCGAATGAGTAGCAGCCATCGCGCCGTCACACTCGCGGAAGCCTAGTTCGTCTTCACTGACGCTCATCGCAAAGGTGTCTGGATCAACCACGTCACTACAAAGACAGCATCTAAATATCATGCAAAGAGATACAGTCGATAGTCAGCAAACCACGGAGGACGCGAGCAATGGCTACTACGATAAACGAACAAACTATTTGTACTGTTGAAACTTTTTACGAAAACCTTGTCCACCCAACTCCGAGAAAACAGTAAGACACCAGCTTCCGTTTGAGCCGGACTGACATCGATAGTTATTCGATCTGAAACCTAGGGACAGGTCTCAGCGGTGATGCATGTTTGCACCGCGATTGCTCCCGTCGCCTTCAAGAAGCTAAAAGCCGACACCACATCCCGCAACTCGTCTTCACGATCGTATTCATGCGTCGATGGATTCCGAATCCGACTGCACCCGCTCTTGACCATGTTGCACATGTTGAGCAGAGATGTGCGCGCCTCGTCGGTGGCCAGCATGCGCCAGCACTGGTCCCAGTCGATCTCCTGGATCGAGTATGTTATTTCCGTGTCCAGATCGGATGCGGCGGGCATCTCCTGGACCAATGCACGAACTCGAAAGGACTCCCCAAGTCGCTTGAGCTCGTAGACACGGAACACCTATAGAAGGATGGTCAGACGATGATGAGCGCTTGGATTGTGATGCATACCGTCATCCAGCAGTGTCCAATCAAGGGCGCCGTCTGAAGCTGCGTGAAGTCTGACGGCGTGGGGGGCGGTGTTTGGGGCGGTTTCTGGCGAGGCGTTCCGGGGTGCGGCGCAGGCACAGTGGATGTTTGGCCCATCGTAGGGAGCTGGTATAGTGGGTGTGGGATGCGGTGAAAGTGGTGAAGCACTCGAGGGCACGGAAGACCAAGTCTATCCCATGATATGTGCTTGGTATAGCACGAGGGTTCTCCGTCCCTGCGAGCGCAAATGCAGCCCGTCCAGCCGTGCCTGTTGACCTGCGGCACAGCAACGCCCAGACTCTGCCGGCAAGCCACGCCCAGGATCGTCGACACAAGCGCGTATTGTCACAACTGCTCCCCGCGGGGGCTTCGCTAGAGACACTCATGGTTGGTAGCAAGGGGGCTGCATGAAGGCGATTGTCAGTGGGTCGATTTTGACAAAAGACGGCTCCGCCAGCTGCGCAAGCGCGACCCGCCGCCAGACCGCGCATGCCACCCTCTTGTAGCATACCATGCACTCCTCGACTATGGACTGCAGACTATATCGCCATTCCAATAAGCACGGCTGCCTGTCTCCAACAGCCTGGTCGCCGCGCCATTGGCCTTAGCCAACCATCCTCAACACCAACTTGTGGCGTCCCGTGACGTCACCGTTACCTGTCCGAATGAATCGTCCATCTCAGCTAGATTATGCACGACACGCCCGCGGTTCCTGATATCGAAATGCGCCTCTACAGCGCAAGATAGCTGAGGGCTGCACCGCGCCTTCGTCTCTTACCCCCAAAAGCGGAATACGGGGTGTGGAAACAGGGCGTGCGGCCTCTGAACGGTCTCGAACGGCACTGCACAACAGCCACCAACTACAATGTCAGCTAATCACCCCTCCTCCCGTACCCGCATGCCATTGAATTCGAATCTGTACGTGTCACAGGTTTGGCGATTGGCTAGGCTGCACGCATCATGCACAGACCGCTCACCGATTGCGTTGCTCCCTACCGCCTCACTGTCAACTATATGAAGAAAGAACCAATAAACAAACAGTGCACTGCTAAAGCCCGGAAGTGAACGGTGGAAGACCTCGTAAACCGCTTTTCCTGGCTGTTACTGTACGGGAATAAGCAACGACAGAGAACACCACAGTCACAATCAATACTGAGCTTGCCTTCATTTCTAACGCCATTTTCAATACACTACTCAATCCAACCACTGCGCTGCGACGAGGTCTGCAAACTTGGCTCGAAGCGCATGCTTTACAGCCCACCCTCACAATCGCGTCGTTAGTTGCCGCCCACAAGCTGGTAACTTTGGCCAAGGGGCTCCTGTGAGGTGAGTCACCTCTAGCGTCTAGTTGCGAGACCCCTCTCGTGTTCCAACCAACGCGTGGGACCGGTAATTAGCATCGCGGCCAGGACCAAGGTCTACTATCATTCGTGGACTTAACACAGACGGGACAGCCATATGAGTGATGTCTTACATTGGCGGAGTAAGTGCTCACGCTAAAATTTCAGGCATGTGAAGCTAATCAAAACTGGAACGAATAGACGGGAGGGTGCGGGTGCCCAAGTGCTAGCCTTCCCCTCAGCAGCGGCTGCGCGAGCAGGCAGGTTTCGTGAAAATTGGACTAAGACCGAACAGGATAGTTAGAAGGTGCTAATGGGGGCGGGACAATTATGAAGATCGCGAAGGTCGCAAAGATCGGAAGGTCGCAGAGATCGGAAGGTCGCAAAGATCGCGAAGATCGCCGTAGGGGTACCAGGGAGTGAGCTTTGGTACAAGGTCTCGCCCTCCTCTAGGTACCCCATACTTTCATGCGAGTGCAAAGGCCTGACGGTGGGAACTTCTGCGCGCCTTCACTTGCCATAGCCTGTTCGTGCAAGCCAATCACCGCAGAGCCGAACGTAACTTCCACCATTCACACCCTGAACATCGACAGCGTCGCGACCTTTTCTTGGCCAATCTCCACGACACACTCTCTCTATCGGTGCTGTCCTGAAACACGGCGAGCCAAAGCCCCTCAATTCCGTCCGCACTCAGAACAGTCTTGTATGCCCGGAGCCTCCCCGCACTAGACTTCAGCTCCAGTTCTCGGAGCGTTCTCACCTTCGCCGTCTTTGCGAAGAGCGTAATAGCACAAATCCGTATGCACTCAGAACAGTTTCGTATGCCCGGAGCCCTTCTGCACTAAACTTCCGCCCCAGCTCTCAGAGAGTTCTCACCTTCGCCGTCTTTATAAAAAAGTGAAAGTGTAATAGCACAACCACCGCCCCCGGCACCGGCACTGGCGAGCCTAGTCTAGTCAGCCGCTATCCGCGTGATATACCAGCTCGCGAATGCGCTTAGGCGAGGGTGAGTGACGTCCAATGAGACAAGTAGACCATGATTCGTGCGGATCAAAGTTGCAGAGTTTGCAGAGTGTTCGAGCGCAGTGAATTCGTCGTTGCGTTGTAGATGCCGTTAAATCTGTGGAGTGAATTAAAATAAGTAGAAGTGGTAAGTTGGTCGATGGCCTGTAGGATGTAGGATGGACTCCGTCATTGAGGGGGTATTGTGCTTTAGTGTTTTCATTTGTTGTGACTGTGAAGCTGTGGAAAAATGAAGCCATAAAGCGTGCTTATTATATATCAATTAGCACAAAAGATAGCTCCAGCCCCACTCCTCTGAAAAACCACAACAGCCTTCCCACCTACAGAGACAATCGGCATCGTCGACTCCCCTGGCGTCTCTACTATGCACAGCTCACTCACGAGTGTCTAGTATTCGATGCACTTGATTTCTAGTAGAGCCCTGCCTCATCGAAAGGTCCATCGAGAGGTCCGTCGAGAGGTCCATCAGGATGAAGTCCCGAAAGACAACGCGTTAGAGAAGGAGCGCAGCACTCGTATGGACAATCTTATATTCAAGAGCAACAATAAGTATTTTAGTTATTGCAATTTTTATTTCATATGATAACTTATACTTTTTGTTTTTAAATAAAGGTATTGGGGTTTTTATACCAGCCTACCCAGACCATCGTTAATTGAAATCGTGCATGGAAGTGCATTTATGTATTTATTTATTTTTTGGTTTGGATTTGCATTTGCACAGGTTTCTCTTATGTAAGCTCCGCACGAAATATAGTAGGATTTCGTACTCGTACTCGTACTCATACAGAGTAGCGGTGCTGTACCCTCCATACCCTTAACCCTTATACAGGATATACACGATAATAGAGCTGTAGAGCTGTAGAGGTACAAAATACACAGTACCGTCGCTCGTGAGAGATGCTCACGACCGATGAGGTGGATATTTCAGATTTTGAGCATCGAGCTGTATTGTATATATGCGAATGCAGAAGTATTCTCTGGACGGCTTAAAGGGAAGAAAAGGTAGAAGAAGGTAAATGTAGATTTTATGTGGACTTTTCATCGCTTTGCTGGAAGTTCTCCTTGGGAAATACATAGTCTCTGCGTGTGGGTTTTCCCCGCCATCAACCCACACGCAGAGACTATTTCCCAAGGCAGGGCGTTGATGGGGGTGTGATGGGGAGCTCTTGAGGAAGGTTGTTATCAAGCTATTTCACATAACTACTGCTGCATCTATAGATACTCCTTATATAAGTATATAAACCTCTCTCCTACAGAATTGTTAGAATCAATACATGTCCTCACATCCACATCTTAGCGATTCACATCGTCATAGATGTTGAAAGGACCGTCCATCCATGGTAAAGTGTTGACTCTAATGCCATCTAAAATGCAGTTTAGTTTGATGGTGCGCTGGACTTGGATCGGGTGGGGTGGCGATGAGGAATAAGATAAGGAGCTGAGAAGCGAGATGGCAGCTGCGATGGCTGGCTTGCTCGTTAGTACACTACGCATGTTCGCCAAAGACAATGACTTTTCCTGGTGCAGATATTATGAATGTCGGCGCCTTTTGTGAGGAAAGTAGGTAGATGATATTATGCGTTATGGAGTTTAGTTTGTTTTAGCCCTGTTCTCACGATCTGGCTGTAATAAGTCGTATTGGAGCGTCCTTTATACATCCTAGAGACAGGTCTGTATAAGTTCTCAATAGGACGCTAAGTATGTACTTACCGTAGTAATTCACTTGCCTTTCCATGGCACTGGACTTTGAACGTTGCTGGCAGAGGGGCTGATAAGCGAATTGCTGGTGGAAAGAGCTTGTTAGTGAGGCGTGTTGGGTCCGAGATGCTTCTCAAGTGGGGCTTTATAGGGAGTGTGCGCGTCTCTTGTCGCTTTGGCACGGATCGTTGGTTGATAGATTAGGTATGTGCCAAGATATATCCTACGCGACATCACGACAGCGAGAGTTCTAGTTTTTAGAGTAGACACAGTTTATCGCGTGGACGTCAGTTTTGGGCGCAATCAATAGCCGGCACTCAGACGCAGTGCCTGCTGTGACTAGGGAGCTATGGCGACACTAGTAGCGTCGTCCTCCATCTCCAGCCTATCAAGTTCGGCCGCGAATCGTTCGCGGAGTCGACTGGAATACGCTTTCTTATCTTTGAGTTTCGCGACAATGAATTCAGCCGTTTTAGGGCTCCAGTACGCCGACACGGTCCGGTCAAATATAGGGCCAGAAGCGTCGGTGGGGGCAAATCTCCTCTGAATATGTGACATGTAGAGACTGTACAGCCCGCTCAGACAGTCTAACACGGAGAAGTACCAGAAATTTCCGATTTCCCAGCCCTTGCGCATGATCCGGATGTGTAGAATATCGTCCTTTCTAACTGCCCGCTCTTCCCTTTCAAAGGCTGCTATGAACTCTGCATGTACGCTCCTAAAATCTTCGAGCTTTCTCCAAAGAGTCTATCTATCGATGTCCCGGTCAACTAGTATGGTGGATGTTGTATCTCTATTGGTAGAACACATGCCCACTCAAGATCAATCATCGCTGTGATGGGCCAGTCGCTGTTGACGAAAATATTACTCTGATGGAGGCCGGTGAGCATCAAAATGAATGGTTCATGGCGGAGACTACGATCGGTAAAGTGTCGAAGGAGCGATCGCATCATTGTCGGAGCCGAGAGCTGCTGCTGGCCGTCTGCCGTATCGTGTATGAAATTTGGCATATACCGTATACGGTTATCGTGGCATGCAAGGAGATCCGACAAGGACGCATCGGCGGTGGTATATGTTAGGTTCCTTGGGATATCCGTCGGGATGCCGCGGTTCTCCAGCTGCTGTAGCGTACATGTCAGAGGGCGGTTTGTAAGGCTTAGAACACCGTAATTGTCAATCGTTAGAGACCCATTGCGTGGAAATGCGCCCGCGCTAATGAAAGCATGATTCGAGGCAGGCCCGTAAAGAGGTTGGCCCTTCGATTCCGGTCGTGACGTAGCGAGTCCGAAGACTCAGAGAGCATTTCACCCTCTTTAACGCAGTCCACAATCAGATATCCAGCGTCTATGGAAAGGGGATTGTCGGCCAACATATCGGTATGGAGCAGGATATCCAAGTAACCACCGAGCTGCGCGCCAAAAGAACCATGCGATTCCTGCAAATAGGTGAGCATTTTCGGGCGCAGTGAACTAAATAAAGTAAATTGTGTTAGCTGCTTGATAGAGGCAGGAACAATACATTTTAGCCAAATACACATACGCCCTGACCTTAGGAAAGCTAAACCCTCTCAGGCATGGTATTGGAATGTCGGGACAGTTGTTGTTAATCCAGATGTGGGTAGCGACTTCACAGCGGAGCTTTTCCTCCGCGTTGCCGGGATACTGTGACTCTCCGACCTTGTACGGTAGAGGGAATCTGATGAATGCCTTCTTGACGCGGAATTTGGTCGTGTCGTCGATATAGATGGCGAGCATTGAAGCTGCCGAGGACCCACTCTCGGAAATCCTTTGCGGCTTTGCAGGTCTCTCGAGGAACTCCCAGGTGGAAAGAGACAATTTCCTCAATTTCTTTACGATGCTCCAAAAGGTAGAAGTAAAAGTCCAGTCGCTTCTGCGGGTACGATAGCTAGTGAAGGGCATCGTCGTCTTCCGTAAGTGCCTCCTCGAGCGTGATGCGCCTCTTGAGAAGGGGAAGCGAACGGGTCATTTCCGGGGATATATCGTCGATGGGAGACCCGAGATGGGAAGATGGAAACCGAGACGCGGTTTGAGCAGATAGCACGGATGCACGTCTTTTAGGAACCCTTAAGGGCATATAAGATTGACAACCGAGCTTTGCCAAGACTGGGGCACATACACATCTCCACACCGCCCACCAGATCTCAATGCTGTCCTCACATCTCACCCACAACCCATTCTTCAAACTCGCCACTCTCACATCATATACAGCGTTCGCCGGCCCATCGATATTTCTACGGGGCCCGCACCTTAGCGTGGCTGCGCCCAGCCGGCCTTCCCCCGGCACTCACTAGGAAGGCCCACCTTGTTAACCGTGTTGAAGTGCCGATGTCGGTGCCCTCTGCATATTGCTTCTTGATGCTTGTGTCTGTCGCATCGGAATCTAAAAAATGCAGGTACCGAACGACTGCCGCTCTTATTGGATGAGCCAGCGGCTTAGTCAGGCGGTGAAAGTGGTGCGTCACTATCAACTCCCTGCAGCTCAGACGTTGCGCTCAACCTCCGGTCGTGCATCTGCCCACAGTTTCGAATTTTTTGAGCGTCGCGCTACCGTCACCCGATCAATGCGGCATTTTCGGGCCTTCGCTCGGCTTCCACTCGCGTCCCACCTAGATCACCGCCGACGCGCTTCCACCCTCGTTTACGCCCGCGTCGCGTCTCAGGCCCCGTTCGCCAACTCGACCAATAATGTAATCCTAAGGCGCTGTGAGGACGTTCGGCCGCTTCCAGTGAGCTGTTCGGCTGGCCGACGCCTAGCTGCAAGGACGCAGTCAACACTTACTGGCATTTCTGGTCGTGAATACAAACGAGTCCAAGTACTGCATTCCCATCCCAAAAAGTCCGAGCTTAATATTTACCTCGCAACGTGAGTTTCCAACCGTCATTCCTCAGTTCGCATCGGAAACAATGGCTGACGGTGAGAGACTGCTAGTTCGGACAACCAATTCTTCGTCCTGAAACCCGTCCCGCCGTCCATCTTCGAGCACTTATTCGAGTTGAACAAAGAGTTTGGCGATAACTCTCACCTGCAAACCCACGTCGATTACAACGACAAAGAGAATGTGGTTGTATACGAGGGTTTCACGACCGATGCCCTTTCCTTGGTGAAGAATTATCCGCCTCTCCCGCTCGAGGTACGAAAGACAATTCTTAGGGAGGTCGGGCATGGCCTAAAGGGCATGCATGCGAGGAACTGGATACACCTTGGTATGATCTCATTCATCAAGCCTTGTTTGCTGTCGCCTCAGCCCATTGTTAACCTATCCTTCAAGATGTGAAGCCAGATAATGTTTTTGTCAATTGGCACATAGACAAACAGGGGCAATTCCACCTTCAAAAGGTAGCATTGGGTGATGAAGCTAGAAGGCGAAAAGCTCTTTAATCACAGGATAGGAAACGTCATGTAGCGCAGCCCAGAAGGCCAGCTGGGGAAGGGTATTGGCAAGCATTCCGAGGTGTTTTCGTTTGGTCTCCTTGTGAGTTGGGTTTCAACGATGCTACAGCGGATGTACTGATTGAAATGCCAGTGCTTCTATGTCATCACGGGCGTGGAATGGCTCCACCCCGACTTCGCCACGCTGGAGGCTGAACCAGAGTGGGTGATTCTATTCAAGTTGCTTGCGGCCTTTGGGCCTCTACCCGACGCGCTCGTGGAACACATCAACGATGCCGAATCGGAGGAGCTCTTAAGAGCCCTATGGCAGGCGATATTAGAGGACGAGATCGACGACACATTCGGTAGTTGGTCGTCAGACACGTTTCCCAACCTCGACAGCGAGATAAAGAGGCTGATATTGAGGATGACGAACCTCGATCCTGCGAAAAGGGCATCGATGTCGGACATCATGGCCGATACCTACTGGAACTTGAAGGGCATTGACTGAGGGAGTTCTCAGAGCAGACATCTCGAGCAAGTGCCCCTTATGACAGTTGTGGCAGGTCGCAGATGCAGTAGCACAATCAAATCCAAAGCAGACGAAGTTGTGACCACTGGCTATTCGAAAGTCATATCGGACAAGATATTACAACTGCATAATGCCTACGAGTTGCAAAGTCCCGAAAAGGCAGAATCGCGGTTGGCCAGGTGCTAGATGGCGGTAAACCTTGACCGACAGCTACAACGCGAAGAGCCAAAGCTACAAAGAGATGCGTTACATACTCCATGCATGCTTTGTTGCTGATCCAGCTATCTGTTCCAGTCGCTAGCATCCGACTCGTGCGTAATCTCGTTCCGCCGGCAATGCCTATCAAGGGCTCGCGAAAGCATCGAGCGGATATGGTAAAAGCTGCAGACCATGTCCCGCTTGGGGGTTGTGGGCGTGGTCTCGTACAAGTACTGCATCATGCAAGTGGCCGACGCGGTCGATGCCGGCCATGAAAACAGCGGCATCCCGGCGAGTGCGATGAAGCAAAAATTACTATTGGAATTGGCAAATTACCCTACGTAGACGGCTTGAGCGTCAACTAGGCTGGGTAGACATCCCAGTGGATTGTGCGATGCTCCTGAGTAAATCGCGATACTTGAGAGAAGGTGTAGGAAAAGATCGGAGCGATCCGGTGGAGGACATTTGACGTCGCGAGAACAGAAGGAGTCGTAGAAATTGGCATCAGTAAGGTGTGCACGGGCCGAGCATTCAAGTTGGTAGGTATGGGTGGGCGCTGTCGCAAGGGCCGGCCAGTCGGCGCTTCGAGCACCCACGACATATATCTAGCCACGCCAATCAAGAATTGTCACATGAAACGGCTTTGGTTCTAGGAAAACAATAACTTGATAGCCCAACCGTGATGGTCCAAGAATTTCGCAAGTTCAAACGGGCTTCGCTTACCCGAAGCACAGTCTACACACTGTCGCTGCATTGCTATAGGCATACTCGGCGATGCGCCTCGGTCTAGCACAGTAATTAAAATATAGAGCGAACGTTTGCGTATGATAATTGTTTTGGATTTGCATAGTGGGAGTCTTTTTATAAGGTCCGCACGAAACACAGTAGGAGTTTGTACACAGAGGTGCTATACCCACACCTTATACACGATAATAGAGCTGTAGAGCTGTACACAGTACTGGCGATCGTGAGATACCGACGAGGTGATGTTTCGAACATTGAGGCGACGAGCAATGACATGTGCTGCCGAACCACAGAGCCTGGTTGGGAGACCAACAGCGGTAGCGATGAGTTAGCACACCCACACGACCGCCCACAGTATAAAAATTGCCTGCAATGATGTTTGCGTACGATATATTGCGTTGGTTCTAGGAATTAGGGTTTGCGCTGTAATCGTGTTTCCGCGACGCGTACTCTCGGGAGAGGGGAACCTTGTCGCGAGAGGTTGTCGCGTGGCTGCTGAGTAATCCCTTCGGGCAGACATTTCGGACGGACACCTGTTCTAATCGCCCGAGTACCCCACACCTAAACTCGGTATAGGACTCCGATAATGTTAGAGAGCTAAGGCTGACCTGCGCTAGATTGAAACTTGCCCGCGAAAGTCTAGGGTCGCCGGCCTCCAACGCAGATGGACTTAGCAGGATCGCGCTCATTTTCAGCCGACCGAAGCCAAAATCCCCTCATCGCGGAGGGCACGGGTCCCAAAGAACCGAATACCGTTTCCGATACCGAAAGAATCGAAGGCTTGGATGATGATAGGCTGGCAAAACCGGACATTCAACCTCCAGCTACCACTTGGAGAGTTCCTTTCCTAGAGAAGGTATGCCGGTGCCTCTCAATGCCAGGGAACGTTCTGACTGTTCTAAAGCCTGCAATTATAGAAGAACGCAATGGCGAGATCGAGTTCCGAGTTGTTAATAATGACGGCACCAGAGAGAGTACGATCATCCTTACAGGTCTCAAAAACCTGTTTCAAAGGCAACTTCCGAAAATGCCTAAAGATTACATCGCACGCCTCGTCTACGACCGCACCCATCTGTCTCTCGCCATCGTCAAAATGCCTCTGGAGGTCATCGGCGGCATAACATTTCGAGAATTCCGAAAGCGTAGTTTTGCTGAAATCGTTTTTTGCGCGGTCTCATCTGATCAACAGGTAAAAGGATACGGAGCGCATATTATGGCCCATTTGAAGGATTATGTCAAAGCTACTTCCCCGGTGATGTACTTTCTAACCTACGCCGACAATTTTGCCACCGGCTACTTTCAAAAACAAGGGTTTAGTAAAGAGATCACTCTCCCCAAATCTGCCTGGATGGGGTATATCAAGGATTACGAAGGAGGGACGCTTATGGAATGCGCCATGCTTCCCCGAATACGCTACCTCGAAGCTAGCCGTATGCTTCGGAAGCAGAAGGAAACAGTGCAAGCCAAAATCCGTAGCTTGAGTAAGAGCCACGTCAATCATCAACCGCCTTCGCAATGGGCCAACGGCGCTCTCACTCCAATCGATCCGCTCTCTATTCCCGCCATTCGGGCCATTGGCTGGTCTCCAGAAATGGACGAATTATCACGGGCGCCGCGCCGCGGTCCTCATTTCAACGAATTTCGACGTTTTCTGTATCAAATCCAAAACCACAACCAAGCATGGCCCTTCGTTAAGCCGGTTGACAAAGACGAAGTCCCTGATTATTATAATGTCATCACATCACCGATGGATCTGTCGGCTATGGAAGAAAGATTGGAGCAGGGCTTTTATACCGCTCCGAAAGACGTCGTTGGCGACCTTAAATTGATTTTCAGTAATTGCCGGCGGTATAATGACCCAACAACGGTGTACGCCAAGTGTGCGGTTAAGCTGGAGAAATACATGTGGAGCCTTGTTCGAGAGATTCCGGAGTGGTATGACCTACTTGAAAAATGATTGGTGTTAGAGTAGCCGTCGGCGTTCGCGACTAGTTAAAACCCATCAAGCGGAAAGACGGACCACGCAAGTCGCGCCAAAAGTGTCTCGATGCTTGAGCACACGGAGTGCAGGGCATGGTTGTGATATATACTCCAATTCGGTCGACGCTTCAACTAGGTCTATCACAAGCTTAGGCTTTTCCGGGTCGACAGAGGGCTTCGACACGAAGACAAACTTCGGTTTGTCGAAGACTATATGCAGATCGGCTCGAAGAAGAAGCGCGTTCGAAAGGTCATCTAGAGTGTTTCCTGCTCTAAGATTGTATCTCGACATCACGTTCTCGCACCACTATCCAACTTCTTTCTGAGGGCAGATATGCGTTCCCTCCTTACTGCCAGCACGAGAGATCTCGAACTTGAAGGGCGAGGGTGAGATTCGATGCTGTGAAAGATTGTTCGTGGTCTCCGAAGTCGTAATTGCTGAAGCCGATTGCTTCCACGGTTCGGGCAGCTGGTCGTGTGGGAAGCGCCATTTACGAAGGTTGGAACTATCGGCTACGGAAGGTTCGGATGGCCAGTATCGTCACCGCCCCCTGGCGGAGGTGGATGGAGATAATGGCTAGTCTTTTGTAGGATGGCGGGATCATTCATCTCCGGCAGCCATCCGTCCCGACGATTTCTTGCGACAGTATCGCTGGCATACAGGGCTTATTGTGCGTACAAGTTGCGGCTTGCAGAGTCCCGTCCCATATCTAGCGCCAAGAGGTTGAGTAGCACATTGTTCGAGTCGTCATAAGCAGGGTGGCGGAAGTGCATCTAGCGGTTTTGTATTGCTCGGTGAAAGATTCATAATATACAGCGATACATGCTGAATGCCTTCTAAAAGTTTTTATTATGGCGGGTGAAGATTCGATCAGAGTTGTGCAGCGAGCCGGATCAACTTCGAATGGGCGCTTCGTCTGCCGACGTTTTGACATAAGTCAACCTTGAATATCGGCCTCAAAGACAGAAACACACAACAATACATCCTAATAAATAGCTATTAAAATCAATACTCTTGACAGCCTTATGGCCGGTACGAGTAGGCCGTCCCTGCTGTTGGTGGCAAAATCTCATCACTATGCTGCCAGTGTTCCGATTGAATGGCTCAGTGAGGCCTTCGGACTGGCTCGGGGAGGTTGGCAACGACCACCCCGAGCCGGAAAGTTCGTCAAACTCGGTCATTACGCTGACGTCATGCAACTCACAACATCGCTCTCTCGGCGGCGAAGGGATGATTACCGAGCAGCATCTCTTAATAAGTACATATTAGGTTTGGATTTCTCGAAGACGGTAAGACGAAGATCAGGCCGACACTTCTCGGATGAATGGGGTATCGGCTAAATATATTTCCGATGCGTAAGCGCCAGGCTTACTCGTATGCTTCCAGCCAGCCAGCGTCTACCTCAGCCCCGCGTGATAATTCTGCCTTGCCAAGCTGGGGATGTGCTGGATGCCTCTGCGCTGTTGGCATAGAACTTTGCCTGATACCGTCCCTATATTCATCCTATCTCCTGGGAAGTCCACACTTCGTTACACGTACTTCGACCTTTCGGCGCCAAGACGATGGCCGAAGCGCTAGCGGTAGTCGGCATCGTCGCCAACATTATTCAACTGGTCGACTTCGGCACCCGGGTCCTAAAGCGGCTTGACCAGTATCAGTCTACGATCACGGAGGTCCCGGAAGCGTTCCGTCATGTTAAATCCGAGCTGCCTGTATTACTAGACGCCCTCCGCCAGACGAAAGTCGCGATTGATGCCGGACGTTTACAAGATGAAAGCAAAAGGGCACTCCTCCCAGCCGTGGAAGGGTGCAGTGTGCAGATAAAGGCGCTAGACGAAGTAATTGAGAAAGCGCTTCCCGCATTAGGTGATTCTTGGGCTAGAAAAGGTAGGAAGGCTTTACGGAGCCTTCGGTATGACGCGAAGGTAGAGAAGATAACAGGAGTAATCCGAGGCTATGTCCAGACGCTTACATATCATGCCGCCGCTTCATCGAAAGCTTCAGCAGGTAAAAATTCTTTCGCGTCCCAAGTAGCTTCAAATCACTGACCCGCAATCTTTAGGCCACCTTCCACCCCCTCCTACCCCCTCCTTAACGGTCCCCTTCCGGCGCGACGATGACTTCGTCAGTCGCGACAGCCTCACCAAAATACGCCAGATCTGCGCTCGGCCTGCAGCGCGTGCGGCGCTCGTTGGCCTCGGCGGCGTTGGGTGAGCACTGCACCTCGCAGCCGCAGAATCAACACTTACTTCCTGCACAGAAAATCTCAGATAGCCATCGAGTATGCCTACCAGATACGGGACGAATCGCCGGATATATGGGTATTCTGGGTGCACGGGGGAACGCAGGCGAGATTCGAGGAGGGATACCGCAGAATCGCGGAAGCGACGAGAATGGAGGGCTGGGACGACCCAAAGGCGGACGTTCTGCGGCTCGTCCGCAGCTGGCTGTGCGACGAGTCGAACGGGCGGTGGGTGATGATCGTTGACAATGCCGATGATGCGAGCGTCTTTTTCCGCGACATATCGCAAAGCCGCGCGGCAGACAGCTTAGATCACACGGCGGAGCTACTTTCAGACTTCCTACCACAATCGCCAAACGGATCGATTCTTGTTACCTCTCGCAGCCAAGATGTAGCGTACAAGCTTACAGGCACCTATTCTAGCGTTATTGAGGTCAAGCCAATGGATACGGGCGATGCGCTGGTTCTTCTCCAGAAGAAGCTCGGCTTTATCGCTAATGAGGACGAAGCTACGGAACTAATACACGCCCTCGACTCTATGCCCCTCGCTCTTACGCAGGCGGCGGCTTTCATCAAGCAGAGAGAGCCGCGCATGAGCGTGTCGAGATATGTAAAGGAAGTCCGCAGAAGCGACGATGACCGAGTACGGTTACTAAAGAAGGACGTGGGAGACAGTCGCAGAGACGGCCGGGCATCTAACTCGATCATTGCGACTTGGCAGATCTCGTTTGAACATATCCGGACAAGCACGCCGACAGCCGCTCGGCTGCTAGCGCTGATGAGCCTGTTCGACCGACAGGGGATTCCCGAATCGCTTCTTCGCGATCAATATGGGGGGGACGAGAATGTGGAGGCTGACTTCGACGACGATATCTACACGCTGACCAGCTTTTCTCTAGTCGAGATGAGCGCAGACGGAAGCGAGTTTGAGATGCACCGGCTGGTGCAGTTCTCGACGAAGAAGTGGCTGGATCTGTACAATGAGCTGGAGCTGTGGCAGGCGACGTATGCAGCGCTCATGGAAGATATCTACCCGATTGCTGAGCCAGAGAACTGGCCAGTGTGCCAGGCGCTTTTTCCGCATGCTCAAGCCGTAGTGAACAACCGGCCAAAGAATGCAAAAGCGTTAGAAGCATGGGCATCAGTGCTCTACAAAGCGGCATGGTATGCGAGCGAGATGGGGCAGTATAGTAAGGCGCACAAGATGGATTCTACCGCTCTCCAAGTTAGGGAGACTATTTTAGGAGCAGAACACCCAGACACGCTCAGCAGCCTCAATAACCTTGGACTAGTCTTGAGCCAGCAGGGCAAGTATAGTGACGCAGAGATGATGCATCAACGAGTGCTGGAAGCGAGGAAGCGAGTGCTTGGCTCGGACCATCCCTCTACGCTGACTAGTATGTCCAACCTAGTGTTGACGTACTGTGACCAAGGCCGGTGGAAGGATGCCGAAGAGCTAGGGGTACAAGTAACAGAGGCTCGCAAGATGAAGCTCGGAGCGGACCACCCCGACACGCTGACTAGTATGGCCAACCTAGCGTCAACATACTGGGGCCAAGGCCGGTGGAAAGATGCCGAAGAGCTGGACGTGCAAGTATTAGAGACTCGCAAGATGAAGCTCGGAGCGGACCATCCCGACACGCTGACTAGTATGGCCAACCTAGCGTCAACATACTGGGACCAAGGCCGGTGGAAAGGTGCCGAAGAGCTGGATGTGCAAGTAATGGAGATACGCAAGACGAAGCTCGGAGCGGACCATCCCGACACGCTGAATAGTATGGCCAACCTAGCGTCAACATACTGGAACCAAGGCCGGTGGAAGGATGCCGAAGAGCTGGAAGTACAAGTATTAGAGATACGTAAGATGAAGCTCGGAGCGGACCATCCCGACACGCTGACTAGCATGGCCAACCTAGCGTCAACATACTCGAACCAAGGCCGGTGGAAGGATGCCGAAGAGCTGGAAGTACAAGTATTGGAGATAATTAAGATGAAGCTTGGAGCGGACCATCCCGACACGCTGACTAGCATGGCCAACCTAGCGGCAACATACTCGAACCAAGGCCGGTGGAAGGATGCCGAAGAGCTGGAAGTACAAGTATTGGAGATAAGTAAGATGAAGCTTGGAGCGGACCATCCCGACACGCTGACTAGTATGAACAATCTTGCCTTCACGTGGAAAAGTCAGGGTCGCGATGCGGAAGCTATAAACCTCATGAGCGAATGTGTGCGGCTACGCCGCCATAAATTAGGTGCTAGTCATCCAGATTACATATCTTCCTCAGATGCGTTGGCTGAATGGGAAGCAGAGCAAGTGGATGTTGGCTGCCTAACCTTAGATAGCTGATAATGGCTCGATTAGTCGCCTAACATGAATTTCATTGTAGGAAAGATGTGCGCGAAGTAGATGTCAGAGCTATAATTTTTAACTTGTACGTACTACGATAGTCGGCAGTTTAGGAAATTGCTATTAGTGCGATAATGGTATCGGAAAGGTACTTTGGGACATAGTATCCTAGAATTGATCTGTCAGTATGATGGCGTCGGCTAAGGTAGCATGGTGCCACCAATAGCACGGAGGATGGCCGACCCGTACCGACTATAACCGTGCCGAGATATACTGAATTCGATGGGAGTGTGGGAAGAAAAGGGTTGAGGGAAGACTGAGCTAAACTAATAAGGTAAAGGCCGTGCCAAGAGCTACAAGGGGCTTGCGGGGCAAAAGCCCAGCAGCCTGCATGCGGACTACATTATCGGACAGTACTGCGACTAGTGAACGAAGATAGAGGGAGCTCACTTTCTTACAAGCATCCCCAGCGCGCTTGCTGTCATTGTCTACACCTGTACATATACCCTAAAGTGTCCTACGTCTAGGAGATTGCTAGATTTCCGGGTGTCGCTGGGAGTAGGCTCCAGGGGCCAAGATCGAAAGCTATCAGAGCTTCTTCATGCCCCACGACCTAGAACGAAACCATCCCGTTAATCATAACAATCGTGACGGTCCAGAATGAGGGGCAAATACTTGGCCTCCCATTCTTGACCAATCTGTGAAGTCTAGCGAGCATTGCAATACTCCCAGCATGCTGGATACCATCCAGATTAATGCCAATCAATAACTGCAACAACGCGGGGATTGGACCCCAAAGACATAATGATGTTGCTACGGTGAAGGTCCGCGTGCGTAAATACAACTGGGACATCTTCCGGAAGGAAGGAGCGGTACGGATGTGGTGGCCTATCTTGAACACCTTTGTATAGGCCATATGAAGAAGCGAAACAGTGGTGAAACTCAGACGTTCGAGAAGATTCTGGTGGTTGGAGAGTAGGTACTTGTAAAAATGACGTCCAATAGCGGTTGCTTGCCAACATGACCTGGGAGTATAGTTAGTAAGATATAGTATAATACTGCATATATGTTCGAGGACTAATGATCAGTAATATGAGGTTAAGAAGTAAAGCCGCGCTTAATACAGTAGTACACGCAAGCATTGACTTACCAATCAAATGGGATATAGAATCATGCTTGAGACTGCGCCATGCATCTATCATATGACGTAGTTGTTGGCATATAGCCAGCCTATCATCTTCAATCAATGTCTCCCAGCTCTTCTCAAGGGTAACGCCGTCGATTAGCTCCATATAGATAAATACCTGCCCATCGTGTTTACACCATCCATATACTTTAGGAACAGGTACAGCTTGGGAAGGTGTTCTGCGTACAAGCAAGAGGTATTGACCCTCGGCTACCGTCACCTTTGTGCCGTATTTCCCCGACAGACCCATACTGGGGAAACATACAGGCGGGGGTCGAGTTCTAAGTGTCGCTCTATGGTTCGTGGATCGACTCGCAACTTCTCTTACTTCAATCGGGAATGGTAGAGATATTGCTGCGTTAAGTTTCTGGAAAAAGGAGGAGTCGTGGAATACGACCTCTTCGCCGTTACGGGATAGGCACAAGCCCAGCCGCATTCGAGACGGCCGAGAGCCCCCCACGCTTGATCTGGTTGTTCCTGAGGTGCCATTATTGTGATACGCGAAGACCCTATGGACTTTCCAGAACTGTGTTGGGCAAGTAAGATGTAGGAGAGGAAATAGAACGGTCAAGTGTTGGAAGCTAAGCAGTTTTCGCGCTAAGCGTTGCTGAATAATCTATCGGTCCCACTGCTTTGACTCGGAAAAAAAAGGAATACAGTGCAACGGCCTCTGTAGGTCGTCATACATCCTTCGTATCGGATCGTTCGACGTGTTCATTCCGACATCACCACCGAGGTCTGTGGAGCAAGGACAGCCGCAAAGGGCAGAGCGCAGAGACACATCCACTAAACAGGGGATGATGCACGACACAGGCGGGACGAGCCGAGACCAAGGGCCGAGTAACTTGTGCACATACCCGAGCTTAGTAGAGGAGAGAGCGCCCTGCTAGTACAACTAAAACCGGAGAAGATCGCATCCTCCTTCGCTGCAAGACGCAAACTCCGAACCCGACATTTAGCCGCCTCCCGTCTCGACACAACCTCTGAGTCATTCTGAAACAAGCCATGATTAGTCACTGCAGCCATCAAGTAACTATATTGAACAGACGCAGATCCTTCGGCAAGTGGGGATCGGAGATGCGTAACGAAGCCGAACGCTTGGAGATGACTGTAGGTACGGCGGATGCGACAGTTGAGGATGAGCGAACCAGGCAAATGTACATAGCGTTAATGGAGGATCAGCTTAATCGGACAGCCACATTGGCTCCATGCATACGTCTTCGTGTTGCTACCTCAGCCAGAGCATCCCAACTTCTGAACAGTGATCAATCGGCGCGACACCATCGCCATCGTCTTAAGAAGCCGCCTCTCGTATACTCTACTAACATTACTCCTTTTCAACTCGACTCTACCCCACATTCGGCACGTTCGGCACACTCGTCCAGTACTAGCGTAGTGAAGGCGTTCGTGTGCCACCAGCCAGACTTAAGTAGCAAATATTTAACACGTAATTCCGCACCTAGACATCTTGTCGCTTGATCTAGAATATGCTCGAAGCTTCGTTATGGCAAATTGGCAAGCTAATATCCCTCAGCACGTAGCGAGAAGTACTCTATAGCGAGAAAATTACGGGTACTTAGACTTTAAAGTAGTAGACTTTTATCCATATCTAGATATCTGTGCTACACTGTTTAGGGTGTATGCCAGGGTCTTTCTCTACCTCTCTAGCGCCGCTTCTAGTAAAATTACTAATCTTGTTGTCGCCGTTGCGTCTTAAAAGTGGGGGTCTTTTTTAATCGCGTGGCACGACTCCTCTACCCCAGCTCTAAAACTAGCTGCTTATTACTCTTAGAGGTATAATAATGCAGTATCAGTACCTTGTAGTCTGACTAGCACGCTGATAGGTCCTTATCAGCCCTGTGACGGGTGTTTAATGATGAATCATATAACGTCGCCACGTCGATCGGTACTTTCCCACCCTAAGCGAATTACCCTAGTCATCCCGCCTAGAGGATTCTAAGCTCTATCCCTTGGTAGCCCTCGGATATTACCACGGGCTTCGGAGACATATATGGAGCTAACCATATCTGGTCTAGATGATGATGTCACCTGACGCACGGCTCTAGGCAGAATGGTACTGCAGCCTATATATTCAGCACCGTCCCATCCCAAAGCTGGGTCTTGATTCCTTTCTTCTTCTACCAATACCTCTAAACTTGCTACTCAAGTCGAACAACGCCTTCACACCCGACTCCCAAGACCGATCAGACAGACACCTCGGCACGTACGAACTTCCAACTACGATCCTCAATATTTGAATCATTATCACAGCGAGGATATTGTGCAAGTCAAACTCCGGGATGACGTCGGACAGCAATGCGCACAGCAATGTGGAGGAGGATGAGGAATTTTGGAAGAGGTGGTGTTCAAATACATACGAGCGCAAATTGGTAAAGCCCATGAAGAAGCCTCTCACAGCACCTTTGGATCTGGCGATTAGCGATTCCGATGTGGAAAAGCTCAAAGCTGGTTTCAGACCCCAAAGCCTGGACGATAAATACGCTTGGCTAATTGAGGACGAAAATGGCAACATATCTATCCACATTATTCGACACTTTGTACAAGAGGAGGTCTACATACTTCACATTGCCCCAAAATCAAGTAACGACAATGGCGCGAGTGCAAAGATCCACAGCATTACCTGGGAAGGAGATCTGAATGGTATACAAAACGATGTAGAGCAGGCCAAGAAGAACGTTGTGATTCTAGCTAGAGTCATTCTCAAATGCGACTTTGAGACGCTCCCCCACTATGGACCTGGAACAATTCAGTATCGTAAAGATGGGACGCGGAATAGATACAAGACCATCTCACAAGCTTAGAGGGGTCATCATATTGTTGGGTTATTTCTCGGTATCTGTACTTAATACTACCTAAGTACATCCAATCTTTCCTGATACACTGTAGCCTGTTTCCACTGCCTATGATGTCATGACGATCACAATCGCCCCTGATTGCGTGATGGGGGTGTCTGAAGAATCGTACCGATGATTGTGGCGAGTGCACGCTCTCAGCTCGACACCGACAGGCTGACGCTTAGGTACAACATGCCAGGTCGGACAACTTACAGGAAGAAGCAGGGTAACACTTTAGACACTTCAAATAGGTATTGTAGGCAAGCCAAACGCGACTTTATACCCAGAGCGTACACTTTCACATTCACTGATAACAAAGAACATATACGTGACAAGAAATAGAATCTATATTGGAAAAGAGAGTGTTTCTATGCGTAAATGACAGTCTAAGCTACTTGAAATCTAGAAAAGGGAACCTTGGGAGCAGTTTTGTAAGATGTGCATCGTAAAACGGGCAGTCGAGGTGGTTGCGTGCTGCAATTAACAGGACCTCGGAACAGTTGGAGTTAAGCCCTAAACTTTACCGACCGAACCAAAGGTACCTAACGCTTCTTGTCATCGTCCTCGTCCCCGTCCTCAAAGTCGTCTCTAGTCACCGTTTTAATCACCTTGTCTCTCTTGATGACGTCCCACTTGATGATGCTATCAATCAATCTTGCCCCTCACTGACCATTCCTTCTCCCCAGGTGAAGGATGCTCTTCGCCCGCATCCTTGAACGCTTGGATGGTGTCAACAAGCTTAATGCCGTTTTCTGAGATGTAGTAGACATAGACTTCAGAGGGAGATAGGGCGCCTCCTGCAAAAGAAAGAGGTATGATTAGCGAATGTCTCAGATATGGGATTTGTACTACGATCCTTACCTTTAGCAACACTATAATCAGTCGTGGTTGAAATTCATGGATCATCGTCACCTAGCATGTTCTTGACATGCTCAATGACAGACTCGTCCCCGTCAGGATCCCTGGCCACGAAGCCTCCATCATCTTGGATCTTTGCAGGCGAGCGAAAATCCATGCGATAGACGTCGGCCAACGCAGGGGCTAGTAGGGCGAGGAAAGCAGCGAAGTAAACGATTCGAGAGTGACCGAACATGTTGAGCTGATTTGCTTTGCTTGTTGCAAACTTTGAAGAGTTGTCAGGGGGAAAGATGGATACGTTTGAAGAGATAAGCTGAAGATGAAGATCGCCTTTCAGACTAGCAACGACATTACCCTCATTTTCCTCAAGAACCAAGCGGATCTTCAGGAGGCTGTGGCGGGACTCAACGTACACCGCGTCGCGGGCGGCATTCTAGACGGGCACAATCTCACGCCGTCCGGGTTCGGTGGCTCAGCGACGGATCCCGCGGTTCCAGATATCATTATCCAGCCCGAGCTCGGCGTCATATACACCACTTCGAACAAGGGCCTATACAATGCATGCTTCTAACGCCGTCAGTAGGCCTAATCAGGCAACCAGCGGGCCGTCAGCAGCTTAGTAATCAGGCTGCAGTTGCTATTAACAGTCGCGTATAGTAGAATTAAGGTAGTAGTATTACTAAATATAACCATTAGTTTTAGGAGTCGGCGTCGCACCAGCCGGATTGGTGATCCGATGTACCGACCAGGGTGGCAATCAAGCATGAGTATGCGCGCCACAATCGCCACAAGGATGGGGATGACTTCTTACTATCGCGATGCACTGAGAAGCGTGAACGGAATGAATCTATTGGCCTCAGAGGCGTATAGGGGTCTGTGATCGTGCTGCATGGTATAGGCCTATATATATGCATAAGAGAAGGCTCTTACTTGATCAGGCGCGAAGGCATCAACGCCACTGTAATTTTTGTATATACAAGGGCGAGAGCAGTCCAGAGTAGGCTTAAAAATTTATTGTCAAGAGACTTCAGGAAATTTCAACGCGCTGAGAAAATAAGAGTTGTTTGATCTTAAAGTACCTGTGGTGTGTCTCGCCACACCGTGCGTCTCGCGACCCCGGGATGGTCGTTACTTCGACTACTGCTATATTTCAGATTTAATCTTATCCATTAGTGTTTTTATAATTTTATTAACTTCATGTTATCCCAGAAAGTTTTGATTGAAAGAATGCAGTTCTACGGACAGACTTCTATTTACTAATTAATAGATGATTATCAAATTATTATATTAAACAAAATGGGAGAAAAAGTTAAGATTACAGGGTACTCTTTCCAACCATCTCTCGATCTGTCCGCCGCCCGGGAAACAGAAATAGAATGCTTGTGCGGCGTTGCCTTTGTATGGGTGTATTCGTCCCTTCTGATCAACTGTCACGAAAACAGAACCTTGCCCTAACTCTGCCACCTTTTCGGCCTTTTCGAGATTCCTTGTTCGGTGGGAGAAGCGTTTGGGGTAGCATCCGCAGTACCTGAATGATTGCCATTATTTCCCGTCAGAGATGCGGATTTTGTGAAGGACGGCGGGAGATGACCGGGCTCTAAAGCTTGCGACAGCCCAGAGTGCAGCGACGAGACATCGAAATCCAAGTCGAGGGGAATATCGTCGATAGCTGAGCGGAGCCTTTCAAGGTGAGTTGGCATCCATATGTCGTAAATATTCCTCGTAAACCTATATGCTGTCCACTTTTCTTTACCATCTAAATCCCGGAGGCTGAACTCTCGGATCGGGTAGCGATAAAAAGTGGTTTTAGCTTCCTCAATTACGGCATAATGACCGAAGAGCCGAACAATCGCACTGTCGTGCGAAACTGAGAAGGCAAGGATTTCTCGATTAATCTCATGCTCACGCTTTACAAGCCGAAAAAGCTCGACTATAGCTCTTACTGCAAGCGTCATACTATGCGCATTCTGTCGATCGGCAATATCGAGAACTGTAGTACTACATTTTACTTCGCATGTGAGAAATGGGAAGTACATGTAGTACGTAGCCAGAAAGAAGGACTGGTCGCCAGCGGTAGGGTTACCGATGAAGGGTATAAGCTTCTCGCGCTGCTCTTCCGTAAATGCCTCCCGCTTAAATCCGACAGAGTAGTCGGGCTGTGGGCGGGGCTCAATTAGAGGGATTGAGCTGTTCCAACCTTCGTTGACACTTTCAACCAAAACCTCTAGTGATGTGTTGAACCCAGCGAGAGTTTCAGCAGAAGGAACGATCAATCGAGCGATATCTTGAATCAATCGCGCTTCGTTCTTCTCTTTTAGATTTTGGCACGCCTTACGAAAGAAGCTGTCCCGGAATATTGTGTTATCCGGGATAGCTTGGTCTTTCTCGAGTAAATCTCGACACAGAGTCAGACTTCTGTCTGTGATGCCCGATTCAGATTCGTCCATAAAGCTGCCCTTTGATTCGAGTAAAGCCGTGTACCGAAAATCCTGATACGGGGCAATTTTCTCTTCTCTCGGCCTTTGATCGCTGGGTGTTGTGGCGCTTAGCAGTATGGAGCTCGCCGCGAGAGAACCCGATTCGGAAGGCGCTGCCTTCCTCCTTGCAAGCAGACGCCTTCTCGTATCCGGCTCGGAGCAATGCTCAGAGCAATTCTCAGGCCAAGCGTGATGCATCCGCCAGTAATCAATCGAATGAAGGAGCATCCCGGTACTGCCAGTTTGCGTCTCTCGATCAGCCGATCTCGCAGTTGTGACGTCTGCAGACCCTCGCAGTCGCTTCACAGAGGGTACGATTCCGGAGGTTAGGTCTTCGTTTTGAGGCAATCGTTCTTGACCTCCGGGCGGTGGCGTAGTTAATCGATCCTGTAAACTCAGCTTAAGTCGACCATCAGAGGAGATAACACGACATACCGCTTTCCGCAATGTCTTTCTTCGCACTGTCACTTTCTCTCTCTTCACTATTCTCACTTGGATCTGACTGTTTCCGCTCGTACTTTGACTTGTCGAGAAGGAGTGCCCTTTCAATTTGTTTCAAAGGGAACAAAGGATGAGCACTCGAGTATGAAGCGCGAGGAGTGTTGGTGCACTAAGCTCTTCGGGTTTAGTTTGTCGGCCGGCTGCAGGAAGACGAGCTAGCATCCAAAATGCTGGGACGGCACACCTGTAAAAGTGGTGCTCTGTATTTTGCGAGTTGGTATTAAGATGGTCGTGGGAAAATTTTAAAAGGTGCTCCAATCCCGTTTCGGAAAATATGGGCGTGGATGGATTTCTTGTGTTCAAACAATATTTCTTCGCCACTGAAGCAGTGCCAGGGAACAAAGGACGAAAACTAGTCCAAAATATGACTCATTGAACCTGCCGCGACTGCCCACAGCCCACCTCGATGTCCTCGGCGCAGCATCCACCAGCCTCCACCTAAGTTCATCTTTCACTACACTCCGCTGCACTCCACGCGTCGCAACTGCCGACGCCACAGACATGTCCGGCCACGGTTAGCCTACGACGTGAAATATCCTTTACCGAGTGTACACTCCTACAGGATCAAAACCGCTTCCTATTCTAGGTAAATAACGCTAAAGCTCGTCGATCGACAAGATCAGTAGTCCTAGGGAAAGCGAAGGTAATGAGCTATCAAGATCTAGAGGAGGCGCGAGCAAAGCGTGAGGCGAAAGATCAAGCCGCTACGAGGTCGTAAGCACAAGACCCCCGCGACAGAAGAGGAAGAGGCGGGCCCATCAGTGCCGAAGAGCAATGCGGTGGCACCAATAGAAACCGAGCCAGCGAACATGATGGAGGTGTCATGGAGGGTTCCGGTAGCGAAGATGTATTAGGAGCTAGAGCTACTCTATAGACTTAATTTGAACCTGATAAATCGGGCCCGTTAATTATCTTGTTTGTTGATCGGACGGCCGCTAGAAAGGCGCTTTACTAAATAGGTAATAGCGCTTTGCGGAGGGGATTACATAAGGCTTGAAGAGTGGCGAAATCACAAGCTGCGCCACATGTACCTCTACCTAACTATTCTCTATACATTTTGAATCATTCACAACCCTATGGCAGGTGTAGTTCGGCCACCCTCCCTGCTAGCATCATCGGTGGAGTTCGTCAGTGTAACGGGGTGAAAGCGGCGAATTGTTTGATGCGTATGTAGTTCTAGAAGCAGCTATCTTACAATCACTTGATTGGTACAATTATGCAAGGTCAATGTTGACCCTACATTTATCGGGTTGACGTTATCGCTAAGGGAATGTACGGAGAATCTGGGCCGCATCCATCTGTTCAGCCCCATCCCCTCAGCCTCGGGGATCTTGTGTGACTCCAGCCTTGCACTGCCACGCCGCTTCGCTTCAGTTCTGCTGCCCCGCCATGCTTCTGCCTTGCGCTGTGCAGCCCTTCACCTCACAATTTCACCGACCCTTCGTAGCTTATTCATAGAATAATAGAGCTCAGCAGCTTGCTGTAGATGGCTGAAACTTTAGCCGTTGTCAGCGTTGTCGCCAACATCGTTCAGCTCGTTGACTTCAGCAGCAAAGTTGTGCGTCGCCTCGATGAGTTTCACTCCATCGCTGGAGAAATCCCGAAGTCTTTTCGTCAACTTAAAATCGAGCTGCCTCTACTGGGAACTACGCTTCAGCAGATAAGGGGAGCTGTAGATGCAGACTTGGTACCAGACGGATCGAAAACGGCCCTTTTGCCCGTTATAGCCGGATGCCACGAGCAAATCGCGCAGCTAGACGTCATCCTTACGAAGACATTGCCAGAATCGAACGACGGCTGGCGGAAGAAGAGCACAAAGGCAATGGTGAGCCTGCATCAAGACGCTAAAATCGAGAGCATTACGAAGATCCTACGACACCATATCGGAAGCCTGACATTCTACTGCGCTGCTGTGTCGTCGACATTACGGCCCCTCACAGGCAGGTGTTGAGCAATGGTTCCCATGAACTTAACGCTAATTTCTCTGTAGATGCAAAACTGTGCAAGATCCGCAAATGGCTATCTGCCCCGGACCCATCGACGAACTACCAAAAAGCACTCAAGCTACGGCAAGCCGGAACTGGGCTTTGGTTTCTCGAGAGTAACGAATACGCCAGATGGAAGAATACCACTACGTTACCTTTCTGGCTGTATGGAATACCAGGGTGTGGCAAGACCATCCTAAGCTCTACCATTCTCCAAAATGTGCTCCAATACTGTCGAGATGATCCTGGCAAGGTCGCTGCGTATTTTTTCTTCGACTTTAATGACAAACAGAAGCAGGATCCAGAGATAATGCTGCGTTCGTTGCTCTGTCAGCTCTCACAACAGTGTATTAAAATCCCTCCAAGTCTTGACGCCCTATTCTCTTCGTGTGAGAGCGGACAGCGGCAGCCGTCAACGCATGGGCTTCTGGAGACATTGCGGCAAACGGTGCTCGACTTCCCGCAAGTTTATATCCTGCTTGATGCTCTGGATGAATGCCTTCTACGCGCAGATCTGATGGACGTACTCGAAACAATAGCTGGATGGCGATTGCAGAATTTGCACCTGCTCGTAACGAGCCGCAGAGAACGAGACCTCGAGGACTCCTTAGAAACTTTTGTAGATGGCCAGCATAGAATCTGCCTCCAGAGTACAGTGGTGGACAAAGACATACAACAATACGTCCGCCAAAGGCTATCTGATGATAAGCGCTTGAAAAAGTGGAAGAGGGACGCTACAATTGTGGGAGATATCGAGGCTGCCCTGATGGACGGAGCCAAAGGAATGTAGGTTTTCCCAAAAACGAGATCGTAATATGCTGTACTGACGATAATAATAGGTTTCGGTGGGCTGTTTGTCAACTAGATGAACTAGGAAAGTGTGTGAACCGAAAAATGTTACAAAAGGCCCTCGCAACACTACCTCCGAGTCTGGACGAGACGTACGACCGGATTCTCTCTTCTATTAGCGAAGAATATTCTCCATACGCCATCCGAATCTTACGATGGCTAACGTTCTCCGCTCGACCACTCTCATTAGACGAAATCGCCGAAGTTGTCGCCATTGACATAAAGCGTGAGCCGGCGTTCGACCGTGATGAGGTTTTGGAAGATCCGCTGGACGCGTTAAACATATGCTCTAGCCTTATTAATGTGAGCAGCGAAGATCAAACACGAGGGCTATCGACACAGATTGCTGCACTGGCTCATTACTCGGTCAAAGAGTACCTAGTTTCCACCAGAATATTGACCGGCAAAGCAGCAAAGTATGGCATGCATAGTAATATCTGCCATAAAGCTATATCGGCTGGTTGTCTTGGTTATTTACTTCAATTCCAACAGCTAGATTTAAGTCCAGACAGTTTCCGCGCAGTGTTCAAGCTCGCACGTTACTCAGCAGAGGCCTGGATCAGCCACCTCCAGAAGACAGAGGATCAAAGTAGAGATACAAGCCAGATTGCAGTTCGCTTACTCTCGAAGGACAATCCTGCGTACCTCAGTTGGACTCGATTATATAATCCTGAGAGACCTTGGGAAGCGCCCGATTTTTCAAGGCGTTTAGAGGAAATACCGGAACCACTATACTACGCAGGGTTCTCAGGCCTGATAGATATAGTGGAGCTGCTGCTCGACGCAGGCGCCGACGTTAACGCGCAGGGTGGATTCTACGGCAACGCACTCCAGGCGGCTTCATATGGAGGCCACGAGCAGGTGGTAAAGCTGCTACTCGACGCAGGCGCCGACGTCAACGCGCAGGGTGGATACTACGGCAACACACTCCAGACGGCTTCATATAAAGGCTACGAGCAGGTAGTAAAGCTGCTGCTCGACGCGGGCGCCGATGTTAACGCGCAGGGTGGAGACTACGGTAACGCACTCCAGGCGGCCTCATATAAAGGCTACGAGCAGGTAGTGAAGCTACTGCTCGACGCGGGCGCCGATGTTAACGCGCAGGGCGGAAACTACGGCAACGCACTCCAGGCGGCTTCATATAGAGGTCACGAGCAGGTAGTAAAGCTGCTACTCGACGCAGGCGCCGACGTCAACGCGCGGGGTAGATACTACGGCAGCACACTCCAGGCGGCTTCAAATAGAGGCCACGAGCAGGTGGTAAAGCTACTGCTCGACGCAGGCGCCGACGTTAACGCGCAGGGTAGATACTACGGCAACGCACTCCATGCGGCTTCAAGAGGAGGCCACGAGCAGGTGGTAAAGCTGCTACTCGACGCAGGCGCCGACGTCAACGCGCAGGGTAGAGACTACGGTAACGCACTTCAGGGGGCTTCATATAAAGGCCACGAGCAGGTGGTGAAGCTGCTACTCGACGCAGGCGCCGACGTCAACGCGCAGGGTGGATACTACGGCAACACACTCCAGGCGGCTTCATATAAAGGCTACAATCAGGTGGTGAAGCTGCTGCTCGACGCGGGCGCCGATGTTAACGCGCAGGGTGGAGACTACAGCAACGCACTCCAGGCGGCTTCAAGAGGAGGCCACGAGCAGGTGGTAAAGCTGCTGCTCGACGCAGGCGCCGACGAATGGGATCTTACCGAGCCGCTCGCAGCCCCAGAGAGAGTGCGCTTGAGAGAAAGCCTTCCGTTTCTGAAATGCTCAAAAATTCGTGGCGAGAATAGTAACAACTGACTGGAATGGTCTCGATCGGAAAGAGAGTCTTGGCTCATGTGTGATCGCAAATTTTACATCTGTGGCTCCCCTATAAATGCCGCAAATATCTTGAACAGCCTTTTTTGGGAGGGGGTTAGGGATGTAGGATACATAGGGCAGATAGACTCACGTTTTTGACCATGTCACTATCACAAAAAAACGAAGGGGACAAGACATAGGCAAGCAGGAGGCTTCCGTCATGGCTGGAGACACAGCATCGTCCTCCATCTCTTTTCCATATGAGTCGTCTTAGTGACTCCTTCAAATCTGTGCAAACAACAGGGCGTACTATGGATAAAAGTTAGCTATTTTTAGGTTAAGTGTAGTTACTAGTGTCGTACCTTTCTTAAGGAGACATATCCAGTCACCTAAAAACTCTGATATTACGACCTTATCCTGTCCAGAGGCCTCGTTAAGGAAATACTGCGATGCAATTTCTCGGTCGATGGCGTCCTGTACAAAGGCATTGAGTAGTGTCCGCCGAGGGTGTGCAAGGACTCTGTAATTATAGAAAGCGCCCTGTATTCAGCGCCGCCTTTGTTTTGGAAGAAGATCTGAGAAGCAGACCCAGAAATATTGATAGGGGAGCCCATGGAAGATGGATGGGAGCGAACTGACGTGTTCTTAGACCATTTTGTGGTACCCAGCGCGCTTTACCCAAACAGATCTAGTTACACTTTGTTGAAAGTCATGCGTCCTTGGCGTACGATTCAGGTAGAGAAAATTCCGCAATTACGTTCCGCTACGCACTTCAACTTCCGCTTAGAATAATTGATTCGGCCTTCTTCTTAACCTAGATGTGCGCCGTAATAATTCATTACTCAAGAGAGTGTGAGGGGGCAATCAACGAAGCTATCACGCCAGTTGCCGTGCGTATGCGGCACGGTCGACGCCGCTTTCAGACCGAGAACAGGAGAAGGTTGATTGGCTGTTATGAGCTTAGCTTCTCCAGGCGCTTGCAATGGCGCAGTAATGCCGAAGCGGGACTTAGAGCACTTATTTTATGACTCTTGGAATGTTCGAGCCGAAGGCGCTTCTGGTAGCGCAACGATCTCGCGGCGCAGCATAGTGGTCCGAATTTACGGCGGCTGAAACCAGCGGGTTGACGAGGCTTCTGGTGGCACACGAACCTTGTCATTCGACACGTGGCAGTGCCAACATTCTCATTATAAAAGGAGGTGTGGTGCCAGCAATACTTCTTTCCTGGGGTGCATCGATCTCACTCCGGACTGCAAAGATCTCAAGGCTTTAAAGGCTCATTAGATTACTCGCCTTTTCCATCTAAGTTCGCTTTTCATTCACCCTTGCTTTCTATCTTTCTTCGCTTTCTACGCACTTTTACTTTTTATCGACTACGAAAGATCTGTTCTCGACAATCGAACCATGTCGTCCGTTATCACTGAACCGGAAAATTAGTCCGTATACATTATCCTCAGCCTCTGAGACGCTGAGCCGGGTGTCCATTGAAGGTTATATGTCCCCACAGCGAAGCCTCACGGCGAGGTATGGCATGCCATCAATCCTACTAGTAGTTGGAACCTAGAATTAAGACAACCACTGGCATTCCACATTCTCTAAACCTTTGCCTTTGTTTCAAAATCGGGACTGTCAACAGTTGGACCTAGAATACGCTTACGACTAGTCTAGCATAAATACTAGGGAATGGCCAGCCGTCGCCCAATATGCAGGAGATATTTACATGTAGAGTCTGGGTTAAGGATGCTTTACTAGCGCTTCACAATACAGGCGTTATTTATCTTACCAAGGTCATTGCAACTATCGAAGAGGAAGCAATTCTTCAGGCGGGAGTTAACCGAGCCGGCATCGAAAAAGGAACTAAGAGTGCTATCGTTTGGAATAACACGGGGTTTTCAACTACATCTTGAAAAAGGATATAGCTAGTTATCGCTTAGGCCTTGTAGCTACTTTTGTCCAGTATTAGTCGAAGGAACGGTCACGCGTCCAGGAGGCGTTAAATGTTTGCTTGGACTCTATACTCGCTATCGTTTTGTATTTTAGTTGAAAATCTTCGACGTTCATTCATCATCTCTGGAGCCGGAGCTAACGGAACGGTCGCTTGATCGCTTGTCATCTCCGCGCATCGTGTCCATACGGACTTGGGGACTTCGCGGGCGGATATCTTACACTCGCGCCTTTTCGTTGTACTATATCTGCCCCGCATCTTGGGTGCTTCCTCAGCTTTGAGTCGATAGGCGCATATCAAGCCACATAGCAAGCCGCCTGCAACCAGCCTCATGTCCCACATACAGTTGCGTTCCTTTTATGCCCGCGCTGTTCCTCAACCTCCGAGCCATCGGCAGCTCCACGCCATTGCTTCGCCAGATTCGCGCATCTTGCAGACTGCCTACCATGGCCTCTACTACTAGTGCCCGAGCTTATAATAGATACGCCTTCCGCTTCGTTACCTCACTTGTATTACTTTCGTTGGCGCCGTTGTCAGGCAGCAGCTCCACCACCTGCTTGCAACGATCCGGGCCCATATTGAGGCAGCTGGTATCGGCATTTTCATAGCCTACGGAACTGGCCTATTCACCAACGCCGTGGGTTGTAGTGTGATTGGCGATGAGTGCTTGTTAGCCACTAGATGTGTCCGGTATTGACTCAACAGCATCGAGAGGGAGAGGAGAGGGTATGGGCGTAATTGGTCCGGTCTGGTGCCTTCTTGCCATTGGCGGCAGTGCTAATCTAGTGGGCTCTGCGCTATACGGGTATTGAGAAGCCGGTGGTTCAATTGTAGCTTCTTCCGTGAAACAACACTATTTGTACGTGGCCCTCGTGCAGATGTTTTCTTTCCTTGTTAAAGCAGGCTGGGTCCCCGGCCGGTCACCCGACTCGACTGAAGTGGTGGGGCTTGATCTTTTCGCATGAACAGATACTTTAAGTAGCAACTCATATCCACCGGGGAAAGCGTTGTCCATTTAAGCCCTTGCAGAAGTAACAAAAGAGCTATGAAGAGTGACATTTAGTGGAAGGATTACTTCAAGAATTCATACCTAGCCGGCATATGACAAGACGACTTCCTAGACTAGCTCTGCTTGGTGGTGTCTAAAGATGTAAGCTATGATTCGGATGCGATTTTCTACCTGCCGCTAGACATCTACAGCCTATTGAGTATCGTGCGCTATTTTACTCTTGCGCTGTAATGGGCGGCAGTGATAACACTCGACCTCTATCAACGCCCTATATACCACCATACGTACAATCCGGAGACCTTGGGGGCCATTATTCCCGAAAACCCACTAGATATCACATATAGCTCAATTCGAGAGAGAAATATTGTTCTCCGGGGCAGGGTACTATCCTTCTCGTTGCAACACAGCCAGACGAGATTCTACGTAATTGACGTCCCATCTGGGAATTTTCTAGATACAGAGGAACAGACTTGGCATAGAAATAATAGAGCAGATATTACGGGGTGGCTTTTAATTCTGGTCCGAAGGAGACGAAATCGGATCTTGTAGATTGTTCTAGCATATTAAGATACAGCTTAATCCCCGTTAACTATTTTCCAACAACCACACCGTTGGCCTTCCCAACACTGGCTCAACCGTGGATATCTGGTCCGGTACGCTAACCGACCCATCGCTGTGACCCCGTTCCCCCACTCATGCACTCTTCCCACCCCTCATGCTCTTTTCCCG